>CM062628.1:37234877-37799877 GCA_025617555.3 Puccinia polysora
CTTTTTCAGGGGTAATGTTTAATTTGCAACCCAACACAACCCCTTCACAAATCAAAATGGGTTGTGTGGCATGGTTTGCGACCCATTTGAGTTTTGAACAGCTGCTTGCAACCCATCTGAGTTGTGAATGGCCATTTGCAACCCATTTCAGTTTTGAATGGCTGTTTGAAACCCATCAGAGTTGCAAACGGCGATTTGTGAACCATCTGAGTGGCAAAAAACCATTCACAACTCAAAATGGGTCCCAAGGCGTGGTTCACAGCCCATCCAAGCTGTGAACGGCCATTCACAACTCCAGGGTTGTGAGAAAAAAAATTCAAAAATTAAAACATCAAATAAAAATAAATTAAGATTAAAAAAACTAAGAGCTTGAATCACCAAAATGAACTTATTAAAAAGGCAAAAAAGGACCCAAAAATGCAATGAGATTTGTTCTTGAATTTTTTAGGTAACATAATACATGCAAAAAATATGCAAAAAATATGCAAAAATATTAAAAATATCTCTGAGTTTTTTATGAAATTACTGAGAGCTTTAATGGCCAAAAGAAATCAATCCAAAAGACAAATAAAACGATCCAAAATTCCAATGAGAAATTTGGTTTTTGTTGGTCTTTTTGATTTTTTGAATGAATTTTTCAAGGTAAAGAAAAACATACTAAAAATATGCAAAAAAAATTGAAATTTCTTTTATTATTTATAGAAATTTCTGGGAGCTTGAATTACCAAAAAAAATGAATTAAAGCAGCAAATAAAAGGATTCAAAAGTTTAATGAGAAATTTGATTTTATTTTAATTTTTTTTTGATTTTTTGAATGAATTTGTTCAGGTAAAAGGATACATCCAAAAAATCTATAGCAATTATTTGAAAAATATTTAATTATTTTTTTCAAATTGATCAGAGCTTCAATCACCAAAAAGAACTAATTAAAAAGGCAAAAATAAAAATCCCAAACTCCATTGGAGATTTTTTTATTTTTATTTTTTGGATGAATTTTTTAAGGTAAAACAATAAATCAAAAAAGATATCAAATAAATATTGGGAATCTCTGTTATTTTTTTTGAATTTTCTGAGAGCTGAAATAACCAAAAAAATAATTAAAAAAAAGGAAAAAAGAATGATCCCAACTTCCATTGAAGATTTCTTTTTTTATTAATTTCTTTTATTAAATTTTTGAAGGGATTCTAATTCCTCCAAAATTATCAAATATGTGGTTTGAAGTGCCTAGGTACCCCTAATTACCCCATAATATGGCCAATGTGGGGAAAAATAGCCCCAAGTGGACTGAAAGTGTTGTCCACAACTCAAATGGGTTGCAAACAGTGTTTCACAACTCAAATGGGTTGCAGAAGGCTTTTCACAAATTAAATGGGTTACAAAGAAATTTTTGCAACCCATTTGCAACATGGGGTTGCACATTTATTACTTCTCACTCTCCAGAGCTACTTTGAAGAAGAAAGTGATAAATTCACAACCTCAAGTTGCTAACAGAGGTTAAAAACTCAAAGAGTTGTTAAATAATCCCTTCAAAACATACACAACGCCTGTGGGGTTGGTTACTACTTTTTTGCTACTCATTTGGGTTGCAAACAATGGTTGACAACCCAAATCAGCTGCAGAAAATTAGTTTTCAACCTCCCAAGGGTTGCGCGTTTTGTTCACAACTCATTTTGGGCAAAAGAGCCCCAATGGGCAATTTTAGGGGGTAATTAGGGGTACCTAGCCACCCCTCAACCTTATGTGAGTTCCATCAACCCAAATTTGGGGATTTTGCATACATTGTGGGACTATTGGAACAAAAAGTAACAGAATCCGAAATTCTGCCTATTGGTAAAGAGCAAAGGCCATACACAGTACTTGCCCATTGGGTAATTTTCTTTTTCTCAAACCAAAAGTTAGTACACTCTGGAGGTTTCAAATTGAAAGCTGGATTGAATTATGAATTTTCATAGGTCTTTTTTTGCATTATGGGAAAAGTGGCAAGTTTAAGCCCCCCTGGTTTCAACATGGCTGCATTGAAGGACTTAATTGATAGAGCCATTACCAAAACTGTGGCAGAAGCTAGGAATTCTGGAAATAAAACATTGTATGCCCCAATTTAATCCTCATCTAGGTTTCAAATTGAGGAGTAAGATTTTACACAACTGGAATTTACTGGTGGTGGTTGACAACATTTCATGTGCAATTTGATTGATTTCAGTTGATGAAAACTAATAGGGTGTATCAAATTTAGCAAAAAGGCCATTATAAACCCACCATTTGTTTTTCCAAACCCGCCATTTTTAATTGAAGGTTTCTGAAATACACACACTCCTTAACTGGTTTATTTCAAAATGGCTGGGTTCATGAAAATTGCGGGTTTCAAAGATCAAACCCGCCATTTTAACATCCATCTGCCATCCATCACATGCAAAACACCCATCCACACCTCCACCTCAGCAAATAAATACCAATCCCATCTACATTGCATCACACAAATCACATCTTCATTGCTTCACATCTCCATTGCTTCACATCTCCATTGCTTCACATCTCTATTGATTCACATCTCCATTGCTTTACATCTCCATCATATTGCACACATCCCATTGAATGCAAAACACCCATACACACCATCACCTCAGCAAATACATACCAATCCCATTTCCATTTCATCACACACATCTCATCTCCATTGCTTCAGATCTCCATTGCTTCACACCAATCCCAATATGATCTATCTCAACATGTCCAATAAAACTTCCAACCAACACATTTAAAATGCAAAAATCTGACTGAAATTTTTTTATTATTTGATTCTGATTCAGACTCTGATTCAGACTCCGATTTGGAATCAACTTGGTTACTTTGAATTCTATTTTTTAAAAGCAATACATAGTTCAACAAAGACACACTTTCCACAACCCTATGTATGAAAGGCAAAATCTTCATCTACTCCCCAACTTAAGCTCCCAGAAACTGTTTCAAAATTTATTGCCTTCATTCGTGAAACTTCTGGAGATGATTGAAGATCACCACATCTTCCAGAAAAATTCTCAGAATCCTCAACACAATCCAGATATCCAACTGGCTGTTGCTCTTTGTTGATTGGGATCAAATGGAATTGGAGCAGCAATACATCAATTAGAAAATGTATCCTCAGTTGGTTATGGATCCATTGACTTGTACACCAAAAGATTCAGTATTGCTATCCTTTCTTTCTGTCTCTCAGTCCTTTGTTGGCAAACCAAACAATAACACAAAGAGATATCTCAAGTAATGGAGACTGAAGGATTTCCTGGTTGCATTCGTTTTTTTGATGGAAAAACTATCCCCTTGAGTCAAAAAACCCAAGCTAGATGGAAACCACTATTTTGATCAGAGAAAAAGGCAATCAATTCATTTCCTTTCCAAAGCTTTTGATATTACACTGACTGAATATTTTTTGTTGGTTTTTATAGTTACTCTGTGTCACAAAAACTTGTTTTTGATAACCACAAGAAGTTCATATCCCTCCATGCTGGCCTTCCATGTTCCTGTCACAATTCATATGTTTTCAATTTGATGTGGATTTCCCAACAGCAAGATAACTACTTTGAGAAAGATCAATAACTTTTGGAAAATTCAGCTTATGCTAGTGGGAAATATGTGGTTTCACAATACTGCAATTTTTCATCTAATGATCAAGCAAAAACTGATTTCAGCTATTATCTTTCCAAATCAAGAGTTTGGATTGAGCATGGCATAGGAATCCTGAAAGGAAGATGGGCCAGCTTATGGGAGATGCAAAACCAGCTCCAATCTTCCAAAGACATGGAGTTACTCATCAACTGGATTATCACTTGTTTAATCCTTCACAACCTTCTTGCCAAAATCAAAGATTAATGGGAAGAAATATTTGAAGAAAATATTCCCAATCCTCCTCAATTTTTCATGGTCTCATCTTGCACCTCATATTCTGCATTGAGAGAGCAGATTCTACTGCTCACTGCCTCACTTTGATGAGTAGAATACAACTGTTAAATAGGTGAAATATCACATCACCAAATTTTATTTTTTTTGATTCTTCAAATCCTAGGCTGACTTGGTTTTTTTTTTTTTTTTTTTTTTTTTTTTTTTTTTTTTTTTTTTTTTTTTTTTTTTTTTTTTTTTTTTTTTTTTTTTTTTTTTTTTTTTTTTTTTTTGGTGGACTTAGACAAATAACCAAACCATAAATTTAAAGAAAAAACCATAAATTTCAAACAACCCACCTCACCACACTAAACCACTGGTCCAATCCTCCTCCTCACAAAACCACCTCACCTCACCAAACCACTGTTCCACACCTCCCTCCTCCTCACCAAACCACCTCACCCACAACAACAACCTCACCATCCACCTCCACCTACCTCAAAGTTCACCCGGTCATCCTCATCCTAATTCTTCTTTGCTCAAAACCCCAGGTAAGCCCCCCCTCCTCCTCCTTGATTCATTGCAGCTGACCTCCCCCCTCCTCCTCCTCCTCCTTTTAGATATTGTGCTTGTTCCTTGCTCAGTACGTCTGGTAAGCACCCCCATCCTCCTTATCCCCTTAACCCCCTCCTCCTTCTCCCCATCACCACCTCCTCTTCCTCTTTGGTCCATTGGCAAGCAAACAGTTGTTTGCTTGCCGGTAAACCAATTTATTGGTTGGAAAGCAAAAGACCTTTGCTTGCCAGTCACTCAATTGATTGACCGGTGAGCAATTGATTATTTGCTTGCCAGCCAACCAATTGATTGACCGGAAAGCAAAAAATCAATGGCTTGCCAGTAAATCAATTGTTTGGCCAGCAAGCAATCAATTTTTTGCATGCCAATTGATCAATTGATCAACCACCCCCTGACCCTCATCCACCTCCTCCTGATTGATTGGCCAACTGCCCCCTTCCCCGCATCCTCCCCCTCCTGATGAATTGATTGCTTGCCAACCAATCAACTGGTTGACCACCCCCGCGCCCCCATCCTCCTCCTCCTCCCTGATCATTAAAAGGTGACTGTTTGTTTTTTTTTTTGGTAGGAGAATTTCCAGTATTTTTTTGTCATTTTCTATGTTTGTTGATCATCTAAGTTTTTTATACCGGACTAATGAGTTTTTTTTGCTTTTCTTATGATTCAATGCAATGAAATTGGAAATTCCATTTCCTTGACCACCCTTTCTTGACCCCCCATTCATTTCCCACCAAACTCCAAATGTTACAACTAATGGACTTCCATCTTGAACCTTTCCCCAATCAAATTATACAGTTGGGAGGCAAAAATATGGAAGGAGATAGTTTGAAAAACATACAGATAAGTTGGAATAAAAGGGCTTTCCAGAGAAGGAGGGCTCAAATTCAGGATTCTGAAATTGCATTGGAAGTGACTGTGGAAACAATTAATGGAAAGGTTGTTTGATCTTCACAAAAACTGTGTCCCTTTAACCTGTATCAGTTGTGGAAAGAGATTTTGTGTTCTGTAAAATTCTCTGTGACAACCTGACTCCAAGTTCCCAAAAGCCCAAAGCCCTTGAGCCACCCTCCTGTTCCTCCGCAAATCTAAATATAATCCGCTTCTGCAAGGAAAGTTAATAGGGCCAGCAGCAGTTTAAAAATAAATCCCAACCCCTATTCCGTTACCCGCAAAACTATCCCACCCTTCATGGTAACCACTAAAGCTAACTTGCAATGAAGTAATATTAAATAAACAATGCGGACTTCTAAACAAGCTCTGGACTTGAACTATTTCCTAGTTAAGACTCTGAGCACTCAAGCTGGTAATCACGCTTTTCAAAGCAAAAAAAAATAGAATACTCCTTTATTTTACGCAGTCTAAGATAATATCCTTTGATAATCTCCAATAATATTCTGATCATTTGAAAAATTCTTTTCTTTTGTCCAATCATCTCTCCTCCTTGCCAGTGAAAAAATTTCCTCCTTATATATGTACAACTCAAAAAATGAACTAATCCAAAAAGAATGTAAACTAAAAAAGAAAGACCCCTCCTCTAACGGCCTTGGTGTATTCCGCACTAATCCTCCTTATCAATAGTCCAATCCTTTACCCAATCCAAAGACTTGCAGTAGGTTTGGTGATCATGTTGCCAATTTTCCCTTACAGTTGAGTTGCACCAATGCATAACTAATGACAGATCCCCATTGATCTTCCTTAGTGGATCACTCCCAATCCTGCATGTGGAATTACTATGGATCCTCAAAGATCCCCATGCCGCCTCCTCAGTTTCAGTTTTGATTGCCCCATACTCCCGCAAACTCAGTTCATAATCCATAATTTTGCCTAGTCTCTACTACTTAGCTTTGATCAATTGCTTCCGCACTTGTAAATCCATAGTTGCAGAGGGGAAGTTATGTTTGACAAAGTTTGCTGTATGCAAAAGTCAAAAACTCCAGCCCATTATTGTCATTGTGCCGCACCAATGCTGAGCCCCTGAATTTTGTACTCCTGATTAGAAAGTTTTCCAAAGCACTCCTCCTGAGCCTATTGTGCTGCCAACTTCCAACCACTGCTGCGCCGTTCCAAGTCAAATTTCCTGTGCTGAACCTACTTGCCTCTGTGGCTAGAAATAACCACCTCATCCCCCACGACTTGTATTTGGTCCCCAGGATTCCCACGCTCCACAAATTTATAAAACCCTTTGAATACCCCCCCTCCAACTCATAAAACTAAAACTGAGACCCCCCTGAGAAGAGAACCTTCACCATGGAATTTCAAAAGTACTGCGCAAGAATGTGGAGAATGTGCACCCTTACTGCTGGTTGTCTGGCCTGCAATGCCTGCTATCCAGGCCATACCATGTAAGTTTTTTTTATACTAACTCCAACAAAAATCTCCTAAAAGCTCCCGCGCCCATTTTTTAGTTTCTGTTTCCTCGATCACCGTTCCAAAGATGTCTGCGCTGTTCTTCTCCAATCCAGACTTCATCTCCCTGACTCTCCTTCCAGTCCTCCAATTCCCCCCATCTAGATTGACCCAATTCCGCCTGGTCTCTCCATACCATGCCGCCATCCAAAGCGGCAACAAAGATTGCGGGAAATGAATTGAGGAAGCCAAAATCAACCAGTACCTCTTCAATTTGGATGACCGGATACTGGTCATCCTCCAAAGTTTGGTTGGAATCCCAGCTGCAGAGCATTGCAAGCTCCTCCATGAGAATCATTGAACCAGTGGTGAGCTCCTTTGCGGGCTCCGCCATTCCAAATTCCTTCCTGAGATTTTCCCCAACTATCTCTCTCTTTTTCTCTTATTGATATAAATTATATAAATAGGATATAAAAAAAATCTCTACCTAAAAATTCAAATTTTTTTCCATGCTCCTTGATTCTTCTATATAATCTTTGAAATGTATATGATTCCTGGCCCGCCCCAGAAAGTAATCCTCTTGATTCCCCACACCATCCTACAAAGAGAGACACACCCATACACAAAAGGAAAGAAACTCCCCCACACAAAAGGAAAGAAACTCCTTAAAAAAAACTCCACAAAAAACACATCACCTAAGGGACCTGGACAACCCCAGACAAAGACCTCTAGAGACTAGACCTTCCACGCTGCTCTGGTGATCTGAAATTCACCGCCCTCCTATCCCCCCCACAACTTCATTGTTAACCCCAACGTTCATTCCTCCAAGGATTTGCCCTCCAAAGACTCCCTCTCCTCTGCAGCCGGCTCCTCTACATTGGCCATTTCCTGATCTTTTTCCCCCAAAACTGCAGTTTCATCAAAATATGAAGTGGGCCCCACACATGGAATTTCTTCGCAGGAGATGCCGCTGCCTTCCAATTAAGCGGAGTTCCGTCCAACTCCTCCAACTGATAACTTCTGCCCATAAACTGACTTACAATCCAATGAGGGCCTTTCCAGAAATCCACAAAAAGCCTACCCCACTGCATTTCAAAGCTGCAATATTCAAGCAGAACAAGATTTCCCTTCCCCAAAGGTTCCCACAAGCAATCAGCAAAATGCTCTTCCCAGTGCCGGACCAACTTAGCTCAACTGCCCCGCAGCCTCTTTGGCGCCTTTTCCACCCTCTGCTTACTCCGCAAGAGTTGAGCTGACCGCGCCAAAACTAGGTCATCCATGATCTTAACCTTCCACCGGTCAATAACAAGGGAAGTCAGGGTTTCAATATCCACTGCAAGCACCGGCTGCTGACCATACAAGAGTTTCTAAGGCTAATCTCCCTTACCCCGCTTGAACAATATTGGATCTACAAACAACATGACTTGTAAATTTTCCTGCCACTTCTTCCCCTTTTTACGCAGATCTTGAACATTGAATCCTTGATTGGCTGATTCCCTCTATCTATTGCACCCGCTCCCTCTGGATAATATGCTGTAACTTGTCTCAAATTTTCACTGCAATATTTAACCAGCTTCTGAAGATCACCCCAAAACTCCGCCCTGCCATCCCCCGTGATGAGACGCAAACACCCAAAACAAGCAAACCAATCCTCTTCTAAAAACTGCCCAACTTTCTTCCCCAACAGCTTAAGCATGGATGCGCCTCAACCCATCCCAACAAGTTTTACCAAGGCACAAGTGGATACAGAAAATTCTCTGCCTTGATATGGACCATGTCCAGAAAGATCCTCCCAAAAAGGGAATCCTCACCGGTTGGAATACCCACCTCCTGAGGTAATCTGGTACTCCGCCACTGAGAAGGCTGGAAGCTCCGCACCCAATCCCGCACCGTTTTCCCCAGTCCTGGCCACCAGAACCTGGTCTTAACTCTTCTCCACATTTCTGCCTCCCCCCAATGCCCCAAGTTGTTGTGGAGGCTCTGTAAAAAATCCTCCTGATCCTTCAGCCTTGTGACCACAAGCAGGGGTATGGAAATTTCCCGCTTCCATGACTCCCTGTTTTGGCAAAACAAATTCAAAACCTTCTGCCAAACCCATGAAAATGAAGCATCCAAAGATACTCCTCCAATGCGTGAAACCTCCCAAACTTTTTCAGGTTAAGTTTTCCGACTTCTGCATCTGTTGTTGCCACCGTCAGAAGCCTCTTCTCCACATCCAAATCCTCCTTGACTGTGCGCCTGATCTCTGGATACCAAGACAAGGAATCCCACATTGTAAGTGCCTTCCCGGAACATTCCTGACTGTGAACTTGAAGAACTGTAAGTATGCAATCCACCACTTCATGGGAGCATTAGGAAAGGTTGGGAAATTAATCATCCTAGCTAGTGCTTCTGCATCCACCAGGATTTCAAATGTCAACCCCCACAGCACATGCTGTAAGCTGCATGATCCTTGTCACCCTGCACAACTCCAACTTGTTCTGAAATTATTAAGATTTGACCTCCAAAAAGGTTACCGACTTGTAGAGCAATGGCCTGTCTTCCCCTTCATCTTCTTGGGTCAGAAAAACACCCACACTTAACTTGCCCAAGTCTACCGCCAGCCTGATTCCCCTTTTCCATAATCAAGGTCCTTTAACAGTATCCGCCGCCCCACAATCTCCTTCAACTACCGGAACTTGCAATTGCATTCCTCATTCCAAAACCACTGAGCTCCTTTCCAAATCAGCCTCCGTAAAGGGCTTGCTATCTCCACAAATCATTTCATGAAGATTGGCACCCATCCACATAGACCTAGATACTAGGAAACATCAGTAGCATTCTGCTGAGTAGGCCAATGTAGAACCTTGTTAACTTTGGCCTTAGTGATTTTCCTTCCTTTTTCAGAAACCTTGTGACTAAGGACCTCTAAGGCTGGGACACATACCGCAAATTTTTAACCAAAAAAGTGTGGTGATTATTTATAGACAGGGAGGCAAGTAGGCTCAACACTGCACTTTTGACTTGGAGGTGCTCATCTGTGGTTAGAACTCTGCAGCACAATAGGCTCAGGAGGAGCGCGTTGGCAGACTGTCTAATACAGAGTAAAAATTCAGGGGCTCAGCAGTGGTGCAGCACGCGCTTTCTGTGGCACAATAAGCCGGAGGTTTTGCCTCTTGCGTACAACAAACGTGGTCAAACATAACTTCCCCTCCACGACTATGGATTTACAAGTTTGGAAGCATTTGATGGAGGCTAAGCAGTAGGGACTAGGCTGATTGTGGATTATGCACTAAGGTTGCCGGATTATGGGGCAATCAACACTGAAGCTGAGGAGGCGGCATGGGGATCTTTGGGGATCCATAGTAATGCCGCATGCAGGATTGGGAGTGATCCACCAAGGAAGATCAATGGGGATCAGTTGTTAGTTATGCATTGGCGCCACTCAACTGTTAGGTAATATTGGCAATATGATTGCCAAACCTACTGCAAGTCATTTGATTTGTTAAAGGATTGGACTATTGGTAAGGAGGATCAGTGTGGAATGCATGGAGGTGGTTAGAGGAGGGTACTTTCTTTTCTAGTTTACATTCTTTTTGGAGTAGTTCATTTTTTAAGTTTTATATATATAAGGAGGATATTTACCTTACCCAAAGGAGGGATAATGGACTATTAATTGGAGAAAAAGAACTTATCAAAGAATCAGAATATTATTGGAGATTATCAGAGTATTAACTTAGATGGAAAACAATAAAGAAGTTTTTGTATTATTGTTGAACCTATATTTCTGGATAAGAATGTAAACCAACAACTATATACAGATCTGTTAGAGATGCGGTCAAGAGAGAAAAAATAATGGAGATGAGAGTGATCATACCCAGCTATCACAATGTCAGAATCTGAAGTTATGAGATTGAAAACTGCTAGACTACCACCTCTGATGATACCAGATAACCTCTAAATCAGCACACAGAGAAGTTAGGAGAAGGAAAGAAAAGGCCTTGTTTGTTGAGAAAGAGATTGCACCAAATTTCCATGAGTTTCAGATGGAGGGCCGTTCTTCTTGGATGTGCTGGATCTTGAGCTGATTGATTCAGGCGGATTGATCTTCTGAAGCACTTCTATGTCAGGATAAAAAAGAAGAAAATCGACGAATCCCCCCACTCTGGTTCCTTGGACTCCTCCCCTAAATACTCCTTGCCTCGCGCCAAGAAGGTGATGAATATTGGGTAGGGTTTTATGCATACGCCCAGATTGCGCATCTTAGAGAGCAACCAGACCGCGCAACTTAGCGGGCAGAGTCAAGCAGTCAAAATGAGACAGATAAATAAATGAATAAAAGAAATGAGAATAGAAAATAAAAGAAACAATAATATAAAAGAAAGATAGAAAACACATATAGGACAGGACACTGATGTGTCAATATATCAACAATTATTTTCATTGCTTCAAAGAGCGTGATGACCAGCTAGTGTGCTTGGAGTCTTAATTAGGAAATAGTTCAAGTGCGTAGCTTTATGAGGATTCCACATTGTTTATTTACTGTTACTTCATTGAGAGTTAGTTCTAGGGGTTGCTATCAAAGGGGGGATAGTTTTGGAGATAATGGAAAAGGGGTTGAGAGTGATTCTTAGGCTTCTGGGGGCCTTAGTAACTTTTCTTGCGGAAGCGGATTATATTCAGATTTGCAGAGATACAGGAGTGTAACTCAAGGGCTTTTGGGATTTCTGTAACTTGGAGTGAGATTGTTACGGAGAATTTTACAGAACACAAAACCTCTTTCCACAATGGTCAATCCAGCTTACTTAATCTGTTTCAGGATCCTCTCCAAATTCTGTGCCTATTCCCAAACAAGCTTCCTGATCCACAAATTCTCCACATTAGTTTTTCTTCCATAGTTGCTCTGTTGCCCCTTCATACCTGCATCATCAATGAATATCAGCAATGTTTCCGGAACATCATCCTGCAAAATCCACATCATCTGCGCCTGGTAAACCGCTACCAAATTAGTTTTCCCCTGCAGAAGCCTTGTTACTGAAGTTTCCCCCACCATCTTTCAAAAACCTTCATTTGTTGGGACTCCGGGTGTAGCTCCGGCTGGTTGTACCCCCCCATGACGTCTACCAACCCCTAGCAGACTCTTCCGCTCATATTCTCCACCAACTCCTCCACCTGTGGAGGCAACCCAGCATCTCTGATTGTGACTGAGTTCAACCTTTGCAGGTTGTGGAAGATCTGCATACTCTTCCCTTCCTGTTTCAGTACCACAAAAATTGGACTGGAATAGCTGGAACAAGAAGGATTGTACATACCTGTCCGCAATCGCTCCTGCACCAACTCCGTCAACTGATCCCTAACCGCTGCCAGAATAGGAATGGGCTTGATTTTCAAAGGTTCATGAGGCACCGTAGGTATCCATCAGGGGTCCCAAATTTCTTGCCTGAGCATCCCCTGTTCCTCCAGACAAAGATAAAGTGCCTTCCTCCACATGAAAATCACTGCATTCAGCAATTTTACTTCCTCCTCCTGCAGCCACCTTCTGGGCCCAAATTTGAGTTCTGCCATCTGCTCTTCCATTAAGCCCATCAAATCCTCCTCCAGAATTGTGGTTGTCAATGGCAACTCATACAGGTCCTGTGACCAACAGATAGGCCTCATTGGTTTTTTGAGGTCCTGCGGCATTGGCTTTTTTTGTGGCCGCACCTTCTTAGCAACTGGTCTGTATTTGCAACCAAAAGTCCGCACTTTGATCAACTTTGATCCATCCATTGTATCCCCCACTTTTAATTGCCAACCTGCAACAAGATACTGGCTGCTCACAATTGTGTAAAAAGGGTAGCTGCTTGTGCTAGCACCCATTGGAGGCCCATAAAAGGAAGGACTCACTTTTAATCCTACCCCCCCTGCCATTGTTGTTACACAAATTCCTGCTTTCCTCCATACCGCCTAAAGCATGCTGCACTGTGCCACGGGGGTTCCTCCTTGCCCCTCATCTGTCAACCGTCTGTGCAAGGATGGAGCCTTCCCTGCACAGGCCACACAGACAAAATTGAGAAATCCTCTGCCGGATTGTTTTGGCTGCCGTCTGCAAACAGACAGCGCTTCCAATATTCCCATCTGCTGCTCTTTGGCCAACAGATGGTTGTTTTGTATTGTTTCCCCAAGGCATGCACAAAAGTGAGGATTTCCTCCCTTGTATTCAGAAAAAATCCGAGAGATGCTTGGAAGGAAGAAAGGCATGGCCTACCAAGTAAGACCTCTGACCTGCTTACTACCAAATACAACAGCAGATCCAATACCTTAGCCACCTCGATCATCTCTTTCTCCACTACCGCGTTGACCCCGCATTCAAAACCTCCCAAAGTATGCATTCCAATATTTGCCTTGTGCCAAACCAACCCTGCATCAGTTGCCAACTTCAATGGGAGGAAATTTACCATTGAGAGGCTATCAACCATTGCCCAACACCGTTTTCCTCCAATCCATATTTTTACGTAGCCCAACAGGCACATCATAGCCCCGCTTGCTCCTAGAATGTTTTCCCCTGGTTTGAGAGAACCAACCTTTGCCTCTTCCTTGTTTTTTGGGTTCTCCTCCTTACTCCCTTTAAACTGCTTAAATATTCCCAACCATCTCCGCTGCAATTAATTGTGAGATTCCTGCCAACTCTTTCAACGTTAGGGAAACTGGGTGATCCGTTCCACAAATCCTCCTTTCTACTTGTCTGGCCCTCCTGCGGGATCCCCACGTTTTTAATACTACAACCTCTCCAGAGTTTTGGCAGGGGTAGGACCATCAATGTCCATTCTCCTCTTGTTGGAGCGGATAGACCAACCTCTGCCAAAACTTCCAGGGGTTTCCAAGTTAGAGGAAATGTGTGCCCGCCAAGGTTTTTGCCTCCTTCTTTTCCACTGTCACCGCTCAAGCCAGATCTCTTGGTGAAGGTTGATCTGGAAAGTCCAGTATAACTTCTCCTGAAGGGTAAAAACACTCTCTTCTATCTGTGTCAACTATTTCTCTGCACATTTCCACACTCAGGTCTTTATGAAACCTTTTAAGATTGCCATCTTCCCGAAATTAGTAGCATTGGAAGATCCAAGGCTTCCCTTTGTTCCTTTGTGACGCCCTTGATGGTGCCTGATTTGGTGCATGCATTTTTGTTGTTTTTGGTGATTCTGGAGCTATTCTGGCTGGCCTTGCCATAGCTTTCTGCCAGAAAAGACACATCTCATTGAAAATTTCAGTTGTTTCCGCAGTTTCTGTTGGCGTTACCGCCCCTTTAACCTCTTCACCTGCGCTTCCCCCCTTACCGGACCCTTTGGGTCTTCCTCCATAAGTTCTGCCCATTTCAAATCGCCCACAACCGCCGTGCAGATGTCCTTCATTTCCAGGATTAGGTTCAACCCTCCGTCCCATGACCTGGAAATTAATCCCATGTTGTATAGCTTCCTATGGACACTTCCTTGCAACTCCAAGCTAAGCCCCTGCATGAAGGTCCTCTTTACTGAACCAGTATGCTCCGCCAAAATCTTGTTGAGGACCAGGTACTTTAGAATGAAATGAAATGAGGAACAATACACACCAAACAACGTCCTTGAGGAAACATCTCCTTCCCTTTCCTTTTCCGTTGCAAGACACGTTGTGATCCACTTCTTGGAAGCTCTGCTCTTGTGACCCCCATTTCTCCATTATTTCCCTCCGCAACTTCTCCCAACTTTTCATTATAACCCTCCATATCCTTCAAATCCCACAGATCTTCCTCATCAAGAATGAAATTGACTATCTTCCAAACCCAGTCTACGTGGTTTGTGCCTTTACTGTTGGCTGCGTTCTCAAACCATTCCAGGAACCAGTGGACATTCTCTCAAAAGAACCTAACTGTGGGATAGTCCCTCAGCCTAATCTTTGCTCTGCTACCCTGCTGCTCCTCCAGCAACTCTGGAGCGGCATATTTTCTTTTTCCACCAGTTTTTGCCCTCAGAGGTCGCCCCATGGGCCTTGTGGTCTGATGCGGAGCATTTTGATAGGGTGGTGCACTTCCAGATGCTGCCTGTAAATGATTTGGAAGGGAGTGTCCCATTCCGGCCTTTCAATCTCCAATCTTCATTGAAATATTGAGCGTAAAAAAAGAAAAAAAATATAAATCTGCAGACAGTATCAGGTTTAAAAAGAGAAAATGACTTTCCCTGCGCAACCCCCAATTTGTGGAAAGAGGTTTTGTGCTCCATAAAATTCTCCGCAACAACCTCACTCCAAGTTCCAGAAAACCCAAAATCCCTTGAGTTACACTCCTGTAACTCCAAAAATCTAAATATAATCCGTTTCCACAATTAAAGTTAATACGGCGCGCAGTGGCTCAAGAATCACTCTTGAACCCTATTCCATTATCTGCAAAACTATCCTGCCTTTGATAGTAACCACTAGAACTAAATCGCAATGAATTAATAGTAAATACACAATGTAGACTCCTCAATAAGCTTTGCACTTGAACTATTGCCTAATTAAGACTCCAAGCACAACAGCTGGTGCTCACACTTCTTGAAGCAAAGAAAATGATAGAAAAACTTCTTTATTGGTTGCCATCTAAGGTAATACAATGATAATCTCCAAAAATATTCTAATTCTTTTATAAACTCTTTTTCTCCCATCAATAGTCCATTCTCCCTTCTTTTGGTAAGGGAAATGACCTCCTTATATATATAAAACTTCAAAGTTGAACTATTCCCCAAAATAATGTATACTAAAAAAGAAAGACCTCTCCTTTAACAGCCTCTGTGCATTCTGCACTGATCCTACTTACAAATGGTCAAATCCTTTACCTGATCCAATGACTTGCAGTATGTTTGATGATCATGTTGCCAATCTTCCCTAACAGTTGAGTCGCGTCAATGCATAACAAACAACAGATCCCCATTGATCTTCCATGGCAGATTACTCCCAATGCGGCATACGGCATTACTACGGATCTCCAACAATCCGCATGTGGCCTCCTCAGCTTCAGTTTCAATTGCCCCATAATCCCACAACCTCAGTGCATAATCCATAATTGGCATAGTCTCTACTACTTAGCCTCCATCAAATGCTTCCACACATGTAAATCTAAAGTCCTGGAGGGGAAGTTATGTTCAACCACATTTGTTGTACGCAAAAGGAAAAAACTGTGGCTTATTTTCCATGGAAAAAAAGTGCCAAACCAATGCTCAGCCCCTGGTTTTGTGCTCTGAATTAGACATTCCGCAAACGTCTTCCTCCTGAGCCTATTTTTCTGAAGAGTTCTAACCACTGTTGGGCTGCTCCAAGTCAAATTTCCAGTGCTGAGCCTACTTGCCTCCATGTCTATAAATAAACACCACACTGTTTTGGGTAAAGGTTTTGTGGTATGCGTCCCTGCCTCAGAGGTCCTTTGTCACAAGGTTTCTGCAAAATGAAGGAAAATCACTAGTGCCAAAGTTAACAAGGTTCTAGAGTGGCCTAATATGCAGAATGCTACTCACATTTCCCAATTTCTAGGTCTATGTGGATGGGTGCGGATCCTCATTGAAGGCTTTGCAGAGATAGCAAGCCCATTCCGTAGGATAATTCCAAAAGGAGCTGAGTGGTTTTGGACAGAAGAATGCAATTGTGAATTCTGGGAGTTGAAGGAGATCTTGGGGGGTGGATATTGTTGAAGGACCTGGATTACAGAAAAGGGGGAATATGGCTGGCCATAGACTTGAGCAAGTTCAGTGCGGGCAGTGTGCTGACCCAAGAAGATGAAGGGAAAGAAAGGCCAGTTCTCTACGGGTACGTAACATTTATGAAGGTCAAATCTTGGTACTTCCAGCACAAGTTGGAGTTATGCGGGGTGACAAGGATCATGCAGATATTACAGCATGTGCTTTGGAGGGTGACATTTGAACTGCTGTTGGATGCAGAAGCGCTTGCTAGGATGATTAATTCCCCAAACTTGCCTAATCCTCCTATGACACGGTGGACTGCATACTTACAGTTTTTCAATTTCACAGTGAGGCATGTTCTGGGGAAGGCGTTTATGATGCCAGATTTTTTGTTTTGGTATCTGGAGGTCCAGCGCGCGGCAAAGGAGGATTTAGATGTGGAGAAGAGGCTCATGAAGTTGGAAATGAAGGCTGTGGAAGTGGGAAAACTTCCCCTGAAACAGTTTGGTAGGTTTCAGGCATTGGAGGAATATCTTTGAAAGATTCATCTTCCAGAGGATTTGTTTGCAACAGAGGTTAGATTGGTTTGGAGGAATTTTTTGCATTTCTTTTGCCAAGAAGGGCAGTTATAGAAGCGGGAAATTACAATACCCCTGGTTGTGGTCACAAGTTGGAAGGATCAGGAGGATTTGTTACGGAGCCTCCACAACAACTTGGGCATTGGGGGGAGGCGGAAATGCAGAGGAGAGTTAAGACCAGGTTCTGGTGTCCAGGACTGGGGCAAACGGGCTTTAGAAATCCTTGGTCAAGAGTTTTCTTCAAAAGGAAGGAAAATCACTAACACCAAAGTTAACAAGGTTCTAGAGTGGCCTACTCTGCAGAACGCTACGCACATTTCCCAGTTTCTAGGTCAAAGTGGATGGTTGCAGATCTTCTTTGAAAATTTTGCAGAGATAGCAAGCCCATTTCAGAGGCTGATTTGGAAATGAGCTGAGTGGCTTTGGACAGAGGATTGAAATTGCGCATTCTGGGAGTTGAAGGATACTCTGGGGCAGCGGATACTGTTGAAGAATCTGGATTACGGAAAAGGGGAATCCCGCTTGTTGTAGACTCAAGCCAGTTCTGTGCGGGTAGTGTGCTGACCCAAGTAGATGAAGGTAAAGAAAGGCCAGTGCTCTACAAGTTAGTAACCTTCCCAGAGGTTGAATCTTGGTACTTGCAGCACAAGTCGGAGTTGTGCAGGGTGGCAAGGATTGTGCAGATATTACAGAATGTGCTTTGGGGGGTGACATTTGAGCTCCTGGTGGATGCAGAAGCGCTAGCTAGGATTATTCATTCCCCGCCCTTGCCTATTGCTCCTATGATGCATTGGATTGTATACTTACAGTTGTTCAATTTCACGGTCAGGCATGTTCCGGGGAAGTTGTTTACAATTCCCGTTTCCTTGTGTCAGCATCCAGAGATCCAGGGAGCGGCAAAGGGGGATTTAGATTTGGAGAAGAGGCTTCTGATGGTGGAAACAACGGCTGTGGAAGTCAGAAAAATTCCCCTGAAACAGTTTGGTAGGTTTCAGGCATTGGAGGAGTATCTTTGGATGCTTCATTTTCCAGAGGGTTTGTTGGCAAGGGAGGTTAGATGGGTTTGGCGGAAGTTTCTGCATTTCCTTCACCAAGACGGGAACTTCCAATACCCTTGGTTGTGGTCACCAAGCAGAAGGATCAGGAGGATTTTTTATGGCGCCTCCACAGCAACTTGGGGCATTTGACGGAGGCGCAAATGTGGAGGAGAGTTAAGACCACGTTCTGGTGGCCAGGAATTGGGAAAACGGTGCAGGATTGGGTGCAGACCTGGGAGGCTTGTCAGCGGCGGAGTACCAGATTACCTCAGGAGGTGAGTATTCCAATGGGTGAGGATGCTCTTGTTAGGAGGATCCTGCTGGACGTGGTCCATATCAAGGCAGGGATGTTCCCATATCTACTTGTGGCTCTAGATGACTTGTTGGGATGGTTTGAGGCGCGTCATTGTTTAAGTTGTCAGCAGAGAAGTTTGGTCAGTTCTTGGAGGAGGATTGGTTTTCTTTTTTTGGGTGTTTGTGGCTCATCACAGTGGAAGGCGGGGCGGAGTTTTGGGGATGATATTTGGAAGCTGGTTGAATCTTGTGGTGCAAAGTTTGGGCAAGTTAAAGAATATTATCTGGAGATAGCAGGGGCAATAGAGAGAGCGCATCAACCAATCAAGGAAGCAATGGTCAAGATCTGCGTAAAAAGCGGGAAGAAGTTGGAGTAAACTTTACCAGTTGTTTTGTTTGTGGATTGGATATTGGTCAAGCGGGGTATGGGATATTTGCCTTACAAAATTTTGTATGGGCAGCAGCCTGTGCTTCTGGTGGATATTGAAACCCTGACTTACCTCACTGTCAACTGGTGGAAGTTTAAAAACATGGAGGACCTATTTGTGGCGTGGGCAGAGCAACTTTTGTGGAGGAAGGAGATGGTGGCAAAGGCAGCAAAGAGGCTGCGGGAAAGTTGAGCTAAGTCAGTTGGGTACTGATTCAAGCATTGTTCTGATTGCTTGCGGGAACCTTTGCAGAAGATAAATCTTGTTCTGCTTGGAAATCAGAGCTTGGAAATGCAGTGAAGTAAGCTTTTTAGATCATGGAGGACCTAGTTGTGGCGCGGTCAGCTCAACTCTTGCGGAGTAAGCAGAGGGTGGAAAAGGCGGCAAAGAGGCTGCGGGACAGTTGATCTAAGTTGGTCTGGCACTGGGACAAGCATTGTGCTGATTGCTTGCGGGAACCTTTGTGGAAGGGCAATCTTGTTCTGCTTGAATATTGCAGCTTTGAAATGCAGTGGTGTAAGCTTTTTGTGGATTGCTGGAAAGGCCCTCATTAGATTGTAAGTCAGTTTCCAGGCGGAAGTTATCAGTTGGAGGAGTTGGAAGGAACTCTGCTTAAGTGGAAGGCAGCGGCATCTCATGTGAAGAAGTTCCAAATGCGGGGCACTACGGAATTTGATGAAACTATGGGTTTGGGAGACAAAGATCAGGAAATGGCCAACGTGGAGGAGCCGGTTGCAGTGGAGAGAGAGTCTGCAGAGGAGAAGTCCCTGGAGGAATGAACGCTGGGGTCAATCTTCAAGTTTTGGGGGGAAAGGAGGGCAGGGAAGCTCAGATCACCAGAGCAGCGTGGAATTTCTAGTCTCTAGGAGCCTTTGTCTGGGGTTGTCCAGGCCCTTAGGTGATGTGTTATTTGCGGAGTTTTTTTAGGAGTTTCTTTCCTTTTGTGTGTGTGTGTGTCTCTTTGTAGGATGGTGCAGGGAATCAAGAGAATTACATTCTGGGGCGGTCCAGGCATCATATTTATTTCAAAGATTCTATAAAATAATCAAGGAGAATGGCAAAAAGTTTCAATTTGCTAGGTAAATATCTTTTGTTTATATAATTTAGTTTTTTTGAAAGAAAAGAGAGAGAGAGTTGCGTCAAATCTAAGGAAGGAAGATGGTGCGGCAGAGCCTGAAAAAGAGCTCCCCACCAGCGTGATGATGCTCAAAGAGGAGCTTGAAATGCTTTGCAGCTGGGATTCCCACCGAAAGTTGGAGGATGACCAGTATCCGCTTATCCAAATTGCCAAGTTACTGGTTGATTTTGGCTTCCTCAATTCCTCATCTGCAATCTTTGTGTTGCTTTGGATGGCCGCATGGTACAGAGAGATGAGGCGGAATTGGGTCAATCTAGATTGGCAGGAGTCTGAGGATTGGAAGGAAATTCAAGGAGATGGAGTCTGGATAAGATAAGAACGGCGGGGAGATTTTTGGACCAGCAATGGAGGCAACAGCAACTAAACAATGGGTGCGGGAGCTGTTAGGAGAATTTTTGTTTGAGTTAGTATAAAAAAAAAATAGAGAAAGCTTACGTGGCATGGGTGGCAAGTAGGAGCTGATCACAATGACCAAGTGCGGGGACTCAATGTTGGCAGGAGGAATTGTGGTTGGGGTAGTTTTCGCTTGATGGGCGGGTGAAGGAGGTTGGAAGAGGGGAATGTTGGGCGCAGCCAGGGGGGTATTGGAGGTGTAGCCACTTTGAAAAACGTGGGAGCCTTTTTGGGCCCGCAAGGTACTTGGCCATGTCCAAAATTTAAGTAATGATGGCGGCCCCAGGCTCAGGTGGGATCTCCCCAGGCAGTGGCAGTAGCAAATTCTGCGTGTCAAGGGGGAGGAGAAAGAATGTCCGTGACCTCTGAAATGGGAAACAAGGAGGCGGAGAAATCCAGCTCTGGATTCCAGTTTTTGGTTTTGATTGACTCATAATCATTCACCAAAAAGTTGGAAATAGGGTTGCAGCAGCAATTTTTGAAACGGGGCCAGAGAGGGACAGGTCCCCAAGGATGCAAAATTTGTGGCAACAGACAAACACCTGTGGTTGCCTAGACAGCAGGCATTGCAGGCCAGGCAACCAGCAGTGCAGGTTCACATTCTCCGCATTCTTGTGCAGTACTTGCACAATTCCATGGTGAAGATTTTTTTCTTTTGGCGGGTCTTGGGTGGAGTTTTGAGAGTTGGGGGGTGTGGTATCCAATGGTTTGGCTAACGTTGTGGAGCGTGGGGATCCTGGGGACAGAATTCAAGTTCTGGGGGTATTTTGTGGTTATTTATAGACACAGAGGCAAGTAGACTCAGCACTTGAAATTCAACTTGGAGAAACTCAACAGTGGTTAGAACTCCAAAGAAAAATAGGCTCAGAAGGAGGGCATTGGCAGACTGTCTAATCATGAGTACAAAGTCAGGGGCTCAGCATTGGTGCTGTGAACGCTTTCCATGGCATAATAAGCCATAGTTTTTGCCTTTTGCGGACAACAAATGTGGTTGAACATAACCTCCCCTCCGCAAGTATGGATTTACAAGTGCAGAAGCATTTGATTGAGGCTAAGGAGGGCCAATTAAGGATTATTCACTGAGGTTGGGGATTATGGGGCAATCAACACTGAAGCTGAGGAGGTTGCATGCTCATTGTTGGGGATCCATAGTAATGCCGCATGTGGGATTGGGAGTGATCCACTAAGGAAGATTGATGGGGATCTCCTGTTAGTTATGCATCAGCATGATTCAACTGTTAGGGAAGATTGAAAACATGCTCACCAAACCTACTGCAAGTCTTTGATTTTTTTAAATGAGTGGATTATTGGTAAGGAGGATCAGTGTGGAATTCACAGAGGTGGTCAAAGGAGGGTCTTTCTTTTATAGTATACATTCTTTTGGGGAATAGTTCAATTTTGGAGTTGTATACATATAAGGAGGACATTTCCCTTACCAGAAGCAGGGAGGATGGACTATCAATTGAAGAAAAAGAATGAATAAAAGAATCAGAATATTATTGGAGATTATTGGAGTAGTACCTTAGATGGCAAACAATAAAGAAGTTTTTCTATTATTTTCTTTGCTTCAAAAAGTGTGATCACCAGCTGTTGTGCTTGGATTCTTAATTAAGAAATATTTTGAGGGCAGAGCTCATTGAGGATTCTGCATTGTATATTTACCATTACTTCATTCTGATTTAGCTCTAGTGGTTAGCATCAAAGGCAGGATAGTTTTGGGAATAATGGAATAGAGGTTGGGAGTGATTCTTAAACTTCCGCGGTCCATAGTAACTGTTCTTGGGGAAGCAGATTATATTTAGATTTTCAGAGGTACAGGAGTCTAACTCAAGGGCTTTGGGATTTCCAGAACTTGGAGTGAGGTTGTTGCGGAGAGTTTTACAGAAAAAAAAATCTATTTCCACAACGGTCAATCCCTCTTCCTTGATCTGGAACAGGAGCCTCTCCAAAGTCTGCGCATATTCCCAAAAAAACCGCCTGATCCCTGAATTCTCCGCTGTAGTTTCTCCATGGGCCCTTGATACCCGCGTCATCAATGAATATCTGCACTGTTTTCAGAAAATCATCCTGCAAAATCCATGTCATCTGCGCCTGGTAAACTGATACCAAATTAGTTTCCCCCTGCAGAAGCCTTTTTAACTGAAGTCTCCCCAACCATGTCTCAAACGCCAGCAGCAGTTGGTACTCCGGATGTAGCTCCCGCTGGTTTTACCCCCCCCATGACGTCTACCAACCCCTAGCAGACTCTTCCTGTCATATTCTCCACAAACTTCTCCACCTGCCAAGGCAAACCAGCGTCTCTGATTGTGACTGAGTTCAAAATTTTCAGGTTGTGGAAAATCTGCATACTCTTCCCCTCCTGTTTCAGTACCGCAAAAATTGGACTGGAATAGCTGGAACAAGAAGGCTTGTACAGACCTGTCCGCAATTTCTCCTGCACCAAATCTTTAAACTGAGCCCTAACTGCTGCCGGAATAGTAATGGGCCCAAGGGCTATGAGGCACCATAGGTACCCAGTAGGGGTCAGCAATTTCTGGCCTGAGAAACTTCCCCTCCTCCGCACAAAAAAATGGCGCCTTCCTCCGCATGATAATCACCGCCTTCAGCAATTGTACTTCCTCCTCTTGCAACCATCCCTCTGGGCCAAAGTTGAGTTCCACCATCTGCTCTTCCATTAAGCCCATCAAATCCTCCTCCAGAATCAAGGTTGTCAACGGTGACTCATACGGGTCGCGTGACCAATGGATAGGCCTCATTTTTTTTTTGAGGTCCTTCAGCATCAGCTTTTTCTGTGGCCACACCTTCTTAGCAACTGGTTTGTATTTGCCACCAAGAGTCCACACTTTGATCAACTTTGATCCCTTGGTTGTTTCCTCCACTCATAATTGCCAACCTGCAACAAAATCTGGGCTGCTCAAAACTGTGGCACAAGGTTAGCTGCGTGTTCTGGCACCCATTGGAGGCACATACAAGGAAGGACTCACTTATGATCCTACCCCTGCTCCCATTATTGTTACACCAATTCCCACTTTCCTCCATACCACCCAAAGTAGGCTGAACTGTGCCACAGGGGGTCTTCCTTTCCCCTCATTTTTCAACATTCTGTGCAAGGATGGAGCCTTCCCCGCACAGGCCACATGGCCAAAATCTAAAAATCCTCCTCCAGATTGTTCTGGCCGCCTTCTACAAACAGACAGCCCTTCCAATTTTCCCATCCGCGGCTCTTGGGTCAACAGATTGATGTTTTTTATTGTTTCACCAAGGTGTTGGATACAGTAAGAAGTTCCTCCCTAGTATTGGGACAGGAGCCAAGAGATTCTTTGAAGGAAAAAAGGAATGGCCTACCAAGTATGACCTTCGACCTGCTTACTACCAAACACAACAGCAGAGCCAATACCTTAGCCACCTCCTTCATCTCTTTCTCAACTACCCCTTTGACCACGTATTTGAAACCTCCCAAGGTCCGCAACCCAATATTTTCCTTGTGCGGGACCAACCCTGCATCATTTTCCAACTTCCATGGGATGAAATTTACCATTTCCAGACACCATTTGCCTCCAATCCGCACAAAGGGCAAATCATAGCACCGCTTGCTCTCAGAACATCTGCCCCCCCATTGAGAGAAGCACCCTTTGCCTCTTCCCTGGGTTTTGAGTTGTCCTCCTTACTCCCTGTAAACTGCTTAAAGACCTCAACCAGCTCCTCCGCCATTAATTGTGAGATTGCCGCCAGCTCTTTCAAAGTTAGTGAAACCTGTTTATCTGTTCCGCCAATCCTCCTTGCTACTTCTCCAGCCCTCCTGGGGGATCCCCCCATTCAACTTCCACCTCCTGCTCTGGAGTTTTTGCAGGAGTAGGACCGTCAATTTCCATTTTTGTCTTGTTGGAGTGGACGGCCCCAACCTCCACCAAAACATCTGGGGGCTTCCAAGTTAGAGGAAATGCGTACCCCGCTGAGGTTGTTGACTCCTTCTTTTCCACTGCCACTGCTCAAGCCAGATCTCTTGGTGAAGGTTGATCCGGCAAGTCCAGTATAGCTTCTCCTGAAGGGTAAAAGAACTCCCTTCCATCTGTCTTAACTATTTTACTCCACAATTATGCACTCAGGTCTTTACACAACCTTTTAAGATGTCCATCTTCCCAACAGTAGTAGCATTGGAAGACCCAAGGCTCCCCTTTGTTCCTTGGTGACGCCCTTGATGGTGCCTGAGTTGGTGCATGTGTTTTTGTTGCTTTTGGTGGTTCTGGAGCTGTTACATCTTGCTTTTCCATAGCTTTCTGCCAGAAAAGACTCATTTTGTTAAACATTTCTGTCATTTCCGCATTTTCTTTCAGTGTTACCAGCACCTTTACCCTCTTCACCTGCACAACCCCCTTTACTGGACCCTTTGGGTTTTTCTCCATAATTTCCTCCAGTTTCAACTTTCCCACAACCGCTGCGCAGATGTCCTTCATGTCCGGGAGTAGGGTAACCCCTTCATCCAGAAACCTGCAAATTAATCTGGCGTTGTATAGCTTTCTATGGACACTTTGGCCCAACTCCAGGCTAAGCCCCTGCATGAAGGTCCTCTTTACTGAACCAGTATGCTCTTCCAAAATCTTGTTGAGGACTAGGAACTTTAGAATGCAATCAAATGAGGAACAGAACACACCAAACAAAATTGTTGAAGAAACACCTCCTTCCCTTGCCATTTCTGTTGCAAGAAACTCAAGATCCACTTCTTGGAACCTCTGCTCTTGCAAAACCCATTTCTCCACTATTTCCCTCCGCAACTTCTCCCAATCCCATTCAGTATAACCCTCCATATCCTCCACATTCCGCAGATCTTCCTTTTCCAGAATGAAATTGACTTTCTTCCGAGCCCCGTCTACGTTGTTTTCCCTTCACTGTTGGCCACGTTCTTGAACTGTTCCAGGAACCGGTGGACATCCTCCAGAGAAAAACTAACCCCAGGATAGTCCCTTGGTCTAATCTTTTCTCCGCTACCCTGCTGCTGCTCTGGCAACTCTGGCGCCACATATGTTGTTTTTCCACCCATGGTTGCCCTTGGCAGCAGCCCATTGGACTTGTGGTCTGACAGGCAGTACTTTGATGGGGTGGTGAACTTCCAGCTGCTACCTGTCAATGGGCCAGAAGGGAGTTGCCCATTCATGCCTTGTAATCTCATATCATCATTGACATATTGAGGGTAAAAAAAGAAAAAAATATGACTCTGCCAAGGGTACCAGGTTTAAACAGAGAAAAGGACTTCCCCTGCAAAACCCCCAATTTATGGAAAGAGATTTTGTGTTCCTTATAATTCTCCGCAACAACCTCACTCCACTTCCAGAAATCCCAAAGCCCTTGAGTTACCCTCCTGTACCTTGCAAATAAAAATATAATCCTCTTCCACAAGGAAATTTACTACTTCCCACAGCAGTTTAAGAATCACTCCCAACCCCTATTCCATTACCCGCAAAACTATCCCTCCCTTCATGGTAACCACTAAATCTAACTTGTGATGCATTCATAGAAAATAAACAAAATGGACTTCTCAACAAGCTCCCCACTTGAACTATTTCCTGATTAAGACTCCAAGCACTCAAACTGGTAATCATGCTGTTCAAAGAAAAAAATAAATAGAAAACTCGTTTATTGTACGCTGTAAGACTCCAAACAGTGCTAGTCCGTGGCAGTTCTGTGGAGGGGAAAGGTGCTGTTTAGGCTGCCCTCCTGAGTTTTACAAAAATATTTAAATTTAACCAAGATCAAAGTCCAGAACCTGGTAAACGGGGGACCAAATGTAAGAGGATAAAGAAAATAGTGGTTGGTAGCTGGGAAACAAAACTATCTGAGGCAAGATTTTGCCAGGGAAAACTTGAATAGAAGGAGTCAAGGTTTGTTCAGAGTTCAACAAGACAAGGCAGTTGTAAGTAACAATGCCCACAAGGTAATAGCTGTGGTTGTCAGCAGAAGCTTAGGAAAGATCAACTGTCAGCTTGCTACTATTGCAGAGCAAGCTGCAAAAGTAACAAAAATAACATAAAAATAATAATGTTACAATTGAACTAGGAAGGAGTAGGGAAACCATGAATATTATTACAGAAATGGATTCCCCACCCAAAATTAGGTAGGGTCACTTACTGAACCCACCCTTGAAATCCAACTCCTTATATTTTTAAATAATTAAGGAAAGAAAAACCAAAATACTACGGCTCCAGTATTGAGCTTTTTGGCCAATTAAATATTTCACACACATTTTCATGTATAGGTTTCACACCTAAAATTCAGTCAGAATTTGTGTATATTTTAGGAGTTACGGGCGGAAATTTGTTTTGTCACAATTCCTGCACGCAGCCGCAGCAGCCAAAGCACCCGCGCGCGGCTGAGATACAGCCATGTCAACCTGTCAAGGTTGTGTACGCAGCCCTGGGCTTCTGACAAGTACGCAGCCTCGGGACTACGGGCTGACAGAGTGACAGGCGGCTCAGGTACCACGTAAACAGGCTATAACATACACAGGAGCTTTCTACATATGTAATAAAGGTTCCTGTGGATAGTAGACTGTCTAAACATAAATAATTATATTTAAAAATAAATAAATAATCCTTACACGTATTTTTTACTTAATATAATGCAAAGTACCAAGAATGTCGAAAATAAGACAATGACAATTTCTAAAAATATATTAAAATACTTCAATATACTTTTATGAGAACTGCTATACATCAATATCTTTGTGACATACTAAGAAAAATAATGATGTAATAATATTACATGAATTCTTATGATTTATATTTTTAAGTAATTATCTTAACAAATCAACTGGAACTCGAAAATAAAGAGTAAAATCAATATTATGACTTTTACTCCAGTTATATAATACATAATGAGAACTTACCTGACATCAAAATGTCCGTAGAAATGCCTATTAATATAATTGTTAAATTACTGGGAACATTTACTAAGTATAATTAATTAATAGATGAATAATTAGGACAGATTAGTGTTATTCACACGTCCTAATGTCTATTATAAGGTAGAATAATTCCCATACCCTAAGGAATTAGATGCTACCCGTGCTATAGCACCAAGAACACATGACAGGCTACCTCTGGTTACCCTGCTAGCCTTAGTGTCCGTCCCTTTGAGCACCTACGACCCTCTGAAGGACCATATTGGGACTCTAAAAGCTATAAATAAAGAGCTCTTTTGAGGATGTTGATGGGCAGAGACCCAGTAATATTCATATCCAGACGCTGTGCCAAGGTAATCAAATACTTATAAGAGATAAGTAAGTGATTTATGGCAATGTCTGATCAGTAATATCCGTCCTCAAAACTCTTTTTATCAATTAAAACTGCTGAACAACCTTATAACACCAGTATACAGGTTTAACCCATCAGTACACGTCTCAAAAAGATACCCAAGGGATTTAATAATATACCAGTGAGTCTTATTATCCTTTCTCTGTTGTGGTAGCTTGGCTACAAGGCCCTGCCACTCCACAGTATATTTTATATACATATTATCTTTGGGTATAATAATCTTTAAACTAAAGAACCCAAAGTAACCAGGACTATGTGTTTTCATACTGAAATCCCTGAAGAGAGGTGTTAAAGATCCCCAATATAATTGTGGCCCCTCTATAAATATTTAATAATCAATCTAGATTCAGAACAATAAACAATAACCAAACCATTTAACCTTGCAATAAGCTTAATCCAAGTATTCTTTGCATTTTTGCTGCATTTATTAAATAATATATTTATTATTTACTCTATCACCTCTAGTAGCTAAAGGATAGCAAGGGTCTTGGCATCCAGGAGGCTGACAATTGGGGGTCTGGCCGGGAAATATTCTATTTTATTATATTTAATACCTTGGACCAGACATTTTCACAAAAAAATAAAATCAAAGATAAATTTATCTGACTTTATATCCGTTATTTATTATTAAATTCTTTTGCAGTGGATTTAAAAACCAATGCAGAATTCATAATCTATTATTTAAATCTTTTAAAGATAAGAAAAGAAGAATATATAAAAAATTATAAACCTACTGGTTGGAAAGCTTTAACTCAAGCTGAGCAACTTAATATTTCTTCTGCATGCAAACACTTAGATAAACTCCTTGAACAAGAAGATCTTGAAAGGCGTATCAACTTTCAGGCTTTATTAAGAAAACATAAAGCTTGGAAAAAATACCGTATAAATTTCTTTTTGAAATATAAAAGTAAGTATACAACTTGCATTACCATATTATTTTTAAAGAAAATAATATTAACATATTTCATTAAACTAATAAAATACACTTTTTTATCAGTGTACCCTCCTGTACCAGAGACCACTGCCACTGAAGTGGATCTATTAGATCAGGAAGTCCCAGACATCTCCGGAAGCCCTGAAAATATTGATTGGACGGGTGAAGACCTCATTGGAACCCACCAAGACCCCGTAGCATTATCTACTAGAGATCAATTTAACCCCAACCAGGTCTTAGTACCTTTGAATATCAATTTAAGTGGGTTTTTAAATAAAACTTATTTTTACGGATTTTTTTCTGTAAAATACTTATAAACATATTATTCTGAAAATGAATAGATGTAACACAAGAGCCTCAGGAACAATTCCCTCCTATGGATCTTTGCCAACAGCTCTCATTAACCGTGAGACCACCAGTAAGGACAAAAATGAAGGGACTAGAACCCCTGAACCAAATGTTGATGAACAAGGAGCAGCACCAACCACTTCTGCCCTCTCCCAACCTAGAGCTGGAGAAAGTAGCAGAATCAAGCCACCCTCCTTTACAAGAAGATTCCCTGCAGCCACCCCAGCAGAATCTGGCCAAGGAGGCCAGGATCAAAGACCTAGTCAAAGAGCACATGAAATATTGGGAAGAATTCAAAGAAGCCAAAGCCAAGGAGGACATGGTATCTATGAAAAAGATAATCTCCCAGGCAAAAGCCACCCAGATAGCTCTTCAGACAATGATTCCAAGGAAAAAGGTAGAATCCTAGGTAGAAAAGTGGAATCCGTGGGATCAATTAGCCCAACTGAAAGGAAAAGGATCGGGAAAGAAGAGATCCTCTTCCCATCCCAAGCCAAAGGGAAAGAAAGACTGGGACCAGATAATATCACTAGCTCAAAAGTGGAAAAAGGTTTACAACAATTAGCCTCTAATTCTGAGCCCAAACAAACCCCTGATGTAATTACTTCCTTTTCTAATGATAAATGTCATAATTTCAAAATTGTTTGTGAAAGTTTGGACGGGGTTTACACCCAAATGGATAAATTAACCCCAGTAGTAGCCAAATTGATTAATAACCAAACAAAGACAGTAGGAATGGAACAAATTAAAGAACACACAGAGCAGTTATTGGAGAAAATTAATCAAGGTAGGATCAAACAGACTCAAACAATTGGGAATATGTTATCCGGAATCCAAGAAGATTTTATTATTTCTTTCCACCCCTTAGAAGAATAATTGGCAACCACCACTAACAGTTCCATTCTATCCCTTAGTGAAAAATTGGATGTGCTCAATAACAAAGTGGACCTGCAACTTAATCTGATCAAAAATGATCTTAGAGACTTAAAAGTCCATCTGACCAACCCCTTGGGGAGTACTACAGAGGAACCAAAGCCTCCCAGACAAACCACTACTCCTTATGCACCACCCTTATTAGGAATGCATAGGATTGACACCTTTAGGCATAGTCCTACTCCTGAGATGGAGCAAGCTCTCAAACTGTTACCCCCTATTTCTGAATGGCCCAAGTTCTCTGGAGAAGGAGAATACAATCATATAAATTTTATTAAATTTATTGATTACACCATTAACTCTTATGACCTACCAGAAGCTATAGCTGTAGTCCGGCTACCCAGACTATTGGAAGGAGTAGCATTGGACTGGTTTATCAGTAAGAGAGAAGAATTAGGATCCTTACCATGGAATTCTTGGAAACTTCTGACCAAAGAACAATTTGGTTCTAGAATGTGGAAAAGGAAAATGATGAAAAATTTCGAAAATTCCTCATTTGACCCCTCCAAGGACAAACCTCACAAATGGTGCTTGGAACAGAAGAAAAGATTGGATTGCTTCTATCCAGATGCTGACAAAGAGGAAGTAAATGAAAGACTCCTCAACCTTTGTCCTGGAAATCTTAACCATAGTGTAAGATGTAGGATGAGGATGGATGCAGACTTGCCCACTCTAATCAATGTGTTAGAAGAAGTAATAGACATGAACGGGTTGGACAAGAAAGCCCCTTCCAGACCCAAAGAGAACAATACCATCAACAAAACCAGAGAACAACCTCCTCTGATAAATGCCTCTGACAATAAGAAACCTAATGAGAATAGGGAGAAAGCAAGGATGCCTGCAACTTGTTGGAATTGTAACAAGACTGGGCATATGAGACAAGACTTTCCATTACCAAAAAGGAAGATAGCAGTCTTGGAAGGAGAACAGGAAGTTGAAGAGAATCAGAAATACGAAGACATAGCTTATACTGAAGGATCTCTTTCTGAATGTGAATTGATCTTGACCAACCCAGTTAATGTTATAGAAGGAGATATAGGTACTTCTGCAGAGATCAATAACATCCATGGGGATTCTAGCCTACCCCAAAAATGGGATCCTACTATAATTCCTAGACACATTATGGATTTCAAACCATTAACAGTTAAACCTATGAGTGGGAAAAGTTATACCACTGGTCAAACGTGCTATGCAACTGGGTTGTATAAAAACAGACCTATAAGGTTATCATTGGATGGTGGATCCTTTTGCTCATGTGTCTGTGCTGAATTCTTTAACAAATGGGATCCCAATTGGAGAGAAAAACTTTTACCCGTCCAAGAAGCCAAGTTCAGCTCTTGCAACTCTACCATGAATGCTATTGGAGTATGGACTGCTCCTATAATACTACCTCACACTAAAGGATCTTTGAGAATACAAGTGGAGTTTTTAGTATTGCTCAGCGGACTATGTGACTACCTGACACTGGGTAATGATGCCTTATGTCTATATGGTATAGACGTGTTCCAGAGTAGAGGAAGATACTTCACAGTAGGAGGTAATTGGGATAAGAAGTTTAAGATATGCACTATTCAGTCTAACTTCCCCTCCTATACTTACCAGAAGAATTTGGAAGAATTTGACCAAGAATATTTCTCTCAAGCAGCTCTGAATACAAAAATTTCTGAGGAACAGAAGAAAGATATATTAAAAGTCTGCTTTGAGAACCAGAATGCTTTTTTTACTAAAGATCATCCTATTGGTGATATTAAAGGACACAATATGGTATTAACATTGACCATTAAGCCTCCTTATCCTCCTAACTTAAGAAGGCCAGCCTATCCGTCTAGTCCTAAGTCTAGAAAAGCTCTTGAAGAATATCCAAGAACTGATAGACTTAGAAGTATTAAGGAAAGTAGGGCATAATGAACAGGTAGATGTGACCACCCCTTTAATCATAGCTTGGCATAATGACAAGTCAAGAATGGTAGGAGACTTCAGAATGCTCAACAATTACACTCAAGCAGATTATTATACTATACCCCGGATTGATCATGCTCTGCATAACTTGTCCAAGGCTAAGTACATCACTACTATGGATATGCTTAAAGGTTTCCACCAGATACCAATAAGCCCTGAAAGCAGGAAGTTTATGAGAATAATCTGTCATTTGGGAATATATGAATATCTTAGGATGCCTTTTGGTATAAACAATGCTCCATCACACTTCCAGAGAACAATGGCTAAAGTTCTAGGTACTTACATCAGACAAGGATTGATGATGGTATACATAGATGATGTTATCATATACTCTCATGACTGAGATACTCATATTAACCAAGTAATATTAGTACTCCAGACAATCTCCAAAGCAGGACTAAAGGTTTCCATGAAGAAATGCAACTCTGGCTCCGGAGAATTGAAAGCCTTAGGACATATAGTCTCTGGTCTAACTCTAGCTGCGGATCAAAATAAGATAGCTGCTGTCATGAAAAGACCTATGCCTCAAAACAAGACAGAATTACTGTCTTTCATCAGTTTCTGCAGTTATTACAGACAATATATACCAAAGTTTGCTATGCTAAATAAAAGTCTGTATGAAGTATGCAACAACAGTACACTATTTGAAATGACTCATGAGAGACTAAAGAACTATGAGGAATTAAAAATAGCTATGACCTCTACTCCTCTACTTATCCAACAAGATTACTCTAAGCCCTTCAAACTAAAAATTGACACTTGCATGGAAGGGCTAGGAGCTGCTTTACATCAGGAAAGGATAGAAGAAGACAAACCAGTAGAAAAACCCATACTCTTCATATCTAGACAGATCAAAGATACTGAGAAGAGATATGGGGCCAGTCAGTTGGAATGTTTGGCACTAGTATGGGCTTTAGAGAAGCTGCACTATTACTTAGAAGGCACCACTTTTCAAGTTATCATGGACTGTAATGCTGTAAAAATTCTTATGAACATGAAATCCCCCAGTAGACATATGCTCAGGTGGCAAATTGCTATACAGCAATATATAGAGGACAGATGACTATAGTGCATAAAGCTGGAGCTAAACATCAGAATGCTGATAGTCTAAGTAGGAATGCATGGCCTAATGACTCTAACAATCCAGCATACAACCCTGAAGATCAATATATCTTTCCTATCTTCAATATCAATCTTTTTGCATTGAGTGCTCCAATAATGGGAATCCACTTGTGTGAATTAGACACTGCTTTCTTCAACCTAGTAAGGGATAGCTACTCTCCTGAGATCATGCTGCTGATTACCATTATGGAATGGGAATCCCCAGAAGCAGCTTTGACAAATAGCCTGCCTGCTTCACTACTTAAACCCTACAAAGCAGGAAGGTTTACCTTTTGGGATGGTCTCTTTTACTATAGACACCAACATTCCAGCATATTAGTACTGAGTAACAAAGAGCATATACAACATATACTCCAGGAATGCCATGACAACTGTTCATCAGGACATTTATCCACATAAAGAACCTTAGAGAAAGTGAAACAAACTGCCTGGTAGATAGACTGGAAAGAATTCACTACAGAATATGTTACCAGCTGTGAAACCTGCCAGAAATCTAATAAAACTACTGGAAAAAGGTTTGGACTCTTACAGAAGATATCTGAACCTAAAACCAGGTGGGAAATTATCAATATGGATTTTGTCACCGGCCTCCCCCCTGGAGGTACTCATTCTTATAACTATGTTCTAGTTATAGTTGACAGATATTCCAAAAAGGCAAAATTCTTACCTAACCACAAGGAAGATAGTGCTATGGATGTAGCCTTACTATTCTGGAATAGGATTATAGCTGATGTGGGTATACCCAAGATTATAATCAGTGACAGAGACCCCAAATTCACATCCAAATTTTGGAGGAATCTACATGACATACTGGGTACTACTCTAGCATTTTCTACAGCATACCATCCCCAAACTGACAGATTAGCTGAAAGGATGATAAAGACCCTAGAAGATATTCTGAGGAGATTCTGTAGCTTTGTTCTAGAATACAAAAACTCTGATGGTTATTGCCATGATTGGGTAAGCCTACTCCCGGCCCTAGAAATGGCTTATAACAGCAGTAAGCATTCTACTACCAAAGAAGCTCCTTATATACTAGAAAGAGGATGGATTCCAAAACTTCCTAGGAATAACGTGAACTATAACTTAGCCACTATTCATCCAACATCTCTTGAATTTAAGAAGACAATAGATGCTGCAAATAACCATGCTCAGAAATGTGTGGAAGAAGCTGTTGAATACAACAAACAAAGATGGGACAAATCCCATAAAGAACCTGACTTTAAGATAGGAGACCAGATCTTGATATCTACAACTAATTTCAACAACCTGGCAGGCAACAGGAAACTGAAACCAGCCTTTTTTGGACCATTTGTTATCAAGAAGATGCGTGGCAAAAATTCTGTGGAAGTAATCTTGAGTGAAGAATTATCAAGAAAACATCCGGTATTTCCTGTTAGCCTAGTCAAACACTTTAAACCAAGAGAAGGCAGCAACCTCCCTCCAGCAATGACCCCAATAGAACCTGACCCCGTAAAAGAAAAAGGGAAAGTCAGCAGGATATTGAGAGATAAGAAAGAGAGAGTACAAGGAAAAGATATCAGACTATACTTAGTAAGATATAAAGGAGGATCTGCAGACAAATATGAATGGTTACCAGAAAATAATATACCTGATGGACTAATACATCTCAGAAACTACAGAGCCAGCAAAAGGAACTGAAGCACATATGCAGTTAATTTTTTCTCCCAACTTCCTCCAGATTTTTTTCAGATATGGCCATATCTTGGAGTGGGGGAATGTCAGCTTGCTACTATTGCAGAGCAAGCTGCAAAATTAACAAAAATAACATAAAGATAATAATAATACAATTAACCTAAGAAGGAGTAGGAAAACCCTGAATATTATTACAGAAATGGATGTTCCACCCAAAATTAGGTAGGGTCACTCACTGACCCCACCCTTTAAATCCAACTCCTTATATTTTTAAATAATTAAGGAAAGAAAAACCAAAATACTACGGCTACAGTATTGAGCTTTTTGGCCAATTAAATATTTCACCCACATTTTCACTTATAGGTTTCACACCTAAAATTCAGTCAGAATTTGTGAATATTTTAGGAGTTACGGTCGGAAATGTGTTTTGTCACAATTCCTGCACGCAGCCGCAGCAGCCAAAGCACCCGCGCGCGGCTGAGATACAGCCGTGTCAACCCGTCGAGGTTGTGTATGCAGCCCTGGGCCTCTGACAAGTACGCAGCCGCGGGACTACGGGCTGACAGAGTGACAGGCGGCTCAGGTACCACGTAAACAGGATATAACATACACAGGAGCTTTCTACATATTTAATAAAGGTTCCTGTGGATAGTAGACTGTCTAAACATACATAATTATATTTAAAAATACATAAATAATCCTTACATGTATATTTTACTTAATATAATGCAAAGTACCAAAAATGTCGAAAATAAGACAATGACAACTTCTAAAAATATATTAAAATACTTCAATATACTTTTATGAGAACTGCTATACATCAATATCTTTGTGACATACTAAGAAAAATAATGATGTAATAATATTACATGAATTCTTATGATTTATATTTTTAAGTAATTATCTTAACAAATCAACTGGAACTCGAAAATAAAGAGTAAAATCAATATTATGACTTTTACTCCAGTTATATAATACATAATGAGAACTTACCTGACATGAAAATGTCCGTAGAAATGTCTATTAATATAATTATTAAATTACTGGGAACATTTACTAAGGATAATTAATTAATAAATACGTAAGTAGGACAGATTAGTGTTATTCACACATCCTAATGTCTATTATAAGGTAGAATAATTCCCATACCCTAAGGAATTAGATGCTACCCGTGCTATAGCACCAAGAACACATGACAGGCTACCTCTGGTTACCCTGCTAGCATTAGTGTCCGACTCTTTAAGCACCTACAACCCTCAGAAGGACCATATTGGGACTCTAAAAGCTATAAATAAAGAGCTCTTTTGAGGATGTTGATGGGAAGAGACCAAGTAATATTCATATCTAGACGCCGTTCCAAAGTAATCAAATACTTATAAGAGATAAGTAAGTGATTTATGGCAATTTCTGATCAGTAATATCCATCCTCAAAACTCTTTTTATCAATTAAAACTGCTGAACAACCTTATAACCCCAGTATACAGGTTTAACCCATCAGTACATGTCTCAAACAGATCCCAAAGGATTTTATAATATACCAGTGAATCTTATTATCCTTTCTCTGTCGTGGTTGCTTGGCTACAAGGCCCTGCCACTCCACCGTATATTTTATATACATATTATCTTTGGGTATAATAATCTTTAAACTAAAGAACCCAAAGTAACCAGGACTATGTGTTTTCATACTGAAATCCCTGAAGAGAGGTGTTAAAGATCCCCAATATAATTGTGGCCCCTCTATAAATATTTAATAATCAATCTTGATTTGAAACAATAAACAATAACCAAACCATTTAACCTTGCAATAAGCTTAATTCAAGTATTCTACGGATTTTTTCTGCATTTATTAAAGAATATATTTATTATTTACTCTATCACCTCTGTTAGCTAAAGGATAGCAAGGGTTTTGGAATCCAGGAGGCTGACATCAACTCAATCCCAAACAAACTCCAGGTCCTCAATGAACCTGCCCAACTCTCCGCAATCAAGCGCTTGAAGGGTACCGGATAACTGTGGGTGGCTGCACAAGACAAAGCTAATTGTTTGAAGAAGCTCTAGAAGCAAAACAATAACTGATTCAAACAAGAAAAACCCAACAATTCTCAAGGGACTCAAGAGTAGCATGGCAGAATTCAACTCCAAAAGTGATGAAGGGAGGTTTAACACACCAGGTTTTAAGCTTAATAAAAACTCTTCAGTCAAATGAGACTGGTTCCAGAAAGATAATCAAAGAATGATCAGGACCAGTATGGTTGGATAAAGGGATCAGGAGTGGTGTAACACACTCAAGAATTCAATTATTTGAATTCTTCTTCAACCGGCAAAGCTATTGGTTGGTGATAAGGATCAAGGATCAAAGGTTTTAGTATGGAGGCTCAAGGATCAAGGGGCAATCATAGATATACCCAAATTTTTGTCTCAGATAAAGGGGAATGAAGACCCCATGGATGATGTACTGCAAGGTGAGAATGATGATGATACCCTGGTGTAGTAGGATGTGATGATGATGGTGTGATCTGATCTGATATGATGATGGGATCTAGGATGATCTGGTGCTCCTCTATGGTGGGATGCTCTGGTATCCCCTCCAAAAGGCAGGGGGGAGCCCCTCCTTATATGGGCAGGAGTCCCTGTTAGACTATGTACAAGAGATACTACAAATGGAGCGGAAAATAGATTTTTTTTTTCTTTTATGACTTTCAGAATTTTTAGGTGATCAGAAAAATTTGATCACGCAGGCTGGTGGAAGTCTGGCCTGCCTGACCGGGGTGGGATCCTTTCATCCCTTCACCTATCCTGCGTCCATCCGTGCACGGACGCGCGCAACAATACCGGATCACACCCACCCCTTGCCCAAAGGCAAAAGGGGTGGAAAAGGGGAAACAGATCAGGCAGCCCGTGGGTGTCTGTGGGCGGCAGACAACATTTCCCCACCCCCACCCAAAGATGGAAGGGGGTGCAAGCTATGATGGATTGGCGTTGGGGTTGAGCGATGAAGGGAGGTTGATTCAATTACGTAGACAAACAACCATTGGAGGGGAGAGGAAGAGGTCTCAAGGATGATGATCATTGCTTGAGGATTTTGAGTCAATCAGGTTGGAGGAGGTGGGGTCAAGTTTGGTAGACTGGGGGCTTCGTTGGTTGAGTATGAAGTTGAGTGATGATGAAAGCGATGATCTGGTCGGATAACTCTTTGTTGGTCAATGGATGGTGATGAGTTGTTTTTTGATTGGAAGATGGTCTTTGATCTTGTTGGTTTGGATGAGAATGTGGTTGAATGGATGATGGGGATGGATTATTTGAATTGGGTTGTTGGGATGGTTTTGATGAGTTCATGATTTGAAGGTTTGTTGTGGGAGTGGGTTTGGATGGGTTTGAGGAGGACTGAAAATGGGGATGGACTATTGAATCTTGATCAATGGAGTCAAGTTGCGTCAAGTGAGATGGTTATCAGTGCAATCCAATGGGGTGCTGATGATGGATGATGGCTTGAAGATGAAGGGAAGTTCGGGCCGAGCGGGTCTTGGCCCGCACGTTTGGCCACAAAGGAAGGTGGAGGACAAAGGGAGAGGGGATTGAACGCAATGCCTAGGGGATGGGACCAAGAGAGCCCAGTCCTAGACTAAAGCAATAAAGGGATGTTTGGCAGGATGAGGAGGTTGGAGAAGTGATACTAAAAAAGAAATTCCAATTTTTTTTTTTTGAATAAACCTAAATAATTGAACCGTAAAAAAAAATTGAATTTTTCCACATCTGGTCCAGGGTGTCCAGATTTGGTCACCACATCTCTCCCCAAATTACAGACTGTCCCTAGTCTGCATCTGAGTTTGTTGTCATAAGAAAAAGAAAGGAAAGACAATTGAACACAAGAAATGGCCATTTGATCTTGAGAGTGATTGAAAAGAATATCTTGATCAATCCCAAGATGATCTTCTAGAGTTGACTGCGATAAAATGAAGAAGGCGTCCCAGGTGCTCACGTTTTTGGCATACAGTAGAGTTTCAAAAATGATGGTAGTAGGATACCCCGGTGGTGCACAATTGGGAGGACTTACTTCTACCCCAATTTGCCTTCACTGAAGCCCATATTCTTCCATAAAAAAGCCACCAAAAATAGGATCAAGATTGGGATCTAGTTTAGACTCATTGCAGAGATTTGAATCAGAACTGAAAGAAGGTTGATTAGGAATTAGAGTACAGGGAAAAGAAGAAACAATGGATGAAGGAGAAATATTTTTGAATTTTTGTGTTTTGTTTTGCTTTTGATTTTTGATATTTTTGATATCAGAGGAAATTGTTGAAAAGACAGAGAAATAGGCCTTGGGGATGAGGGTTGACCCTTGAGTTTGAGTTTGAGGCTGAAAAGAACTACAACTATTAGTAGGATCAACTACTCCCATAAAAAATGAGAAGAACTGGAATTATCCTTCTGTTTAGGAAAATTACCGGGGAAATCTCTTTCCCAGCAACCAGAATCCAAAGAACAAAGAGGAACCTCAATTTTTCTACCATCTGAATTGGGGAGGAGGATTCTCTCCCCAACATGATTGGAAAACATCAGGGTTGCTCCAAAATTGATTAGGAAAGGTCAACCCAAGATCATTGGTCCATCCAAGAGTGTGATCCAGAAATGACAAGTGCCAAAAATGTTTCGGCCAATCTGGACTGGAATGTCTTCAACGATTCCAACCAATTTGCAAGACTGATTCCCTATTCCATAAACTGAAGAGGTGAAACTGACCCTAGGGCTGAGTTTCAGTTTGCAGGCCTTAGAATGCAAGATTAAGTTGAGCTGGGAGCCAGAGTCAAGGAGGAGCAAGACTGTTTTAGCTGATTCACCAAGATGGCAGGGAAGAAAACCAAGAGGACATGAGTAAAGACTAGACTCAGAAGAAGGATCTGTTCCACCAGAGTCCTCTATCAAAGTTCCAGAGGAGACCTTGAGTTCCTCAGGACCAATTTCCACACGTCAACAAGAAACCCATTTCTTCATTCCTTCAGCAACAGATAGAGAGATTGATAGGAGTTCAGCCACAGATAGATCAGGAATTTTAAGATCAGAAATTTTCTTTAGTACCCCTTTCACAGCATTCGGGTGATCCTTAGAAATTCCCCTCTCAAACCAAACTTTGGCCTGGGTGGAGGGAGGAAGATCGGGTGAAGCAGGAACAGGATCAGGGGATTGAGGAGTTTTAATAGATGAGGAAGGAGGATCAGGTTTATCTTGAGACCTTTTGATGAGCGGTTCTTTTTCCACCTCCATCTCTTCTACATCAGAAGAGGGCTCAGGTGAAGATTGTTGTTTGGGCGGTTTTCAAAGGATTGAGGTTGGCAGGGATGGAGCTTTATGAGGTTTGGGCTCCTCATGTTGCTTCCTTGCTGGATTGGATTAGTAAGTACCAACCAGAGAAGACAAGGAAATAGCTGGGGGATACCAAGGTTGAAGAGTCCCACAAGAAGATTGGAAATCCACAGAAGTCAAGGATGCGTTCATAGGAGGGGGTGGCTGGTAAGAGGCCACCACATGACAAATGCGGCAAGATGAATCAAAGGGGATCAGGGCACCATTAGGAAGAAAAAAGTTATTCCCTTTTTGCTCTACTAATTTCTTGTCTTTGTCCTTCTGGAGTTTGAGACATCAACGGGTTCCATGGCCTTCCCTGTGGCAATAATAGCAGACTATATTATTTTTAGGAACAGCACTAGAAGGTTTAGGAACAGCAAGAGAGGAAATCTTTTGATCCATTTTTTTTTCAAAGGCTTTGAGCATTTTAGTGATCTTGTCCATTGTAACAGTTTCTTTTTTAGGCTGAGGTTTCTTGGGCCTGCAATTGGATTCCATTTTATTCATGATCTTGTTTGACTCTTTGAAAGAGGGGGCATGGACTGGTTCAGCGGTTTTAGACTTTTCAAAAGTGAGGGCTGTTTGACCTTTCATGAATTTATCCACCACTCCCCTAAGGATGAGGAAACCAGGAAGCTTGAATCAATTATCCCTGGTAGTGATCATGGATCCAGACTCAACCAGTTTGTCCTTGATTTTTTTCCTGCACTCCAAGAGAAAAAGATTGGAAAAATTGGACTCAAATTTTGTCCACTGTGTTGATGTGATTGTTTTGAACAAGGTAGGATTGGATGGGATCCCATGATTTCCTCAAAGCCTGATAATTGGAAGCTGAAGCCACACCACCATTGGAGATCCACTGGGAGACAAGGTTGTCTAGATCCTGCAAAGTAAATCTTGCTACATCTATTTTTCCCCAATAATCCAACATTGCTCCCCGTAGCTGGGTCCAGTTATGCCTTTCAAAACCTTCAAAAAACTTGATGATTTCCATAACTTCATCAGAGGAGATAAAAAACCGTAACTGGTAGGCCATATCAAATTTGCTAGCCCTGTCCACCAAAGCAGCCATCTTGTACGAGTCCAAGAAGCATTCCACGTTCTTCCCATTGAATCCTAAGTTCTTGTTCTGGGGCTTGATCTTAACCATTTTAGGAAGAGTAGAAGAGTTGCTGGTGGATTCCATTTTGACCAAGTTTCCTAAAATATCCAAGGAACGGATTTCCAAAGTGGCTCACAAATGTGGCAAGAGTAGGGTTTCTCAAAAAACAACAAGTATCTTGCTCAGGTGGTGCACAATTGGAGGACTTATTTCTAAAACAAGTTGCCTCCACGGATCTAGATGATGACAGAAAAAAAAAGGAAGAGATTGGATTACAAAATTGATGATTGATGATGGGACTGTAAATCTCAAGGTTGCTGGTTTGATCCCGGCCCGGGGGACCAAATGTAAGACTCCAAACGGTGCTAGGCCATGGCAGTTCTGCGGAGGGGAAAAGTTCTGTTTAGGCTTCCCTCCTGATTGTTACAAAAATATTTAAATGTAACCAAGATCAACATCCAGAACCTGGTAAACAGGGGACCAAATGTAAGAGGATAAAGATTATAGTGGTTGGTAGCTGGGAAACAACACTATCTGAGGCAAGATGGTTCCAGGGAAAACTTGAATAGAAGAATTCAAGGTTTGTTCAGAGTTCAACAAGACAAGGCAATTGTAAGTAACAATGCCCACAAGCTAATAGCTCTGGTTGTCAGCAGAAGCTTAGGAAAGATCAACTCAATCCCAAACAACCTCCAGGTTCTCAATGAACCTGCCCAACTTTCCGCAATCAAGCGCTTGAAGGGTACCAGATAACTGTGGGTGGCTGCACAAGACAAAGCTAATTGTTTGAAGAAGCTCTAGAAGCAAAACAATAACTGATTCAAACAATAATAACCCAACAATTCTCAAGGGACTCAAGAGTAGCATGGCGTAATTCAACTTCAAAAGTGATGAAGGGAAGTTTAACACTCCAGTTTTTAAGCTTAATAAAACTCTTCAGTCAAATGTGACTGGTTCCAGAAAGAGAATCAAAGAATGATCAGGACCAGTATGGTTGGATAAAGGGATCAGGAGTGGTGTAACACACTCAAGAATTCAATTAGTCAAATTCTTCTTCAACCAGCAAAGCTATTGGTTGGTGATAAGGATCAAGGATCAAATGTTTGAGGATGGAGGCTCAAGTATCAAGGGGAAATCATAGATATACCCAAATTTTTTTCTCAGATAAAGGGGAATGAAGACCCCATGGATGATGTATTGCAAGGTGAAAATGATGATGATACCCTGGTATAGTAGGATTTTATGATGATGGTGTGATCTGATCTGATTTGATGATGGGATCTAGGATGATCTGGTGCTCCTCTATGGTGGGATGCTCTGGTATCCCCTCCAAAAGGCAGGGGAGAGCCCCTCCTTATATGGGCAGGAGGCCCTGTTAGACTATGTACAAGAGATACTACAAATGGAGCGGAAAATAGATTTTTTTTTCTTTTATGACTTTCAGAATTTTTAGGTGATCAGAAAAATTTGATCACGCAGGCTGGTGGAAGTACGGCCTGCCTGACCTGGGTGGGATCCTTTCATCCCTTCACCTATCCTGCGTCCGTCTGTGGACGGACGCGTGCAACAATACCGGATGACACCCACCCCTTGCCCAAAGGCAAAAGGGGTGGAAAAGGGGAAAGGGATCAGGCCGCCCGCGGGTGTTCGCGGGCAGCAGACAACATTTTCTCACCCCCACTCAAAGATGGAAGGGGGTGCAAGCTATGATGGATCGGCGTTGGGGTTGAGTGATGAAGGGAGGTCCAGTCAATGATGTAGACAAACAACCATTGGAGGGGAGAGGAAGAGGTCTCAAGGATGATGATCATTGCTCAAGGATTGTTAGTCAATCAGGTTGGAGGAGGTTGGGTCAAGTTTTGTAGACTGGAGGGCTTTGTTGGTTGAGTAGGGAGTTGAGTGATGATGGAAGCAATGATCTGATTGGATAACTTGTTGTTGGTTGATGGATGGTGATGAGTGGTTGTTTGATTGGAAGATGGTTGTTGATCTTGTTGGTTTGGATGAGGATGTGGTTGAATGGATGATGGGGATGTATGATTTGAATTGGGTTTTTGGGATGGTGTTGATGAGTTCATTATTTGTAGGTTTGTTGTGGGAGTGGGTGTGGATGGGTTTGAGGAGGACTGAAGATGGGGATGGACTATGAAATCTCAATTGATGGAGTCAAGTTGAGTCGAGTGAGATGGTTATCAGTGCAATCCGATGGGGTGCTGATGATGGATGATGGCTTGAAGATGAAGGGAAGTTTGGGCCAAGCGGGTCTTGGCCCCCGCGTTTGGCCAAAAAGGAAGGGGGAGGACAAAGGGAGAGGGGATCAAACGCAATACCTAGGGGATGGGACCAAGAGAGCCCTGTCCTAGACTACAGGGACAAAGGGATTTTTGGCAGGATGAGGAGGTTGGAGAAGTGATACTAAAAAAGAAATTCCAATTTTTTTTTTTTGAATAAACCTAAATAAAAGAACCATAAAAAAAAAATGAATTTTTCAGCATCTGGTCCAGGGTGTCCAGATTTGGTCACCAAAACGCTGTCTAAGATAATATCTTTGATAATCTCCAATAATATTCTGATCATTTTATAAATTCTTTTCTTTTCTATGATCATAACCCCTCCTTTTGGGTAAGGGAATTTTCTCCTTATATATATACAACTCAAAAAATGAACTACTCCAAAAAGAATGTAAACTACAAAAGAAATACCCCTCCTCTAACCACTTCCTGTGAGAATTATTGGCCCACAAGCTTATTCAAATAGCGGTACTTAAAGCAAAAGAAATGCTGAGACAATAATGTCTTATGATTGATCCTAAATATGAGGCAGAGGAAATGGCACAGTGGTGAATGTGAATGAATTGGTGAATAAATGTATGGAAAAAAGCAGGGAGAAGAGCTTCTTAAATAAAAAAAGATGGTGCTCATGTGGAGCTCATTTAATGACAAGAAAAAGGCAAAAATTCAGCTCTAAATGGGCTCTACAGGCTCTACAAGCCTTGCTACTTGGTTTGGGCTTACTCAGTCCACTTGGCATTAGTTTCTGAAGCCTTATGACCAGCCTGTGCCGGTTGAGTTTGGTGTTTCCACCCTTACTGAACTGAACCAGCCCTTGTTGCTGTTCAGACCCTGGCTGGTTGTCTATTACAATCATCCCTGTTACCCGGTTACAATTCCCTCTTGACTGTATTGGTCCTTATTACCAACTCACATGGCTTGTTGCCTCCTGCAACCAGCCCCTGGCCCTTATATTGGCCAGGGTGGGCCCAGAAACACTCTGGGTCTGGTCAAACTTACAGGAGGGGAGGTTCAACCAGCAGACATGTTTTTCCCCCCCTCTCTCTCTCTATCCCCGGAGGGAGCGGTCAAATCCCCCCCCCCCCCCCCAGGGAGCCCTGGAGGTTGATAACCCCCAGATCAATGCAAACAATGAGTGGGCTTGGGGGTGGTCAAGCCCACCCAGCACCAGGTCACCTCCCCCTTGGTAATGGGGGGGGGGGGAGATGGCCCCTGCAACTTGTTGTTGCTACGCTTGAGGTGGGTGGGTGGTCAAATCCCACCCCACCTTGCCGGTTGCTTTGTGGCAGCAGGTCCTTGCTGGTCTGGATGGGAGGGAAGACCAGCCATCCTCCCTCCCCCTCACAACCAAGCGAGGGGAGGGAGGGATGCAGGGGAGGCCAGCCACCGCAGCTGCAACCAGCCACGTGGAGCGACTGCGGCCCCTGCCTTGCACACAGCGGGGTGGGAGGACTCCAAAAAGAGTCCCCTGCGCGGGCCGTCATGCCCAGCAACGGGCCCAGGAAGGAAGCAAGTGGCCCCAAGCTGGCCGCAACACGGGCGGCAGCCCCAATGGTCCCCCAAGGCCCAAAGAACTAACAAATACACTTTGGCGGGCCAGCCTGTCTGGCCAAATTTTTCCAAAATAAACCTTGGGCCCAGTTATGCCCAAATAAACCCATCTGGCCAAGATGGCCCATCCACCCTGGCGGGCCCATTAAGGCTGGTGTCCCAAAAGACCTGGAAAATGTGTTTTGGCGCCCAAATGTCTAAAACCAATAACATCCCCATAGGCCCAAGTGGCCCACATGATGTCTAATGGGCTGTTGAGGCCCATTTGGATTACCCACTAAAATGCACATAACATGAGTGCATCCGTATTTTGACACCTCTGTGCATTCCGCACTGATCCTCCTTACAAAAAGTCCAATCCCATACCCAATCCAATAGCTTGCATTAGGTTTGGTTATCATTTTGCCAATTTTCCCTAACAGTTGAGTCGCTCAAATGCATAAATAACAACAGATCCCCATTTATCTTCCTTAGCTATTGTGCTGCGGACTTCCAACCAATTCTGAGCTACTCTGAGTTGAATTTCCAGTGCTGAGCCCACTTTCCTCTGTGTCTATAAATAACCACCACACCATCCATTTTCAAGAAAAGTCAAAAAGGTACCCCTGAAGAGTTGGAACAGGCCAAACAGAAGATCAAACTATTCCATTTCTTCAGCTCTGGAAAATTATATGTTCAAGATCAATCAGATATTGAGGCTATGGTTGCAATCATCAAATTTGTCCCTTTGAATGACCTCTCTGAGCAAGAGAAGAAGGAAATCAACTCAGTAAAAACATTCCTTCACCAACCTAAAAAATTTGTCAAAACTCTTGGTCCCTCACCATCTTGGGGTGGGAAAATGTGAGCAATTAGATGGCAAAAATCAATGCGCCCTTCTGAACTATTTGGATGATATTTGAAGGAAGATGCTTTCAATTACTCCCCTAAAGATTATTAATTTTTGAACCTTAGGTCTGACAAGTTCTCTCAAATATTGGGCCAAATGTTTCAAAAATTAGACAAACTTTCATTTGATTCCAACCCTGGAGCTATGATAGACAACCATATCACCTCCTTCTCCTTATTGGAATTTGCATCTGGCCTCACTCCTTTTGACTGATCCTCTCACATCACCTTCACCTCAGACTCCTTCTAGGACTCTCCCCATATTGAAAAAGGTGATTTCTCCTCCTATTCCTTTTTACTTGTGGTCCCAACCAAAAAAATTGAATCAAAAAATTATTGACAAAAAGGATGAATATCAAGTATCAGAAGGCCAATTTGTGTTCCCTGACTTGGGTTTTGGGATTAATTTTAAGCAAAAAGGTGTTCTCAAAATGGTTTCGGAAGCCAATAAGCACAAGCACTGTACTTTTCCAGCTGTGGAGTTGGCCACTCATACCAGGATGGCCATGTCCATTCAAATTAATTAAATAACTCAAAAAACTAGCAAGGACTTGGCCAGTGGCAAAATATACCTTAGGGAAAAAAATGTAAATAAAAATCAAAAAAAATTGTTCATTTGTGCTGTTAAAAATACTCTCAAACGTTTTTGCAATCAAATTTTTTTTTTGTTTTTATTTTTAAAATTTTTATAAAAGTAAATATATTTACAAGCCAAGAAATTGAGTAATTTCCTTTATTTCATCCACAGTTCTACTGCTACCAATACATGCCATGGCTACCAAAAACCTTTTTTTTTCTGAGTCTTGCCTTTCCCTCTCCTTTTTGAGTTTTTTGTGCTCTCAATCCTTCTCCTTTTCCAGTTGACAATCCCACTTCTCCTTTTCAAATTGAAGTTTTTTAAAATCAATTTGTGATTTCACTTTTTTTTGGAGGAGGGGAATAGGAATCAGCTTGATTTGGAAAGCAAGGAGAATCAATAAATGGATTTACTTGAATCTCACTTCTCCATGATATCCTCAAAGCCAGAAAAATTTGAAGCGTTTCTCCACTTTTGATGTCTATTAGGGTTGAGGTTGATGGAATTGGAGGCCTTTTTCTTTCCCTTTGAAGAGGAGGTTTTTGTGGGAAATTTGTCACTCTCATTTGCAGGAAATGTGGGAGGCCCCATTGGCTTGAGTTTTTGGCCAATGAGAAATGGATGAGGCTTTTTTTTAAAAATATACACCGGTCAGGATTAACTAGAAAGAAGAGAAAAGAACTTGGGTGCTTACTTGAGCAGATTTTGATGGTAGTGGCAACACAGGAATAACTTTCTCCTCATTGACCAAGTTGTTAAGTTCTTCCACCCCAGGAAGAGAGAAATCAAAAGAAGTAATTGAGGGTTCCAATGAAGGGTTTGTCAATGCTGATGTAGACATGATTTTAGCGGGTTGTGTTGGAATATCCTCCTCCACAGTGGATTGGGGCCACTCATAGGTTTTGTCTTGATAATCATTTCTAGGCTGAGGATCCACAGCCAAGTCCTCAGCTTCAACAGATTCAGATTTTTGGGCTTCAAAAGCAGCTAATGGGGTGATTTTTGCCTTCTTTCCAAATATTTCATCCATATGAACATAAAAAGGACAAATGGATTCCAACTTATCAACAACCAAGGTAATTCCTTTGGCTTTATCAGATTTGGTGATGCCAAAGCCAGTGGAGATTGACATGGAGTGGGCTTTTTTGTACTTGGTTTGAAAGTTCTTTGATTTCTCCTGCATCTGTTTGAAAGAAAGATCCAGCCTACCTTTTGTTTTATTCTTGAGTTTATTGGGAATCAGGAGATAACAATTAACCTTAGAGGATGGAGGTTGGCCAACTTGTGTTTCATTTTTGGATACAAATCAAGCATTGTAGTTTGACAGAATTTTGAGCCAGTTTACCAGGATGATGTGATCAGCTCTCTTGACCTGACTTGAGCCTTTGGAAGCTGATGAGGGAGGATTGTTAAATTTTGAGTTCCTGGAAGATGTTTGCTTTGGTTGGGTGGAATTTCAGGGGGAGTTTTCCTGAGGAGACATTTAAAAAGAGTAAGAGGGATAAAGTGATGAAGAAATAAAGCAATGAGAGTTAGGATGTGATGAAAGGGGGCATGAAGTGATGAAGCAATGAAGTGATGAGAGGATGGATGTGATGAAACCAATAAAGTGATGAGAGTGATGAAGCATGGTGTGAGTGATGAAGTGATGAGGGGATGAGATTGAGGAAGTGAAGAGTATAGAAAGAGATGAGAGTGATGAAGTGATGATAGAAATGAAAATCAAATTTTTCCAATGAGGTTGGAGGTTGAATTTTTCCAATGAGGCCAGATTTTGAAACCAGGGATGATGATTTGGAATGACACATGTTTAAGCTTTTGAAGGCCTTTATATACTTCACTTGAAAAACCCCACTTAATTCATGTTAAATTTGACACTTCTGATCTGAAATAAGTGGGTTTTTTTGATTTTTAATGCCGGTTTTGAAATGGTGGATTTGGGTTGAAACCTTCCATTAAAAAAATGGTGGGTTTGCTTAACTTTGATATGCCCTGATGAAACTATGGTTGATGTAACTATGTAACTATGAGGTGCCAGAAACCTTTTACCCTCCTCCAGTGAGATTTTTTCCCAGTAGGGAAGAATCTGAATATTTTTTTCAAAACTGGGTGTCCATGCATGGCTACGCTTTGATAATATTCAATTCAAAGAAATAAAAATATGTAGAACTAGCATGCGACAGAAATGATATATATTCATTTCTGTTTCTCACTTAAAAGGAAAATAAAAACTTGCACAAGGAAGGTTTTCTGTCAATTCATGATCTGTGAAATTTTCACAGCAGCAGATCCCATGTGGCGCCTCTCCATTATAAATGACCAACATAATCATCAACCATCTTCAAAACCTTCAGTGAATCCTCCACCCAGGAGAATCTCTGGTGTGTCCTTATATCAACTTCAGGAAGGCATGCAAGATGGGCTCAATAAAATCCAACTCAAAAGGATATTGAGCAGGATTGATGGTGGAGAATACATTGACAATAGAATAATCTATAACACTAATCGCAAATTGAAGGCAGCAGAACTTGAGGGTAAAAGTGTTATGGATGTGCTATTTTAAAAACTACAAGATACTTAGTGGGTTTCCAGGTCAAAATTAAGTGGAGATGGTTACTTAGAGGCCTTTTTTGTGGCTGATCCTGAGCCTATGAAAATTTTTAAAAAATTCCATCATATTGATTTGTTTGATTGTACTTATAAAACAAAGATGTACAACATCCCACTTTGCATTTTGTAGGAATGAATTCCAACAGGAAAGGGTTTACAAAGGCCTTTGTTTCTATAAAAAAAGAAAAATTTTATTTCTACTATTTTTGGGTGAATGCACAAAAGAATTTAGTTTATGATCCAGAGAGGCTTCACAAAGTCTTTGGGATGGACCATGAAAAAGCGCTGATTTGTGCCATTGAACTTATTTTCCCTGAGTCATCCAGACATTAATGCTGTTGGCAATTTTCTAGAAATATTCAAGCAAATTTCAAAGTTTGCTTCATTAATAATTATGAAGCATAGAAATTTTTTGTTTCTCTTTTGGTAAAGTATGGGGCCTCTAAGACCCAAGGGGGAGGCAGAAGTCAATGATGCAGAATTCAGAGTAGGCCAATTTATTTCTTCTTCTGTTCATCTCTGCTAGGATTGCTTATGCTTAAGATTTTATAAAGTGTTTCTTGTAAGACTGTGAGGATGTGGTTGTGTATATGGAAAATAACATTTTCCCTATCAAAGAGAGGTTTTTAATTGTGCGGACTTGTGTCAAGCCCGACTTTGTAAATAAAACAAAATCTTGGGTAGAAGGGGACCATGCTATTCTCAAACAATTAATTGCAAGACCTTTGGGAAACCTTTTGAATGGGTGCAAACACCTGGATGGGACAAATAATGACCAAATCAAATCATTGCATGTTTTGCTTAAAAACACTCAAATAAAGTTAGGAACAGTTCTTCCAACAGGACTGTTACCTTTGGGATAAAAATTGTCAATTGAGGCAATTCAACTTGTTGGGGAGCAATTCAACATATTAAAGCATCATCATGATGGAAAAGTGTGCAGCAAGTGATATTCCAAGAAAATGGGATTGCCCCTTTCCAACATATTAGGCAAAATACTGGCATTGAAAGCATCCTTTTTTCTTGAGGATTTTCATCCTCAGTGGATGTTATTCTATATCCCTTCCAGTTCAGTAAGTTGGATTTTTGGGTTTTTTGCATTGCTTTTTGATTGATGATTCCTGAATGGATTTTCTGATTACTGATGCTTTTGCTTTTTGAAAGTTTGAAACTGATCCAGTGCTTGAATCTTCTGAATTTTATGATAAGCTCATTTTGATTGTTATAGGACCACCTGAAGAATTTAAAGTTGAGCTTCTAAAGTCCCTGTTCAAGAATTCAAAAACCTATGTTTCTAAGCCAAGGCTCAAGCCAAAAATCTCATGGTCCAGCCGCATTCAACCCAAATTGAAAGAAACCTGTTGTTAAATTTTGAAATTTGAACATTTTGAAAAGGAACTTAAAGGGGAAAGGCGTGTTAGAAGGACAGGAAAATGACCAAAAATGGTAAGTCTTTCATTTTTAGAAGTGTTCATTTTGATTGTTTAATGAACTGATGGTGATATTATGTTTATATTCCAATTCCCCAGGCTCAGAATCTGAATTTCATATTAAGAGGATGAGACTGAAAGTGAATTGGGCTCCCTTTATTTTAAATTGGAATCCTCTTTTGAGGAAGAAGATATGCAGGAGAAGTCAACCAGAAGCTCATCTTTGGTGAGTATTGATTTGATTAATGTGATTTGAATGTTAGATAAATTAGTTTTGATTGTAAGGACTAAAGTTGAAATACCTCAATCAAATACCTGAGAGCTTAAATAAGTTCTTTGGGTGAGGTTTGGAATGCTCGTGGTGATATTAATTGCCAATTTAGAGTCATTTCTAAATCAATTGGGTATGATGAAAAAGAATGATTTAAATTCCAAAGGGAAATGATAGAAAAATTGAGGAAACATAAGGCATTGTAAGCTAAGATACTTGGTTGTAACAAAGAGGCAAAAAAGATCAAACAAAGGATTGATTTTGAAGACATCAATGAGAAAATTAACTCTTCAAAATGGCTTTCAAAGTTGGATAAGGGTTGAATCATAGCAGATACTTATGGAATGCCAATTTGTTTCATTTCATTGGATTCATTCTGTACTTATACGCCTATGAAAATGGGTTTAAAAAACAATTGGAAGCCATCTTCATTGACTTTTTGAGAAATGACCACTGAGTTCATTTGCTGCTTGAGGGATATATGATTCCAATCCCACAAATTTTATCAAAAACTCCTTCTTTGAATTCAAAGGAAGCTTCTGTTAGGTTTGATCATCTCAAAGATTAACTGAATTTGTATTCCAATTTATATAAATAATATCATTTCATCATTTTTGTTTTCATTTTGAAATTTTGGTTTGGCCTAACATGTACTTCTGATACTGATCTTGTACTTCTATTAATATAAAGGCTTATCATATTTTGAAAATCATTATGTTGAGTTTTTTGATTTAAAATCATTATTTTGAGGTTTTAAATGATATTTTATTTATAATTCAGTTCAAATTGTGTTTTTAGCTGATCCCATCATAAGGAGTATTTTTACTTCTTATGATGGTATCAGCTCAACACAAGCTGAACTTAATCTTTTTGTTGGCGTTTCTAATTCAGAGCTAGTCCATTGAGGTGGACTTGTATCAAGTCCTCCTCAATGGACTAGCCCTATTTTTTGTGGTTTTTGATTTATCTTTGTGTGAGTCCTATGAAATAATTTCATCTTGTGTTGGGCTGATCCCATCAGAAGATATATTTTTACTTTTTATGATGCAATCAGCTTAAAACATGTTGAACTTTTTTTGTTTTGGTGTTTTGACTTGAGGGCTTGTCCATTCAGGTGGCCTTGCATTCCTCTTTTTTGGGTTTTGATTGATTTACTATGAAACAATAAAAAGGAATGATATTAATTAAATTTATTTTTTTAAAATTCAATTAAGTTAAATTTTGTTTTGATTCAATTAGATTTATTTTTGAACATAAAATAAAATGTTTGTATTTTATGGTATTTTATTCAAACATTATATTGTATTGTATTTTATTTCAGGGCTGTATTTTATGTATATTTTTCCTTTTTATTTTTATTTACCCATTTTCATTGTTCCATTTTTTCATTTTCTTTATGTTTTTTTGGGCACAATTTTTCTATTTTTTTAGAATTTTTAATGAATTATTTTTGTTTTTTTATAAGGCCATGAGGTTGCATTCATGGCCATTGAGATTGTAAATTTTCACAATTTGTTTTAATTTATTTTCAATTTTTTTGATTTTTTTTTTAATTTTTTATATTTTTTCATTTATTTTGATTTTTATTTTTTTCTCACAACCCTGAATTTGTTAATTAGATTTAAACAGCACACCATGACTCAAAAGTTTCTGTGTGGCCTGCTTCATCACCCATCTGAGTCCTGAATGAGTCATTAACATCAAACCACAAATCAAAATTGGTTGTGTGGCCTGGCTCACAACCCATCTGAGTTTTGAATGGCTGTTCACAACTCTTGGAATTTTAGGGGGCTTTACACAACCCAAATTGACTGTGAACGGTGTCTCACAACCCATTGTGAGTTGTGTATGGGTTTTTTGGGGTTTCGATAAATATCAAAACCCTTTTGAAATATAAAAAGACAATTTTTCTTTTCATAATCCAGATTTTTAAAATTATCTGTCTTGTTTTTTTTGAAAAATGTAATGTATATTTTTATAAGAATATTAATTCCTTAAGTATATTATCAAAATTTTTCATTTCTGACCAAATATTTCATCTTAAAAGGGAAAATGGGACTCTGAACTGATTTTTCACTTCCTAAAAATCCATATATTTACTGCTATTCTCTCACCACAGCCCTTTTACCCACCCAGATGCTCAAAAATTAACATATGAAAAACTGGATAACACTTAAAATTCCTGTTTTTATGGTCATCAAAGAAAGAGAAGAAGATATTCATCTCAATAAAAGCTAATAAATAATATTTAAAATAATTCATCTATCAATCCCTTTGTTCATTCAAGAGTTAGATACTATTTGGCCTATAACCTCTCCAATATTTATCAATATTTCAATCATCCACTTCAACTGAAATTCCCAAACTCTGTATCCAATTACCAAAATAATTCTTTTATTTCTTTGGATAAAAACTATGATCACTTGTTTGATACCCTGGGCTACACCACAAACTCTGCTTTGTATCAAAATCCAAATTATTTCCAGAATATTTACAAATCTCAAGTGTCTCCACAATATTCCCAAGGCCTTCAAAAATATTAAAATCACAACTCTTACATTGAAAAAAATAAATCAAAATATTCCCTATTCCACAGGATATCAAGTTTTTTTTTATTCCTTATCAATTCCTTTGAGGAATTACTAATGATTTATGTTGTTCTTATTTGATGATGTGTTGGTATAATTACGGAAATGTTTTTTTTAACTTTTTATCAATATAACAGACTTATATTCATACTCAAGGCCAACAAAAATATCTAGAATCTCAACAATATTTCCAATGAAATCAGCCTTCCAATCAAACTTCACAAACTTATAACCAACAATCTGATATGAGTTAAAATACTTACTCTATTCAAAAAAACCTTCAGAAGTATTGCATTCCTTTACTACCAGATGTATTCCAGGTTTCCCCCAAAAATTCTAGTTATATGATATTTATTTCAAAATATTGAAAATAAAATAGCTTTTGAATTATTAATGATGGTTTTATTTTTTATTTATGTTGTTCTTATTTCAGGATATCAGCCTTATATTTCTCACTCACATTATACATGGTAAAAAAGGCAACCATAAATAAATGAGGAATTCATTAATGTGTCTCAGTATGATGATATGGATTCTGAGGGTGGAAGTGATTTGGGTGATCAAAATTCAGACATTCCCATTGCGGATAATCAACAAAATCAACATAAACCCCTTATCAAAACCTGATATAAATGCTACTGAAAAATATTTTAAAAATTACAATTAGTTAATGAATTATTCAAAATTTTTTGCAAAGGATCATGTTTATACACTTAGCAGCCTCATTTCACACCGGCACAAGAATGCATTCCAGAAGTGCTCCTTGGGTGGTAATAATGATTCCAATCCTATTCCTTCATGATCTGAGACTTCCTAAAGGAGTGTTGATTTCCTTTTCAAGGGGTATTGTTCAAAAAGAAGCAATTCAAGACAAAGGAATTTGATTTTGAGGAATCCAGAACACAGCCATTAGACCTGTTTGGATCCTAGTGGTCAATCAATTAATTGCAGAATTCAACCTGAAATTAAACTCAAAGTCAGATCCACAATAGCAGCAGGCTTCCCTTCCAAAAACAAAATTACATCCTTAAACCAGGAAGATGGGAAGATTTTAACCACAAGCAAAGATATTTACACCATGAAAAATGAAATTAAGAAATAATTACTTTATTTTCAATCATATCTTCAATATTTCCTGAATCTGATGTGTACCTCATCTGAGAACTGGAAAAATTCATTCATGAACTCATCAGATTGAAATTTTGCAGCCTAGTTCTTCTCTCACCCTTCATAAGTATCTTTGGCCAGGAAATTCTACCATGTTTGAATAATGGATTGAACATTCAAGACAAAATTTTATAGATATCCCTTTTTGAGCTTTTTTGGAATGGCTTCATTGCGCCAAAACATTTTAATACCATTTGACCCAATTAGCCATGAAACCCAAAAGTTCTATTTTTGGCCTTTGTCACAGCTCAGATTAATTTTGGTTGAAGAAGATTTCTCCAAATTATTGGTAGCAGACAGAGATTCTGCTCTTGTGAATTCAATTGAGAATCAATTTTATGTTGATTCCCCAGAAGAAAGTCAATCTGATTAAAAATTTGTTGATAGGGTGAAAAATGAATCCAAACCTTCATCATCAAAATTTTCACCTCCTTTGAACTTGGAATATGAACAAGAAAATATAGGCCAAATTCACAAGATTTTTTGGATCTGAGAATCTTTGGAATTCATTTATTTCTGGTTGGAACACATTTTTTGGTTCAAAAACCATGAATGACTATAAGACTGATTGGTCAAGATTGAATCCCCTCATTGAAACAGACCTACATTTTCCAAAGTAAATCAGGAAAGTCTTTCTAAAGCATGAGAAAGTTTTTTTTAGCCATGTGGATTTCCAACCACTTGAATCTGGGATAAAAAAATAGTTCAGGGGAAGAAAATTACCATCCCTGTATATAATGCTACTTGGTTTATCACACAAAGAATATTTTAAAAGTGTTTGAAATTATCACAAGAAAATGGTAAATCCAAAAAGAAACAAAACCACCATAGCTATCCAATATTTAAAAATATTGATGAATTACTAGATGTATCTATTAATTTTCACAGGAAAATTTATCAGTATGTATTGATAAAATTCAAAGAAAAATATTTCAATATCCTGGAAGAAAGAAAACAATAATGAAAAAGAAGTTTATTCAGATCTATGAAAATCCCTTGCAGGCATATTTATGATGGCATCATACAATCTGTAAGGATACTTAAGCCCAATAACTTTCATGCACAGTGGAATCTTCATTTGAATTCTGAATATTATGATCCCAGCTCTCCATTCACCATGAAATATTTGATGTCACTTGCTCGCAAGTGCAATCAAGGAATCCCTGGTTGAACCTCTTTCAAATGTCTAGTTGAATCTATCCTAATTCTCTGACCACATATTTGGTGCACAGTAACTGTTTATTGGAGATTGGATAAATCTGGACCTGAGCTTGGCTTGATCTTGACCTGAGCTTAGTTGTATATTGGTCCTGATCTCCTTGATGGAACTTGCCAGCAAGTGACATGAATTTTTTTTGTGATTTTTGTTCCAAACTTGTGTTAAGAAAGCTCAAATATATCTTTGGTAGTATCAGAAACCATCCAGAGGATAGTAAACTCCAAAAGTGGGATCAAACTGAAATTTTTATTTCTCAAAGCTAAACATTACAAGATTCAGCAGGGATGATCCTCTGGAATCCAAAAGGGGAAGGCCCCCAGCCCCAGCGCAAAGCTCCAGTAAGTATTCAACAAGAAGGGAGCCTTAATTAGTTTCAATAAAAGAACAGAGGTTTGAATACAAAATCAGGCAGAAAAATGGAAAGGTAAATGATGAAGCAGGAAGAGGAAAGGAATAGAAACAGGGATTCAGATATTCAAATTAAACTACAGTAACAAGAAAACATTAGTATTTCTGCTTATGAAGAACAGGATAAAATTAGGAGAAATGCTTTTGAAGAAAAGGAAAAATTAATGAGGAGGGCTGCTTATGAAGCTAATTTTGAACAAAATCAAAGGGAAGATGAAAAGCTGGAATGATTAGAGAGGGAAAGGAAGGATGCTAACAATCTGAATTCAAGGAATAAATTACACAAAAAACCCTGAAGATATGAAGGAAAGACAGGATTTAGATCAAAAATATTCTGAAGTTCTGAAGGAAAGACAAAATCTAGATCAAAAACATGCTGAAGACCTGCAGGCAAGGCAATATTTAAAGAAAAAAGAAGATCTGGAAAAATAAAAGAAAAATTATAAGGAAGAGAACCCAATTTCAAAGGGCTGAATATGAAGAACCAGAAAAAACTATGAGAGATCAAAATCTGAATCAGAAAAAACAAAAATTCAGGCCTTGAGAGCTCATTCTGGGAGTTCTCATTCTCCCTCAAAGAATCTGCAGGCTTGCTTCAATCAAGCTATGCAAAAATTTGATTAATCTTCAAGTTCATCTATTCCAGTCAAATAATATTGAAATCCTTTTATCCCAATTCAATTCACTTGAGCTTCATATTTTTCTATGGTTCCAAACAGGATTAGATTTATTTATCAGATTACTAGTGGTTTATCAGATAATGTGGAATGGGAATAAGATCCACCAATGAATGGCAATTGTGCTTAATATTCTGAGGCTCATCAGGTTTGGTAAAGATTTGCAGATCTCAGAACTAAATAGAAATTGGAATTGGCAATAAACAAGGCATTCTATCAAGTTCTTTTGAAGAAATTTGGTGATCCCTTGGCTTGTTATCAATTTCTACAAAGCATGGAATCTGATGGGGTGAAGCTTTCCACAAGGAATTTGAAAAGGTTTTGCATTTTTGTTCATGTGCTCACAAATTTCTATGAATTACCAATATTCTGGATCTCCAAGGGATCAATGTTAACATTTTCCCATATGATTGTCCTGTAAATTCAAAATCCCCTGTATTTTGTTTTGGCTGAATCCATTTTATAGCCTCTAAAATGAGTAAAGAGGGATTTTTCTTGAAGAATCATTCTTCAATGCCACCTGTTTATGAGTTTGGAAAAAATATAGGTCCAGGTATGGTGTTAAAACCTTGGAAATATAATATCAGAAGTGCTGGGATATTTCAAAAAAATTACATCCCTCATTGAAGGATGTGATTATTAAATTTGATTGAAATTCTTTGTTTTTTTTATTCAGAGAAATTTTAATTCCCCTTGTGAGATAGATATATGTAGCATTTTTCTATTAATTTTTTTTTGTTTGGTTTAAGGTATTTCCATTCAATCACAAATCATGCAATTTATTCCAAGAATCATGTTTTTGATTTTTTTTGTAATTATATCTGCATTTAATGGTATTTTTGTTGAAAATTTGAAATATTTGATTTCATCTCATCAGAAGGTTATTTCTAGCATATTTATGTTTTTTTTTGGTAAAGAGTTATTTATTTTCCAGAAGAAATACTACATTTTGTGTCAAGAAATGGATCTTTATCATTCTTCTTATTTTTCTTTCATTCAATGATGCTTTTTGATCTGAGGTCAGATTTTAATTTCTTGAAAAAAATTGGTATTTAAATCATTTTTCCATATTGAATTTACTCAATTGGGTTCTATATCAAAATTCTCCAGAAATGCTCACACCCAGAAAGAAAAACAGGTAGTTGAAGGCTTGATTTAGCTCCCCAGGGCCTTAATTCATGTGCAAAAGCCTTTGGGTACCCAAAAAAAAATCAAATGGTTTTTTATCCCACCACAGGCCCCATTTTAAACCTTAAAAATCCTATATGCCTTTCTTGTGTAGGAAAGGGTGCCAATGGGTGTGATTATAGTCAAAGATTCATTATCATCACACCAATTATTACTTTTGAAGGCTGAATGCCTTCCTTGGGTGGGAAAGCATTCCAATTTGCATGATTATAGTAAAAGAATTACTATAATCATGTTAATGATGCCAAAAGAAATCATTTGTGTGATATCATTAATATTTTTTGTGCATGATTTTAGCCTGGATAAATTGGATGAATTTTATTTCAAATCTAACCTCAGAGTTCAATTAATTGTAAAAAAATTGCTATTTATTTTATTTTTACATGTCAAATTAAATTAAAGGATGTCAATAATTTAATTCTCCACAGAATTCTGCCCCAGAAAGACTCCGCAGGGAGTCTAAATGCTGAGTGTTTACAGGCCCTGGGGGAACCAAAATATCCTCAAAAGATGTCTTCTTCCACCCCAGGAACTCCTCTAAACCTTAAAAAAAAGTTTTAAACCTTAAATTTCAAAAATCATTCCTTTTTTGTAATGGCACAACTTCTTAATGTTTAAAAGCCTTCCTTGGGTGGGAAAACACACTAGAAGTCTTGATTTTATTCAAAAGAGTTTTATAATCATACCTTTCTTCAAGAAAAGGATTAAATTAAGCAATAAAATGCCTAAGAAATTCTTTTCTTCAAAAGAAAATCTGGATTTAGAAATCTTTCATGAATTTTTTTAGCCTGGGACTGAATTATATTTTCTCATAAATTTCCTAACCTTTTGAATTATTTTTTGTAATTTTTATGTTGATAATTTTTCTACTGATTGGATGCTATATAATCTGTATCTGAGTAGCAGCATGCTGAAAAGGATTTTATCCTATCAAGTTTTTAACATAAATAGTTCCTGGACAACAATTTTTCAGAACAAGAGTTTGATGGTCTGTATACAAATTTTGCTTCCAGAACCCCATTAAAATCCATGCAGAATTTATGGTTTCACACCTCACCAGGATTCACCATATCATTTATCCCCCTACTTTTTTGATCCTTTGATATCAAGATCAATAATGGAGTTGATTAATTTCTCTACTTTCTAAAACTTAACATTTTCCAACAATGAAAGAGATTTGGATAGAGGTGAGCTTGTATTGCAAAGAAAAAAAAATCAAAAACAATGCCAATGATAATAAAAAAATTTAAAATTTCTATCCAAAGAATGATTCTCAGATTGAAGCTTCCTATCAATCATCAACTTCCAGCTCTCCTTCAAAGTCAAATCACACACAATAAAAAAAACAAAAACCATCTATATTGCTTAAAAGGTTCTGTTTTTGTCTAATTCCACCAAAAAAAAAAAATCCAAGTCAGCCTTGGATGCTTAGTTCAACAACTAAAACCAAAAAAGATATTTCACCTATTTCAAAACCAAATGCTACACATCAAAGTGAGCAAGTGTGAGGGGTAGAATCCGCTCTCTCATGGCCAAAGATGAGGTAGAAGATGAGATGGGGATGAGTTGAGGAGGATCAGGAATATCATCTTCAAATATTTTGTCCCCTTCATCTTTGATGTCATTCAAAAGATTGTGAAGGATTACACAAGTGATAATCCAGTTTATGAGGAACTTCATGTATTTGGGGTTTTGAAGCTGGTTTTGCATTTCCCTTAAGCTGGCCCATCTTCCTTTCAGGACTCCTATGGCATTCTCAATCCAAACTTGTGATTGGGAAAGATGATAGTTGAAATTTTTCTTTCCTTGATTGTTGGACAAAAAGTTCTGGTATGCTGGAACCACATATTTCCCACTAGCATAAGCTGGATTGGCCAAAAGGTATTGATTTTGGTCATAGTAGTTCTCTGTTTGTTGGGCAATCCGCATCCAATTGAACATGTATGAATCATGACAAGAACCTAGAAGGCCAGCATGGAGTGATATGAAATTCTTGTTGTTATCACAAACAAGTTGTAGTGCCACAGAGTATCTAAACAAACAGACAAAAAATATTTGGTCAGTGTGTGATCAACGGTGTTATCAAAGTGATTGGAAAAGATATGAATCAATTGCCTTTTTTTTGGATCAAAATAGTGGTTGCCATCTAGCTTGGGTTTTTGACTCAAGGGGATGGTGGTTCCATCAACAAAACCAATGCAACCAGGAAATCCTTTGGTTTCCATTACTTGAGATATCTCCTTGCATACTTCTTTTGTTGGCCAAGAAAGGACTGAGGAACGGAATGAAAGGATAGCAACCATGACTCTTTTGGTGTATGAGTCAATGGTTCCATATCCGGCTGAGAATAGATTCTCCAATTGATGGATTTCTGCTCCATTTCCATTTGATCCCAATCTACAAAGAGAAACAGCCAGTTGGATAGCTGGATTGCATTGAGGATTGTGAGAATTGTTCTGGAGGATGTGGTGGTCTTCAATCATCTCCAAAAGTTCTATGAATGAAGTCCATAGAGTTTGGAAAAGTTTCTGGAGGCTTAGGTCAGGGAGGGGATGAAGCTTTTGCCTTTCATACATAGGTTTGTGGAGATTTTGCCTTCTTGGAACCATGTATTGCTTTTGTAATAAAGCATTGAAAGCCAACCAAGTTGATTATAAATTGGAGTCTGAATCAGAGTCTAAATGGCAGTCAAGTACTAACAAAAGTTCAGTCAGCTTTTTTGCATTTTCAACTTGCTTCAGAGAAGTTTGATGGCACATGTTGAGAAAGATGGTGATTTGATGTGGGGTGATGAGATGATGATGGGATTTGTGTGAAGATGGAGATGCAAAGCAATAGAGATGTGAAGAAATAGAGATGTGAAGCAATAGAGATGTGAAGTTATGGAGATGTGAAGCAAAGGAGATGAGATGTGTGTGATGTGATGGAGATGGGACCAATATGGATTTGCTGATGTGGATGGGTGTTTTAGATGTGATGGATGGTGGATGGATGATGATGCATAAATGGCGGGTTTAATGGCGGTTTTGATGTTTTAAATCCACCATTTTCATGAAACCCGCCATTTTGAAATACACCAGTTAGGGGGTATGTGTATTTCAGAAACCCGCCATTTTGAAATACACCAGTTAGGGGGTATGTGTATTTCAGAAACCCGCCATTTTTGATGGCGGGTTTTGTAAAAAAAATGGCGGGTTTCTAATGGCGGATTTTCTAACTCTGATACGCCCTATTTTTACTTGAATTATCCCTACTAAATTTTGTAGCCCAGCACAAAGCAATCCTCATGAATCAATTAAAGACAATATTTCCCCAAAATATATGAATATTGGGGTGCATCACAGTTAAGCAAACCTGCCATTTTTTAATGGCGGGTTTCAAACCAAATCAGCCATTTCAAACCTGCCATTAAAAATCAGAAAAACCCACTTTTTCACATCAGACGTGCCAGATTTACCTGGAAATAAGTGGGTTTTTTCAAATAAAGTATTTAAAGGCTTCCACCAACTGTCCACGTCATCCACCCTTGGCTTCCCACCTCCTTCTAACTCCAACCTCATCAGAAAAAAAATTGATTCATTGCTCTTCATCTCTTCATCACTATCCTCATTACTTCATCACTCTCATCACTTTATTGCTTTCATCACATTTAGCTTACTCTCATTGGATCACTATGCTTATCAGTTCATCACTCTCATCTGTTAATTGTTTTCATCACATCCAGCTAACTCTCATGGGATCACTTCATCACTCTAATCACTTTATTGCTTTCATCACATCCTAACTCTCATTGCTTTATCCCTCTTGTCACTTGATCACTCTCATCTCTTCCTATTCTCTTTGCTTCATCACTCTCATCCTCTCATCACATCATCACTCTCAGCACTTAAACACTCTCATAGCCCTTCATCCCTTCATCCCTCCTACTATTTTTAAATGGCCCCTCAGCAATCCTCCCCCCAAAAGTCCACTAAAAAATTCAATGGACCAAAGAAAACATCCCCCAGGAACTCAACATCCAAAAATCCCCCCCCATCAGCTTCCAAAGGCTCAAGTCAGCTCAAGAGAGCCAATCACATCATCCTGGTAAACTGGCTCAAAATTCCCTCTAACTATGATGCTTGCTTTGGATCCAACAATGAAACACATGTTGGCCAACCTCCATCCTCTAAGGTCAATGGTTATCTCCTGATGGCCAATGAACTCAAGAATAAAAAAAAAGTTAGGCTGGATCTGTCATCAAAACAGATGAGGGAGAGATTCAAGAATTATTGAGCCAAGTACAAAAAGGACCACTCCATGTCAATCTCCACCGGCTTTGGTATCACTGACTCTGACAAAGCCAAGGGAATCAACTTGGTGGTTGATAATTTGGACTCCATTTTTCCTGTTTATATTCAAATGGATGAAATCTTTGGAAAGAAGGCCAACATCACCCCCTAGCTGCTTTTGATGCCCAAAAATCTGATTCAGTTGATGCTGAGGACTTGGCTGGGGATGCTCATCCTAGCAACGGTGATCCCAAAGAAACCTATAAGTGGCCCCCATCCAATGCCAAGGAGGATATTCAAACGCAATAAGCTCCAATCACGTATACATCAGCCTTGATTGAGGAGTCAAACCCAACCTTGGACCCCTCCCTTCCTTCTTTGGATTGCTCTCTTCCTGGGGTGGAAGAACTGGAGAACTTGGCCAATGAGGACAATGTCATTCCCATATCACCATTGCCATCAACATTTGCACAAGTAAGGAACCAAGTTCTTTTCTCTTCTGTCCAGTTAATCCTGACTGATTTATATTTGAAAGAAACAGTCTCATCCATTCCTGAATGGCCAAAAAATCAAGCCAATGGGGCCTCCTACATCCCCTTCAAATGAGAGCAATGATTTTCCCACACAAACCTCCTCTGCAAAGGGAAAGTGAAAGGCCTCCAATTCCATCAAAATCAACCCCAATAGCACTCAAAAGAGGAGAAACACTTCAAATTTTTTTGGGCTTTGAGGAGATCATGGAGAAGCAAGATTCAAGTAAGCACATTGATTCTCCTTGCTTTCAAAATCAAGCTCATTCCTTTTCCCCTCTGAGAAGCAGTGAAATTGCAAGTTTAATTGGAAAAACTTCAGTTTGAAAAGGAGAAGTGGGATTTTCAACTGGCTATTGATTTTCAAAAGCAGAAAGCCAAGAGTTTGGCTCATCAGCAAAAATGAGATGCTGAGTGGAAGTTGAAACTGGCTTAGCTAGAATTTAAAAAAGAGGAAAAGGAGAAGGATTGACAGCAAGCGCAACTGCAAATGGAGAGGGAACAACTGGCAACAGAAAAAAAGGATAAGTGGTCAATGGCTGCAGCATACATTGGTAGCAGCAGAAAAGTAGATGAATTAAAGCAGATTACTCAAATTCTGGGATTGAAAATATATTTTATTTGACAAAAAACTTAAAAAGAAAAAAAAATCATTTTTGGTTGCAAAAATGCTCAAGACTATTTTTAACCCCACCAAGAATAAAATATTTTTTCTTTTTATTTATATTTTTTTCCTGGAGTATATTTTCCCACTCCCCAAGTCCCTGAAAGTTTTTCTAGTTTTTTTGTTGATTTGCATTGACATTGCCATTCTTGTATGAGTGGCAGTCTCCACAGCAGGAAAAGTACAGTGCTTGTACTTATTGGCTGCCCAAACAATTTTGACCACACCTTTTTGCTTGAAGTCAATTCCAAAGCCCAAGTCAGAAAAAAAAAATTGGCCATCAGATACTTGATATTTTTCCGTTTTTCAATAAGTTTTTCATTTGATTTCCTGGTTGGAACTGCAAGTAAAAAGGAAAACTCAGAGATGTCACCTTTTTCAATGTGAGTTGAGTTGTAAAAAGAGTTGGATGTGAATGTGAAATGCGGAGAGCAGTCAAAGGGAGTAGGCTAAGATCCAAATTTGAGTCATGAGAAGGAGGGGATGCCATTGTCCTTCATTATTTCACGGTTTGATTCAAAGGGAAGTCTGGCCAAATTGCAAAACATTTGTCCTAAAAAATGACAGACTTTGCCTTCCTTAAGATTGAGAAAAGCATACTCTTGAGGGGAAGATTGAATAGATGATGTCTTCCCATAGCATCCAAATAACTCAAAGGGGTCCATTGATTTTTGCCATCAAATTCCCCACATTTTTCCACACCAAGCTTTTGAAGGACCAACTGGGTTGAAAAAATTTTTTGAACAGTGAAGGAAAGTGGTGAAGAAGTTGATGTCCTTCTTATCTTGATCTGAAAGTTCATCCAAGGGCACAAATTTGATTATTTCAACCAGGGCTTGGTGATCAGATTGATCAAGGACAATTACTTTTCCACATGGGAAGAAATGGAATGGTTTGATCATTTGTTTGGCTTGTTCATACTCTTCCTGGGTGGGTTTTTGACTATTCTTTTTCATCTCAGAAACAATGGAAGGGTACAGATCCAAAGTATGTGGTTTTTGACCAGAACAGACAACTTTTTCATTAATACATTCCTCAGCAACTTCCAAAGACATTTCTGAATCCCAAGATTGAAGCCTCTTTTGGCAAGCAGCCCTACTCTTCCCACCTCTCTGTGTGTTTTTCAAGTCATCTCCTTCCATCTTGTTCCCTCCGGATCCTATAATTAGATTGGGTTGAGGAACAAGACGGTATTTGATTGTTTTTGTAAAATTTTGAGGGGGGTGCAAGAAGAATTGGACATTCACCAATAGCTGTTGAGGGATTGAAAAAAAAAACCAAAAAAAAAAACAGTCAGTCAAATGGAAATCATTGGTGAAACAAGATTAGATCAAAAAAAATGAAACCAAACCTGGACTTGATCCCAAGTTCACCAGAAACTTGATCAAAAAAAAAAAAAAAAAAAAAAAAAAAAAACCATCACATCAGCACCCAAAAAAAAAAGAAAGAAAAAGAAAAAAAAAGAAAAAAAAAAAGAAAAAAAAAAGAAAAAAAAAAAGAAAGAAAAAAGAAAAGAAAAAGAAAATAAAAAGAAAATAAAAAAAAACTTAGGGGGTGTGAGGGAATTGGGACAGGCCTTTGGGTTGGGTTTGGTTCAGGCTTTGGGTCGGGCCTGGGGCCAGGTAGGCAGGGCCCAGGAACCAGGGAGGGGGGGAGGTTGGTCGGCCAGGAAGGCAGGCGTGGGGGGCGGGCATTGAGGGGGGGCGTCGAAGGGGGGGGGTGGGGCCAATGCAAGGGGGAGGGGGGGCCAAGGTGGCGCTGGAGGGCAAGCAAGGAGGGGGGGCCAAGGTGGGGCCGGCAGGCAAGCCAGGAGGCAGGGGCAGAGGTGGGGCTGGAAGGCAAGCCAGGAGGCGGGGCCAGCAAGCGAGGAGGGGGGGCAGTGGTGGGCCCAGCAAGCAAGGTGCGGGGGCCGGCGGGGTGGTGGGCCCGGCAAGTAAGGTGGGGGGGAAGTGGTGGGCCCGGTGAGCAAACAAAGAGGGGGTGGTGGTGAAGGAGTGAGCGAGCAAGGAGGGGAGGCGGTGGTGGGGCGGGCAAGCAAGGAGGGGGGGCAGTGGTGGGCCCGGCAAGCAAGGAGTTGGGGGCCGGTGATGGGGCTGGCAAGCAAGCAAGGAGGGGGGGTGGTGAAGGAGCAAGCAAGAGGGAGGAGTCAGCTAGGATTGTGGGAAGAGGAGGGGGGAGCTTACCTGAGGACCTGAAGGTGCCTGGAGGGGGATGGAACAATTGGTTAGCTTCTGATGATGAGGAGGATGAGGAGAGCTTACCAGGGGTTCCAAAGGTGGTGGGTGATGAGGAGGTGGTGGGTGAGGAGGAGAGTGGACCAATGGTTTGGTGGGGTGAGGTGGGTGGTGTGGTGGGGTGAGGTGTTGGGTCAGTTTTTTCTAAGAAAAAAAAACGGAGTGAGTCAGCCTAGGATTCTTGGTTGAACAACCAAAACAAAAAAAATTACCTATTTCAAAACAAAATCTTACTCATCAAAGTGGGAAAGGGTGAGGGTTAAAATCCGCTCTCTCATAGAAGAAGATGAGGGACAAGATGATACAGGGATGAGTTGAGGCGGATCAGGAATATCATCTTCAAATATTTTGTCCCATTCATCTTTGATGTCGGCCAAAAGGTTGTGAAGGATTACACAAGTGATAATCCAGTTGATGAGGAACCTCATATCTTTGGAACATTGGAGCTGGTTTCGCATCTCCCGTAAGCTGGCCCATCTTCCTTTCAGAATTCCTATGGCATGCTCAATCCAAACTCGTGATTGGGCAAGATGATAGTTAAAATTGGTTTTTTCTTGATCATTGGACAAAACATTCCGGTATGCTGGAACTACATATTTCCCACTAGCATAAGCCAAATCGGCCAGAAGGTATTGATCTTGGTCAAAGTAGATCTCTGGTTGTTGGGCAATCCGCATCCAATTGAAAACATATGAATCATGACAAGAACCTGGAAGGCCAGCATGGAGGGAGATGAACTTCTTGTTGTTATTGCAAACAAGTTGTAGTGCCACAGAGTATCTAAACAAAGAGATGGAAAATATTTGGTCAGTGTGTGATCAACGGTGTTATCAAAGTGATTGGAAAAGATATGAATCAATTGCCTTTTTTTGGATCAAAATAGTGGTTGCCATCTAGCTTGGGTTTTTGACTCAAGGGGATGGTGGTTCCATCAACAAAACCAATGCAACCAGGAAATCCTTTGGTTTCCATTACTTGAGATATCTCCTTGCATACTTCTTTTGTTGGCCAAGAAAGGACTGAGCAACGGAATGACAGGATAGCAACCATGACTCTTTTGGTGTATAAGTCAATGCTTCCGTAACTGACTGAGAATAGATTTTCCAATTGATGGATTGCTGCTCCATTTCCATTTGACCCCAATCTACAAAGAGCAACGGCAAGTTGGATGGCTGGATCGCGTTGAGGATTGCAAGAATTGTTCTGGAAGATGTGGTGGTCTTCAATCATTGCCAAAAGTTTCATGAAAGAAGGCAACAAAGTTTGGAACAGTTGCTGGAAGCTTAAGTCAGGGATGAGATGAAGCTTTTGCCTTTCATACATAGGGTTATGGAGAGTGTGTATTCTTGGAACCATGTATTGCTTTGCCAACAGAGAATTCAAAGCTAACCAAGTTGATTCCAAATTGGAGTCTGAATCAGAGTCTGAATGCAAGTCAAACAGTAGCAAAAGTTCAGTCAGCTTTTTTGCGTTTTCAACTTGCTGGCGGGATGTTTGATTGGACATGTTGAGAAAGGTGGTGAGTGATGTGGGGTGATGAGATGATGATGGGATTTGTGTGAAGATGGGTATGTGAAGTTATGTGAAAAACAATAGAGATGTGTGTGATGCAATGGATATGGGACCGGTATGGATTTGCTGATGTGGATGGGTGTTTTAGATGTGATGGATGGTGGATGGATGATGATGCATAAATGGCGGGTTTAATGGCGTGTTTGATGATTGAAATCCGCCATTTTCATGAAACACACCATTTTGAAATACACCAGTTAGGGGGTATGTGTATTTCAGAAACCCGCCATTAAAAATGGCGGGTTTTGTCAAAAAAAATGGCGGGTTTCTAATGGCGGGTTTGCTAACTTTGATACGCCCTAATTTCACCAATATTTGAATCAAACTGCGAGGCTTGGTGGGCCAAAAACTGAGCTTTCTGCCTCTGTTGAGCATCTTCCTACTGGGACAGGACATTGGTAATTGTCTGTTTTTTTGCAGTTGCATGCAGCTATGTAGACATGATGGAAACAACTGGGTGTTACATGTCAGTATATAAACCTTAAACTGTCACCCTCACAACAGACCAAGGAAAAACCAGTAGCCAGGGGTAAAAGCAAGTAAAAATGGGCCTTCTGGATGCAGCCCTGTAACTGTAACTAACTGCCCCTCTAAATTGGAGTTACAGGTGTTGAAAGGGGAGTTATACTTACAGTTACACTTTTGGGTGATTGGCCACCAGTACTGTGAACCCTCAAGTGTACCTTTTTCACCCACTGAGCCCTTGGCTCAGCAAGCTACAAGCTATTGACCTTATGACTTACTGTGAGAATCCCATGAGAATCTCCCCCCACCACCACCAATATCCAACTCATTCTCCACTCTATGCAAATATTCCAACAACACTTCCATCAATCAAGCAATTCAACATCCATCCTCCCCTCCCAATTGGTGCAATTCCCATTTTCCATCATCCCCCCCCTTCCATGACCATTGTGTCCATCATTTCCCCCCACCCATCTTTGGAATCAATCATTCTGCCCCCCCGTCTTTGACCACAAATCTCAACTCATCAGTGCCACACCTATCTATCAGACCATCAAATATTTTACTGGCCTCCAGCATTCCCATGGCCCTGGAAAGCCAGGAACAAGCGCAACTTCCAGGCTCTAACCCAACAACAATACAAAAATTTTCCACATGGACCAAAGCCAACAACTGTGTCTTCATTGAAGTACTGAAAGAGAAGTAATGTTTATTGCCAAGCACCATCAATGGATTCAAGGGGCAAGTGTGGACTGCAAAATCCCAAGCATCTTCTGGTTCCAAATCCGCAATTTATCAAAGGCCAAGGATTCAAGTGCCTGTGAGATTCAATTCAATATAGTGAGGGCTTTTTTTGGCTTTTTTTGGCTTTTTTTGGCTGTTTTTCTTTTTTTTTTCATTGATCTTTCCATGATCCTGAAATTTTTATTTTGAAAAAGGCTTAAAAACTGTTTTCTCAGGTGGACCATCTGCAGGAAATTTCCCAGAATGTGCTGGGACTTTTATTTCCAGCAAATAGAACTGCCCAAAGCTTAGATTCTCAACTTACTATATCCTCTATATTATCATACATCCTTAGCTTAATTAACTAGTTACACTTATACCAAGATCATCTATGGTACTAATTATCAGATTATAGTGCAACATGTGAAATCAGTAGCACTTTTGAAACAAAATAAATAGTAATAATAAAACTGCCTGAAGCAGTATGGACCAAGCTTGCCACAAACCCCAGCAAAAATGATGAAAAATTGATGCAATGAAAGAATTCCTAGTTCTTCGTATATGATAACCTTGCAACACTCCTTGGCAGCTGATGGCCAATGGTGAGTGTATGATCACCATCTAAATTGAAATGGACAAACCTGCCAAAGCAACCACAAATAAATCTCAAACAACTATGGATGATCCACCCATACCCAATCCAAGTCCCTCTCCTCCTCCAACCTGGTGTGATGCAAGATTTCAGACACTGTAATAATTTGCTGAACCCTGCTCCAATTTTCCGGGACAACTCTAGGTTTTCTTCCCCCACTAATAGGTACAAACACTGAGCAGCTATCGCTGGCCAAAGCCGGCCCTGTGTGCTGTGTGGAATGTCGCACGCAAAAATGCGACGCAGAAATCCGCCTCATGGCGTGCATGTACTGTATACACACCGGAGCAGAGAATGGTCAACAAGGCCAATCATCGAGTCATCCTGCCTCCCATCGAGTCAACCTTCCAAGTCCACATTCAGACCATCACTGGCCACTGATCAGACTGCTCGACCCTCTCGAAGAAATGTTCAATCAACTCCAACCACCATCCCATTCACTCCTTCGATCGGCCGTCAACCATCTTCACCGTTCGATACATCAGAACTATCCCCATAAGCTAGGTAGATGTTATTCCCAGCCATCTGTTTCATCTGCATATTCTCGACCGGTCGAGGTACGTATTGACACCCTTTATTCGATCTTATCTCCGCTTTTCGATTCTAACCCCTCATAATGACCCGCTCACTCATCCCAGGCTGTCCGTCTGGTCTATAGGGCTTCACAGGGGCCGTCGGAAACACACCACTGGTGAATAAATCTTGGTTCTATCAGCCTTAGTGTTGCTCTTAAGACTACCCCGTCTGGTCAAACCACGCGATCAAGCCAACATGGCGTTGGGAACCATGTCCGAAACGAGACCAAAGTTCGAGATTCGGTCTTTATAGGATACCGAATAATCACTGAGTACATTCGATGTTTTGGTTTCCGAACTGGGTGACTGGCTACGACGACACGATCAATCATAGATTCATCTGAAAAGGTTATCCGAACAAACTGGCTGTGAAATCTTCGGCAAGGCTGAGTTTTTAAATCCGGGTGGTAGCGTTAAGGATAGAGCAGCCTTGTGGATCATAAAGGATGCCGAAGAAAGAGGTGAGTGGCCCAGAAGATCCTCTTGAGCCATTTCCCCTTTCTTGGTGCAAAGTGATCTGTTGAAAAATCTTGGCTCGAATTTTACCTTCTATTGCCCCGGTTGTTGAGATTAGGTATCTTAAAACCCCATGGAACTGTTGTCGAAGGAACTGCGGGGAACACTGGCATAGGCTTAGCACACATCTGTCGGAGCCGAGGTTATCGATGCATAATTTACATGCCTAACGTCAGTTTCATCCCACATTTTGAGCCCTCACAGAACGTCTCTGACTGAAAACACAACTTGTTCAACATTGTATAGACTCAAAGCCCTGAAAAAATTAATGTCCTCAAAATGTTAGGGGCAGAGGTTTATCCCGTCCCAGGTGAAGCCTTAGTTTTGTCCATTACGCCCTAAGTTCATCCTTCACACCGCTCCGCCTTTGAGTGGTGTGTCCCTACTTTTCGTTATCGGATATCTTACACGTGACCATTTGGTTTCTTTTTGCCGACTTTACTCATCCCAGCGGTACCATTTGATGATCCCCAAAATTATAACCATCGTCAGTTTTCAAGACCCGAATCCGTTGAGTCAAATCAATGCTACTAGGACTGATCGATCGATTTATTTCACTTGTATCATCTCGCCTCTTTATAAATCACGCATTTAACCAAACTCACAAACATCATTGTCATCGACTCTCAACAAACTCAGAGGCCGCGCGATGTGCTGAAAGTATGGAAAATGCGGTGTGGACAAATCAGGTCTGCACTAAGAACTGGATGGGTGATTGAAACATGCTTATACGTGTACCTTTGATTTTTTTGGATGATGATGTCAGTTCGATAATATTGCCAACCGGCAAGCTCATATAGAAACTACAGGCCCAGAAATTTGGGAACAAACGTTACCAGTGGGCGGGATCGATGGGTTTATCTGCTCGACTGGCACTGGGGGTACCTTGGCAGGAGTTACCCGATATTTAAAAACCAAATCGAATGGGGCGGTCAAATGCTACCTAGCCGATCCACCTGGCAGTGTTTTACATAATTACATCCAGTCGAGCGGAATGGTAAAAGACAAGCGAGAAGGCGGCAACAGCAGCATAACCGAAGGTATTGGACAGGGTAGAATCACCAACAACATGAAATTGGAAATCCAGGATGGTCTGATCGACGGATCGTTTTTCATTCCGGATCAAGAATCGGTTATATTGTTTTTTGAATTGCTTCATTTCGATGGACTCAACTTAGGACTCAGTTCGGCTTTGAATCTCCTCTCTACCATCAAATTAGCCCATGAACTAAAACGGGAAGGATACCCGGGTGATCATGGGCGGGGTAAAAAATTAAACCTGGTCACCATACTATGCGATTATTCGCACAATTATCGATCCAAATTATTTTCCAAGTCATTTTTGAAATCGAAGGGTTTATTCGATCCGATTCCAGATCATTTGAAAAAATATGCCATTCTAGATTGATTTTCGCGAAGGAGCTCACGATCAAGAACTGAACTCCTTTCCGGCGGGACTACCCTTTCCGTATAATTTGCCTGTATAATGCATTGATAAATTTGGATCCGTGGTTAATAATCTCTAGCTTCGCAGTTTACCCTGCTCATTGTGATCAAAATGTTGTGATAAAACTGATGTTAACAAAGCACACATGTACCTACCTTCTGGATGAGCTTGATTAATTAATCCTTTGTGAAGAAATAGAAGGAAGGGAAATCAGAATAGTTTTGTGAGAGAATAAGGTGAATCATACTCCTTCAGTAGGAAAGATGTGGGGAACAAATGGTCAGTCCATGTTAAATTTGTTCGTTTATTTTATTCTCAGGAAAAAAGAAAGAAAACTGGGAACTGATGCTATTTCATTAGTCATCACCCAACAAAACTTTGTTGTCCATTGAAAACCAAGCACCAATGTTTATCCAATTTTCCAAGCTGACCAGTTTTCACAAAGGGCAAGTTGTATGCTGAGAGATCCGGACATGTATTTTGTGCCATTTTTTTTTTACCAACCTGACTGAATTGAGAGCTGGATAGATGGCTGGAAAAGGTTCTCATCTATTGCTTAGAAATATATTGTAAGACAAATATTTGAGTTTTTGAGATACAACAAATTTGGAAGCTGGGTATTTCTAGATACAAGTAAGAGCTGTTTTAGTTGAGCAAGCCTGTCAGCTCTCTGATACCAGGAACCTTGCAGTCCTTTAGCTACAGAGAGTGATAAAAATACTGGAATAATAATAATAATTATTATTCCAAAAATAAACGCTTAGAGGCTCAAATAAATAATATAATAAGAGCAGTTGCAAGGTTTAATTGGTTTGATAATAAAAGGTTTTCAATATGTATATAAAAGAGGGGCCACAGTATTATACTACTGGGGGTCTTTAAAGACAAAGCAACCTCTCTTCAAGGGGCCTCCTTAGGCAGTTTAAGAACCTTGGAATAAAGATGGGTGCCTTAGAAAGGTCTTATTCCACTAATGGCCAGGCATAACAGCACACTGGCCTAGACAGGAAGGGAAACACTCACTCTGAACACTTTATCACAAAAATCCTGCAATAATAGGAAGGGTTTCAGAGCAGATGGGGTGGATTGCCTGACTAAACTTCAAGGGTTGATTGGTTTTAAGAAATAAATAATAATACTACAGACTTGGTCATAAATCACTTTCTTAGACTTTTCATAAGCACTTGACTAACAATGACACGGTGTCTGATTGATAATGATAATTTCTGGTAAACTGATGATGGAATAATGGATCCAAAGAGGTCTGTATAAATACCTTTTTGGGGTGATTTTGAGCTTCTCAGGGCGCATAGAGAGAGTTCTGCTCATGGGCTGAGGCTGGAAAGCCAGTCAGAGCAAAATTAGCACGTCCACTTGGTGCTGTTAATCAGCTGACCTTAGATCTGCTGGATGAAGACGCTGTGGAAACTTTAGAGGTTATCCCTCACGAAGTTGCCGCAGGTTCAGGAGTTCTTGGGTTGAAGCGTCTGTAAGGATTAGATACCGAGCGTAAAGAGAAGTTTTTGAGAGCCTGAAGAGGAGAAAAGGAGAGAAGAGGGGAGGGATTCTGTTTTCCTATGTCCGCTCCCTTTTCCGCTCCCTGCCTCCTGATGATACAATGGTAAGATGCCCCCCCCCTCCAACCCGGAGTTGAGGGGAAAGGTATTTAAGCCCTCCCCCTCAACCCTAACCTAAGTACAAGCACATGAACAACCCGACAACAATGAAGAAGGAAACCCTAGGCCCAAGAACCCTATCCCATATCCTAACCTGTACCCTGTCCGTATCCTATTCCGCTTGCTTGCCTGCCATTACACGCATCCGGTTTGTCCCCCGCGGCGCGGCCCTCCGCCGCGCGCTTCTCAAAGTTCACCGCGATTGCCCGTATCCGCCCGACGCCCCGTCGTGAATTTCCTAGTCCCGTAGCCGGCCCGCGCTTGCGCGCGGCCGTCCACGGGTATAGCCCCGCGATTGCTCCGCCCTTTCCTTCCCTAACTAACCGCCCAAGAACCTGATTGGCCCGGCTCCATCACTGGGTTGGACACCCAAGCGGGTCGCGGCCCGCCTCCCCTAGTCAGACCCGGCCCGCAGCTGCGTGCTTTGCCCTGCTGCGCCTTCTGCTGAGCCTGCAGCGGCCACTGCTGAGAACAAGTGCACCCCAACTGCTGAGCCCGACCTACCAGATGCTGAGCGCGCAGGCCGCGACACAGTTCCCGATCCGAGGCTATATATTGACACCACATCCCCCCCCAACTTGAGTTCTGTCCCCAGAGGTCCTCCCCATTATCACCTTGGCCGTCCTTTGCGCCCTACCCCCTCTACCAACTCTAAACTCCGCTCCGCATCCCTATCCCTCCACTCCATCATCATCATGGTCCGCTGCGACTTCTGCGCCCGAAACGGGCTTGAATGCTCTATTGTGTCCGGCCGCCGCGCCTGCTCCGTGTGCCGCCGCGGACACCGCCGCTGCTCGCTTAGCGAGGGTATGCCCCGTGCCCCCAACCAATCCGGCTCTTGTCCTCGGCCACGCAAGCGGGCTCGTCCGGACCCGTTCGTGGTTTCGGATGACGACGCTATCTCGGAGGACTCGTGGACTCCACCCGGATCACCTCCCCGCCATCCTCGTCCGAACTCAGACCGCGACTCCTCTTCTCCGCTTTGCCGCGCGGGACCACCGCGTAAGGATGACTATCCGGACTTCTCGGCTTATCGGAGGGCTTTGTGATTTTGGGCGGATCGCGTCCGGGTTACGCAAGGCACGAGGGACCCGCAAATCAACAAAATCCTTAGGCAACGCGCTGCTCCGGCCCCAGCTCCTCCTCCGCCCCCTGCTCCGGCTCCTCCTCCTCCGCCCGCTGCTCCGACTCCTCCAACTCCACAAGGCCCTACTCCTCCGCCCGCGTCGCCGGTGGTCATCTCGTCATCGCCTCCTATTGGACTGGACCCTCCCGTTGGATCCCCTGAGCGCCCGTCCGCACCAGCCCCTCCTCCCGCCAATTCTCCCGAGATCCCGGAGATTCCGGTCGTGATGGCGCTCCCGGCAGCCGGCTTCAAAGTTTTCGCAGAAAGGTTGACTGCAATGCTCCGCCAATACCTTGCGACTCCCGGAGCCCAATCCTTGGAATCCCGGCGTGAAATCTTGGCATCATTCCGGGCTCTACTGGCGTCATCAAGGGCGGAAATGGAGGAAATGATGAAGATGGCTTAAGCGCCTCGGCCTCGTCCCCTCTTCCCCTTTTCTTTTTCCCTTCCTTCTTTTATCCGCTTTTTGTTGTACCGCGTTTCCCTATTCATTGAGAGAAATACACGCCTCAAACGCAAATTTGTTTTACCGAGAAAAATCCGCGCTGCGCGCATCGTGAGGGCAAGAATGAGAGCCGGGTCCGCGCCTGAGTGAGAACTAAGACGCGAGGTTGAGAACCGTGTCCGCGCCCAAGAAATGATAAAAAAAAATGAGAAAATAAGAAAAAAAGTGACAAGTGAGAAATGATAGAAAAGGTGAAAGATATCTTTTTTTTTTTTTTTTTTTTTTTTTTTTTTTTTTTTTTTTTTTTTTTATATCCCATTGCCGCGCCCGCGCCCTATCCTCTAGTTCCCCCCCCAAACTTAGCTGCTGTCCCCAGCTGGTGGCTTCAGCCAATGCCATGAGGGTCGCGTCCGTCACCCAATCTCCCTGCATTCCTCCAAACCATGCCGTCAGTGCCTGATCCGTCCAATTCTCAGTCCCGGCGCGCTTCCCTTTCCCATTCGGCGTCCGTCTCCTCCGCCGTCAAAAGGGTCTTGCCTCGGTTACAATTGCCCGACACATGACCTGCTCCCACCACCGCTTGTCCCCCACCTCCCATCAGATTTATCCGCCGTTCACCAAATCCCAAACCGCGCGGAGTATCCTCTTCTTGCTTTGTCCTTGCTCGCTTCCCGCTGTTAGACTGAACCGGTCCCGCAGATACCCGCTTCCCCAACACGCACCCTGCCTCTGCCGGCCTCGGATCAATTGGGTTTGCCGTCCGACTCTTGTGTCTTGTCCGCCCACCATCACCGTTGCTTCCATGCGCGCCCGTCCTTTCCGTTGCTGCCACTACCCTTTCCAAATGCGCGCTCTCCGCCGTCAAAGAGGTCTGGCTTGGGTCGTGATTCTCCAACGTGTGGTCCATCTCTTCCGCCGCCGCGTGTACCTTCTTTGCAAGATCTGTCCGCTGCTTGCCAATTCCCAGTCCGCACGGAGCATCCATTTCCCGTTCCGTTGTCCTCGCCCGCTTCCTGTCAGTAGGCCGCACCGGTTCCATCGAGTCCCGCTTCCCCAACACGTTCTTAGCCCCCACTGGGGAAACCAATTCCGCGTTTGAATCCGCTGTCCGGTCCCTTTGTCCCGTCTGCCAACGGTTGTTGTCCTCCCCATTTGCGTACACGCGGGGCGCAGAAGCGCTGGGAGACTGAATACTCTCCAGATAGGCCTTGAGGCCCCTTGCCACCTCTGCAAGTTTGCTAGCCCAAGAGATGGTTGCCGGTGGTGGGGCCGGAACATACTCTGCCCTGTAGTACTCCAGTTCCGCGTAGTCCACTTCTGCTTGCATCTGGGTCCCGTCGCGCGTGCCTGCCTTGTAACCCAATTCCGCGGATGGCTTGAGATCGTCCTTCCAAAAGCAAGAACCGTGCCTCCCCCATCTTGCCAGCATGTCCTCCTTCAGTTCCGGCCAATCCAGGTTCAGGTATCCTCCCATCTCCTCCACTTCCCGACGCGCTTCCGCGTCCTCGATGAACAGGACGACATGGCGCACCTTCTCAAAATCCAAAACGCCTTCAGAGTCCGCGATTGTTTCATAACGTGAGATGAATTGCTTCACCTCCGCAATGTTGAGTCGAATATGCGGGTAAATCCATGGAGTAGCGCGGAAGCCGTTGGAGGAGAAAGGAAGAGAAGCGGCTGTTGGTAGCATCCGTGAGTACCTTTGAGAGACTTTGACGAAAGATTGTTCCCGGCCAGACCCCCAGATGTGGAAACTTTAGAGGTTATCCCTCACAAAGTTGCCGCAGGTTCAGGAGTTCTTGGGTCAAAGCGTCTGTAAGGATTAGATACAGAGCGTAAAGAGAAGTTTTTGAGAGCCTGAAGAGGAGAAAAGGAGAGAAGAGGGGAGGGATTCTGTTTTCCTATGTCCGCTCCCCGCCTCCTGATGATACAATGGTAAGATGCCCCCCCCTCCAACCCGGAGTTGAGGGGAAAGGTATTTAAGCCCTCCCCCTCAACCCTAACCTAAGTACAAGCACATGAACAACCCGACAACAATGAAGAAGGAAACCCTAGGCCCAAGAACCCTATCCCATATTCTAACCTGTACCCTGTCCGTATCCTATTCCGCTTGCTTGCCTGCCATTACACGCATCCGGTTCGTCCCCCGCGGCGCGGCCCTCCGCCGCGCGCTTCTCAAAGTTCACCGCGATTGCCCGTATCCGCTCGACGCCCCGTCGTGAATTTCCTAGTCCCATAGCCGGCCCGCGCTTGCGCGCGGCCGTCCACGGGTATAGCCCCGCGATCGCTCCGCCCTTTCCTTCCCTAACTAACCGCCCGAGAACCTGATCGGCCCGGCTCCATCACTGGGTTGGACACCCAAGCGGGTCGCGGCCCGCCTCCCCTAGTCAGAACCGGCCCGCAGCTGCGTGCTTCGCCCTGCTGCGCCTTCTGCTGAGCCCGCAGCGGCCACTGCTGAGAAAGAGCGCACCCCAACTGCTGAGCCCGACCTACCAGATGCTGAGCGCGCAGGCCGCGACACAGTTCCCGATCCGAGGCTATATATTGACACCACAACGCGAAAGCGACTTTGGACCACAAGGGTTTGAGTCTCAGCGAGACTAGTTGACAATGACGAGGAACGCGAGAAGAAAACCAACCTTTGGACCACAAGGGTTTGAGTCTCAGCGAGACTAGTTGACAATGAAAAGGAACGCGAGAAGAAAACCAACCTGATGAAGAGCGCAGACAAGGTTAGGCGATGACAGATGATGGAGACAAAACAAACAGTAGTTGTATGAATTGCACACCTTTGGACCACAAGGGTTTGAGTCTCAGTGAGACTAGTTGACAATGACGAGGAACACGAGAAGAAAACCAACCTGATGACGACAAGAGTGGAAAGAATGAGAAAGCAGTGAGTTTTGGAATGTGAAGAGATTAAAGAAACAGGACAGAGTGAAAAGGAGCGAGCCTGATGACAAGCGCAGACAAGGTTAGGCAATGACAGATGATGGAGACAAAACAAACAGTAGTTGTATGAGGAAACGCAATACAAGGAGGTGAGAGCACCAGTTCAAACAACAACGTGAATTCTAGGTTAAGTCTTGAGTCTGAATAGCATTGTTTGTGCCGCAGTCATCTGCTACGCGCTCACTCTGAGTTTCAACACTGGATTTCTGTACTATTTTAGCCACAGGATCTGTTAATCTATTATGGCGTAAATTTGATTATTCTGCACTCATCCTTTATTTATGCTATTATTATTGCTTCAAAGTGAAAAGATGTTGACATTTACTGATTGCCCATTATCTGCTGATTACGTAGATAATTTTTGATAATTTTTATGAACACTCCTTGTAGTGTTTTGTGGTCTTCAAAGATCAGAGTCAATGATTTACGTGGTAATCCTTGATCTTTAATTTATTATTGAAAAATGTACTAAACTTAATTTTTATTAATTTTAATTAAGTTTTGATTTTTTTAGATTATTAATAATGCATATGTCAACTTTATACATATGCCAGGCAGCCCTAATTACGTTGTAGCTCTTTTGAGTGGTACCTGGTTGTCAGATTAGTCACAAAGGATCCAGACGTGGGGATCAGTCAGTTCAGATGCGCGCGGGGTGGGATCCGCTGCGTGCATGGCAGAATTAGCTGCGCGCGGGTCTCTTGTACGTGGGAAACTGCTACTACGAGTACGTAGGGGTATGTAATGATGCAGGGCTGCGCGCGGGAATTGTGACATAACACATTTCCACGTGTAACTCCTGAAATATACACAACACCTCAATTCTGAGTGAATTTTAGGTGTAAACCCTATACGTGACAACACGTGTGAAATTTTAGAATGGCCAAAAGGTGCCATACTGGTGTTGTAATTTTTAGTACTTTTCTTTTTAATTATTTTAAAAATGTAAGGACTTGGATTTCAAGGGTGGGGTCAGTGAGTGACCCTTCCTAATTTTGGGTGAGGAATCAATTTCTTTAATAATATTTATGGATTTCTCACTCCTTCTTTTGTTAATTGAGATATTCTTATTTTCATAGTTTTGTGTTGCTATGACAGGTTGCTCTGTACATAGTAGCAAGCTGATAAAGCCTGTTTTCAAGGGTTGATGGATATATTTTTTTTTTGGTCTCAAGATAGTTCAAGAAGATGCTGGTTGTGGCAAGGGTTGACCTGTTTAAGTGTTTGGGGACCAGAGGTCTGTAGAGTACAATTTGGGACCTATCAGGTAGGGCATGATTAGCTTGACTGGTCTTGCCTGTATCTAGGGTGGAGCTCTCACCTAGTCCAATCTAATGGCTGGTAGCACTGTCCTCTTTGGGCATTGCTTGGGGGTCTGGGAGGCTGGCTCCTGGTTGCAACTTGGCAGGTCTCAAGTATTGTCAGGCTGGAGCTGGATGATCACCATTCTGGGTTTCTTGCTAAGGTTCCCATTCCAACACAACCCCATGCTCCTGACTGCCAGCTCAGGAGAAGAGTTGGAAATGTTGAGCTGCTCCAAGGCTGACTATAGCACAGCTTGTGGGAAAGACTTGTTCAAGAAATCTTTGCTGTTGCTGGGCATAGAAAAATGCTGAAGTCTCACTTCTCCAGCCAATATCAGCTGCCAAATGTAGTGCAACTTGATGTCTATGTGCTTTTTTGGAAGCTGTTCTTGCTTTTCTTGCTGTTCTTGCTGTTGGCTGGATCCACTTTCCCTTTTTCCTGGTAGAATATGCTTGGAATAGAAAATGTGGGGTGAAGAACTTCCATTATGACCTTCTTCAACCATACTAAATCTCTGAAAGCATCCAAGAGGGCTTTGTACTGGGCTTCAGTCTTTGAGAGTGACACTGCCCACTGCTTGGTAGTCTTCAAAGAGATGGTATTGGGACGCATAAGGATTGAAAAACCATGACCAAGCTCCACATTTTGGTGCAATTAGCATAGTATGTATCTACATATGGTGTGTCCAATGAGTTTGGTTGGGTTTTCAACTCAGTGACTTTTTTGTTAAAACAGGGTTGGCAGGTGCTCAAGGCTGCTTGGCAGTTAGTTAACCACCACTTTTCAGGTGGTCAACCAATGGGGGTGTGCCATAAACTTGGCTGTGGCGGCTTTCAACTGAAGCTGCCAAGGGTGTTTTCTTCTTGTTTTGTATCATGAAAATGAACAAAAAAGTAAAAATAAAAACATGGCCTGGCTAGGAGAGGGCCTGTAATAGGCCGCATCTCTACACAGGACCAATAAAAACTTTTGAAGTGATTGATTTTTTTCCACATTTTTTGGCTGTAACATCCTCTTGAATTGCTTGCTTGATGTGATGGACAAGCTTGGATTGATTGGTGGGCTTTTGTGATTTAATGCACTCCTTGATTTTATGGAATAAGTACTCCAGCGGATTGAGAAATGGGGAGTACAGAAGGAGGATTTTGATGGAGATTCCCTTTGACATCCTAAGGTTCTCCCTCACCTCCTCAAATTTCTGTCCACAATGGATTTGGGAATTTTCCATGTTGATAATGGCCTTGGGAGGGAGTTGCAATCCAAGGCTGCCCAAAAAAAAGCAGAAATAATTGAACCCAACCCCCTTGGACTTTGTTCCATTTTCATTCAAGAGTTCATAGTGAGTGTAACCCTGGTTGGACATAGCCCTGATTGGGGTTACTTGCTTGGTTTTGGGGACTATGATGAGAAAAGTGGGCTGGGCTAAAAAAAAGGAACAGGATAAGTAAGAAACAGAAGAAAGGAACTGGAGGTATGTTGCATACTTGCTTCCAGGTGAAATCAACCTGATTCAAAAACTTGCTGATAGCTTGAGGGGTGAAAAAGACTTCAAATTGGTCTTGAGGAAAGTACTCATTTAATTCAAGGTATTTGTTAGTTTCCCTTTGAGGTTGGTCAACAGCTCAGTGACCATCTTTGGGGAATTCTTGCATTCTATCTTCTTGCTGACCTTCACCAGGAGTGGGTCTTCCTTGATGATTCTCTGAATCTGTTGGACCAATACATTGAATCTCTTGGCTGCCTCCTTCTGAAGCATTCATTTTTCTAGCACATTCTTTTCAATGGGATGCCTAACCTCCAAGGTGATGATGGCATTTTGTTGGCCCTCTTTGTGAGTAAATCAATCATTCTGATGATTTCACTGATCATCTAATTTTTTCTGAGCACTCTTAATCTTCAGGCAATGGAGCCACCTTTTTTTTTAGTTTTGAAAGCTGATGGGAAATATTTTGTGCCTCTTCATCATCAGCCTGATCTTCAAGGTCTTCAAGGTCTTCAGCATCAATTATTTTTCTGCTGGAGGCCATATTCTTAGTTTTAATGGTAATGAGGACTTGATCAGCAACACCTGACTTATCTTGTCACCCTGATTTGATCAGCGGCCAAGCCAGGTTGATGACCCAACAAGATGGGGCCCCCTTGGCTATTTCCCCATCAACCAATTTGGTCAGGTCATCAACCATGGCTTTTTGCATGACCAGAAGGATTTGACCACCCAACCAAAATCAATGGATACACCTTATGTGTTGAGGCCATAGTTTCTGGCCAGGTAGTTGAGGCACAGGGATTTGGTGCCTGCAATGTATTTAAACACCCATTCCTCTGCCAGAAAGTTTCTTCTGGACAGATTATGCAGAAAATGCAATAGATGGATCACAGGAAAGGTTGTGCTGGGATGGGTGAGCAAAGAAAAATTATTGGGGGAGCCTAAAAAGGACCTGAAGTTTACCCTTTCTAAAAAATAATTTGTATATTATTCATTGCTTGCTGACAAGATATGGCTCCTTGCCAGAATTGGTAAGCCAAATGGGTGGATTTTTGGTAGATCAAAATAATCCAAATTTCTCTTAATATACTGCTTCTGAGATATGATGAACCTCTTCTCAGACTGAGCAAGTCATCCTCAGGAGAAACTTTGAGCTTCCCATATAGTTAATTTCAAACTCATTGGATATCTCTTTCCTTAATATTTCAATTTGATGAATAAAGATTGAAATTTAATCCACATGGAAAAACATCCATGTTGGGTGTGAAACCACCCCCCAGAAAAACACAGTTTGAATGCAGCACTGCAGAGCCTAGAAATGCCCACATATATGATAAAAATATTATGATAAAAATACATTTTAACATTGATTCATCCCATATATAGCTTTCCTGAACTCAACTAATGTTCCCACATTGGTTGGATAGCCTTGTGGGAGAGAAAGTTAACATGTTTGTGTAGGTCACAAGTGAGGAAAACACTATGCACATCCAGCCAATGGAGTTTCAGCTTGTGCATTGTTACATGGAAAAACAGTACGCAAAGAGAATATGACTAGCCTTTAGGACCATTCTTTTCTTGCAATTTTTGCCTGTAGTTTTGACTGAATGCTTGAGCACATATCCTTGAATTTTATTCAACAATATCAATGTTAGCTCCTAGCTGCTTCCTGTAGGACCAGGTAAACAGGATTGGATGATCAGTTTCTTGTTATTCTCTTTCAATACAGAGTTCATGTTTTTTTATGTTAATGAAATACTTGATCTCAGCTTCCATCCAGTTGGTTGCCTAATTGGTTTGCATGGCCTCTTTTTTATACCTGGGACCAGCCAAACTAGTCCCAAAATACACCACCAGTCTTTGCACTTGTTTGAAATTTGAGATTTAGACTTATAAAATGTCCCCATCTATCATTTTTGAATGGCTTGGTTCCTTGAAAAGAAGCCTCCTTACTAGGGGGACTGGAGGACCTAACTCCATTGATGAGCTTCCATCTGCAGTTGTTTGATGGGGCAGGCTGTCTTCTGGTTCTAATTTGATATTCTTGCTTTCCAAGGCATGGTCTTCAAAGCTGTGAGAACAATGAGCGTTTGGAGGATCATGGAACAGCTGAATAAGAGGAGGAAGAAGAAGTAGAAGTACAGGAAGAAGAGTAATGGGTGGAGAAAGTGAAAGGAAAGGAAAGACCTGTAGAAGAGGTTGACAGAGGATCTTCTGGGCCAACTTCTGTTGGAGAGCTGATTGGGAGGATGTGAACCAAGGATGAATAGGAGGTGAGTATAGAGGGATGGAAAGAAAAAATGATGATTTTGTACTTTTTGCTTGCTCTGGAGGAAGGGTTTTTGGGATAGTGGATGCCATTGATGATGATCCAATTGAAGACTTGAAGACCATTGAAGAACAGCTTGGAATATTTTCTAAAGATTCTAGGACTAGTATGAAATTTGGATGGGGTCTGGGTAATGGTGAAGAGTTGGAGAAGAAAGTAAGAAATGAAGAGATGAAGAAGGAAGTGTTAACAGGGCTTGAAGATTTTATTTCTTTGTCTGGTGTGACTTATGAAACGGGAGCTACTGCTAAGAATAAGGATGAGTATCAAAATAGGAAAATAAAGCTAGCTAGTGTGTGGGTTACTAAGATTTCTAAATTGGTGGCTAAGATTGAGAAGGATTTTTAGATAGATATTTATTTTGCTTTTAGTATTTTTTCTGATTGGAAGTAGATATAGGAGAGGAATCAAATAGAAATAGGATTGATTTTGATTGATTATGTGAAGTGGATGGAATGAGACCAAGAGTGATGAGAGTGAGTTTAAGGGAGTTGTTGGAAAGATCATGAAGTTTTGAGTTTCAAAGGATAAAGGGAGTTGAAGTTGTGGAGCAGGGCTGAAAGGTTGGTGAGATTGGAGGCTGGTTCCCATGATGTTCTTTCAGAGTGTTCCAAAAAAAACTTTCCATTTGAATAAGTAAAGACGTTTTCCAGGCATAATCTTGGAGTCCAGGATCTGAGACACTCCCCATTCTTCCTGGCCATTGATTTCCACTTCTTCTGGAGGTTGTTGGTTGCTAGGAGAGTTTGGATCAGAAGAGTACTGTTTGAGAAGTGAAACGTGGAAAAAAGGGTGGATGGATGACCATTGATCAGGGAATTGTAGTTTGAAAGCATGAGATCCTATTTTTTCACTGATGAGAAAAGGACCAAAAGAATGCTTGGAGATATTTTTGGAGGTTCTGTTAGTATTGATATTCTTTTGAGATAAACAAGATTTATTCTCAGGATCAATGGAGTTTGGAATTTCTTTTCTTTTAAGGTCAGTTAGTTCTTCTAGTTGTCCATAGACTATTGTAGTTATTTCTCTGGTTGAATCTGGTTATTCTGAATCTGATCTAATTAATGACTGTCAACCTTGTTGTCCAAAAAATGCATGAAATCAAAACTAGGATGAATTCCATAAAGGGTGAAGAATGTTGATTGATGAGTAGAAGATTAAACACTGTTTTTGTAGGAGAACTCTACCAAGGGGATCCAAGTATCCCCGTTGTTCTGGTGATAACTGATGTACATCAGAAGTCACTGTACGAGTAATTGATTGAATCTTTCATTTTGAAAATATTTTTCAGGGTGGTAAGCTGTGGAGAGATTCATTTGGATAAGTAATTTTTCACAAAGTGTTTTCCAGAAAGAAGAGATGAAAAGGAGACTTGGTAATGATGTCAGCAGGCAGCCCATGCTTAGAGAAGACATTGCTGATGAAAGGTTTAGCAAATTCTAATGAAATCAATTCAATAGTTGTTTTTATGGAGAGGGCCATCTTAGAGAAATGGTACACAAAAAAAAGGATAGAATCAAATCCATTACATATAGGAAGTTGAGAAATGAAGTCCATAGAGATAGAAGTCCAGGGGTGATCAGGGATTGGAGAGGTTTGAGTAGACCTAGTTTCCTTCCATGCCTTGTCTTATTCCTGTTGAAAAGGTAGCAGACTGAAACATATTTCTTGACATCTGTTGACATTCCATTCCAGGAAAGGGCTATTTTGAGAAGGTTGAAAGTCTTTTGTATACCAGGATGACCTGAAGGAGGAGAGGAATGGCATTGATGAAGTATCTTCAATTTGAGATGGTTAGCTTGGTTGGTTATCACCACTTAAACCACCCAACCCTGAAACAGGAGTAAGCCACTAAAGGAGTTCAAGGAATAATCATCTACTTCCTCATTCTTATTCAAACTTTTGATTATACCTTGAAGTAAATTTTGAGCTTGTTGAACAGTATTAAATTCACTCAGTTGATCATCAAGTATTTTAGCAGAAATAAAAAAGAATTTAGAAGCTTCAACTTCCTTTTGTTCCAGAAGCTGTGGACAATTTCCATAATTCTCTTCAGAATATGGTTTTCCCCCTGTTGGATACACATTTTCCCAATGTGAAAGGATATTTGGGATGGTAGAAAATTTTCCAGGCCTGTGAGTGATCACAAAATCAAATTAAGAGAGGAATTCTGTCCAACAAGCTTGTCTCCTGGTAAGGACCTTTGAAGACATAAACTACTTCAAAGAACAATGATCAGTTAAAAATCAAAAGGAGTCAGTAACACTCAAGCATTAACCATTCCATTGCTGAAGAGACAAGAAAATTGCAAGCAGCTCAATATCATGGATTTAATAGTTGATTTCAGCGCTGGAAATTTTTCTTATTTCAAATGAAAAATGGTGCTCAGTGTTATAAGAAGTCACCTGGTGCAGTAAAGCACCTAGGGAATAATCACTAGCATCAGTTTCAACATATGTTCTCAGAAGGTAATCAAAATGGCAAAGGACTGGAGCTTGGGTGAATGATTGCTTGATTTTTTCAAATTGTTCCAAATCTTCAGGAGTTAGGAGGAAAGGAGATCAATTTCAAGCAATGGAAGTGAGATGGGAGAGCTATTGTGAGTAGTTCTTTATAAACCTGCAATAGAAGTTAGAAAACACAAGAAAAGACTGCAAGGTTCTTCTTTTTTGAGGATTTGGCCAGGAAAGGAAGGTCTTGAATTTGTTGTTGTACATAAAGATACCATTCCCTGAGATCAAATGGCCAAAGTAGTCCACAGAAGTTTCATGTAAGAGGCATTTGGAGGCCTTTTCATAGAGCTTGTGTTTCCTTTCCTGAGTTTGGTTAGTACTTCACACACATGAGAAAATTGTTCCTGTAATATCTTAGAGAAAATAAGGATATCATCAAGTTAAACCACCACATAGATTGTGAGGAGATAAGCAATTATATCATTGATAAGTTTCTGAAAAGAAGCTGGGGCGTCAGTCAAGCCAAAACGCATAACCAAGTACTCAAAGATTTCAAACTGAGATCTGAATGCTTTTAATTGTTCATCTCCTTCCTTGATGCACAAAATAGTTTAAGCACCTCTGAGGCTGGAGGAGGCAGATTATGGAGATTCAAGTTGTGGTTATGAAAAATAAAAGGATATTCCTTTAATTTTACAAATTTTCCTGGGGATTTTCACCCATGTTTTTAGTTGATATTTAATGGAAACATCACTCTTGGTTATGTTTTGCAATCATTTTCAGGACTTGCAAAATTGATTTTATGAAAAATTGGTCCAAGAAGGACATGATTTAACTACTCACTAAAAGCATTTTTTTAGCTGGACTTCTTAAAAAAGCACTCTGCTTTTAAATCAAAATTTTTTTTTATTGGTTAATCTTGTTGCCTTATTATAAAAAACTGAATAATGAGTGTCACAAACCCTATAAAAGAATTTAATAAAAGTAATCAGTGAGTAAGTAAGATAAAAAACTCTACAATTTGTCTCAAATTTTTTTTCCCCTTACTGACATTCCTGTTTGGTGATACCATTGTAGAAACCCAATTGATTACAATAATTTGAATGATTAGATTATGTACCTGCCCTGCTATTTTACCTCCAGCTTTCTTGGTTGGATATATTTTCATGATGAAGTGTGATCTTGTTTTTTGTTTTTTCATTGAATCCCCAGAATCTGCTTTGTACTGAATAAATTTTGAAATATGTTGGAAAAGATTTTTTTACACCACAGTAGATTTTTTTACACTACAGTAGATTTTTTTACACTACAGTAGATTTTTTTACACTAAAGTAGATTTTTTTACACTAAAGTAGATTTTTTTACACTACAGCAGATTTTTTTACACTACAGTATTTATAAATTTGTAAAAGAACCTTTTTCACCATTCAAATTTTCAGCAATTCTGGCTGCTACCCTTCAAAAAAACTTTGCTAATTTTTTTCCAACTGATGAATGTTCTATAAGATTTTATGAATCAAATCTGTTTGCTTTATTATGCACCTATCACTCTTGTTGAAATTTCTCTTAACATTTTTACATGCAGCTATAATTCAGAAAACAAAATTGAACTTATGCTCTAGTAAAAAGGGGGAATTTTCTCAAGTTATTTATAATTAGGCAAATTGAGTTGCTGCCCCTTCAAGATATAATTAAAATCAAGGTTTGATGGATTTATCCCTGTTGAAAATATGGGATTGGTTGTTTAATTTTATTTTTGAAAGATTTTTGACATCAATTCATTCCCCAACACCTTCAATGGTACCTCTCTTCTGCCACTTTGAAACATGTCCTTTGGTGATTTCTTTAACAATCAGAAACTGGAATTTGCATATTGATCCATTCATGGCTTTTATGGCACTCCTGGTGCCATTGGTTCAGGTAGAATGGCCTCTACATATTCAATTGCTTCAGCTTCTTCACTGACTCTTCCACCATCTTTATCATTGTCATAGCCCCCCTAGGATCAATCCATAATCTGTTGAAAATCTATTGTGAATGACTTGGTGCTCAAATTGGGATCTGGAGTGTGAGTTGGAAGATTGTTCATACAATCTTGGAATTTTTTGTAGTTTTATGGTTTTCAGGACTGGTTTTATGGTTCAAAAATTATCTCAAGAGACAATTAGGGTGTCCAACAACCCTAGGCTTGACCAGTGGGAGTGGGAGTGGTAGTGGGATTTCATTTAATATGAATTTCAAATAAACTCAATCTCCTCAGAATTGCAACAACCATTTGATGGAAAGCTCCTATTCATCAAATAAACTGAATTCTCACCCCCCAAATCTAGTATCATGTGTGAATGAAGTACCTTTCTACATGAGCATACTACAATCTCTTAGTTGGAATGTTTTTTTAAACCTAATTTTTTTTTGAAGTTGTTTAGGATTAAGCCTATTCTTCATTGAGCAATTCTTCAACACTTTAGAAATATTTAGTTGATCTTATTCACATGAATATTATTTTATTATTCTTTCTTTTGTTATATTACAAATATTTTCCAAGTAAAAGAATGACAGGTTGTATCTAGGAGTATAGAAAACTTTAATCTAACAACCTTTCTCCTTCTTTCCTTATGAAATCAATTCTTCTTGTTCTGCACCCTGACTTCCAGTCCACTACTTTCTGCATTTTCCCTCCTACTAGTACCATCCAGACTCATTTTGATTTTTCCTGGGTTTCTTACCCACCTTTCATTCCTGAATCATCTCTGCTAATTTTCTCAGCTAAATCCATTTTGGATTCCCCCCATGTAACTTGTCTTCCTTCTTCTTTTAGGTACTGCCACTCTGGCTCTGTTCAAAGCCTCTGTGTGACAGACACATGTGCACTGTATCAGAATTTGAAATTAATTTGATGTTGTTTTGGAAAGAGTTACATGTTTTTTATGTTGCGGATATGGTTTTATGAACCTCCAGTTAAACCAGAGTTATTTCTTTCAGTAATATCAACATTACAGGGGCGCACATGCTAGCATGTGCCTCCATTATTCCCCTGGTGTGAAAAATTTAAAAATTATTTTAAATTATGTCACTACTTATGACCTGGATAAATTGTATTTTGTAAAAAAAGATGAAAAAATTAGTAAGGGAAAGTGGCTCATAAGCAGTTGAATAAATACAACTAACTTTCTCTGCAAAATCTTTCTTTGTTAAATTTTGGCTTCTTTTTTTCAATTTGAATTTGAATTTTCATTTTAATTTTCATATATTTATATTCATTTTTTATATCTATATTTCCATTTTATCTTTTACTTGTTTATAAATACAGAAAAATTCAATCTTAATTTGCTTTTTTTAGGGCATTAATTTACACACAGGCACATTCAATCAAATCATGGTCATTCTACATCCACACTTCATTTCTACTACACAGAAAAATACTTGATTTCAAGTTGTTTCAAGAACTCATTGTTTTTGAATTGTGAAACTGCATTCCAGTAGCTGAGTTTGAACAAGCCTTAAAGTAAATATTTGAAAATTTTGTAGGCACTAGAACCCCTTCAAGAATGTAATCAAAAAATTAAAAAAAATCCAAACAAACCAATTTTTCAATGGAGTTTTGTATTTTTCTTCTTACCTTTCTAATTAATCTCTTTTGGTAATTTAAGTTCTCTTAGAGTTGAAAAAAAAACAATCAAATAGCTTTATAAAATGTGTTGAAGATTTTTTCCATGTATTCTTTCACCTTAAATAATTCATTCAAAAAATCAAAAAAGAAAAAAAAAACATATTTCTCAGTGGAATTTTGCATCCTTTTATTTTCATTTTTCATTCATTTTATTTTGGTGATTCAAGCTCTAAAAAGATAAAAAAAATCAAATAGCTTTATGATATTTCTTGCAGATTTCTTGGATGCAATCTTTTACATTAACAGATTCATTCAAAGAATCAAAAAAATGAAAAGAATTATATTTCTCATTGCACTTTTGGATCCTTTTCTTTACCTTTTAAATAAATTTCTTTTGGTGATTCAAGCTCTCAGGATTTTGAAACAACAAAAAAATTGATTTTCAAAAGATTTTTCAAATTTCTTGGATGTATCCTGGGCTTCCAAAAATTCAATCCAATGTAAAAATACTTCAAACTAACACATCCATTTTTTTTTTTTTACATGTGGCATCAAAAATTCCACCAATAATTTCTGAAAGAGCTTTAAAATGGAATCCAAATATCCAACTTCTAATTAGTATGACTGCTTTTCACATGTTTTACCCCTGAAAGGATATAACACAATGAAAAACATTCAAAAGAAAAGGGATGGTCTGTTGCTATCTATCCTTTTTTGGTTTTTTTCCTGAAAGGAATAATGATGATATGAAATATTTGGAGCTTTAGATTTGAAGGGATTCTTTGAAGCTTTCGAAAATTTTGCCTTTGGTAATTTTTGAGGAACTTTGTGTCTTAAAGACCAAACAATAAAAGCATCACAATAAATCCCTTTTGGGTTCCAGCCTCCTTCTTTGAGCCCCTTGGCATGCATAAATTCAATATTCTCCAAATTATTTTCCTGGGGGCCCACCCATCATGGAGTGCTCCAATTGTGTTATAAACCACCAACTTGACCACTTCCACCCACCCATCACCCCCCACCCCACCCCCAGCTGCCAAATCACCTCTACTGCCCCACCCCACACCAACCCACACGTCACCACACAACTCCAAACCCAACTACACCACGCCACACCACTTCATACCAAACCAAACCAAACCACACCATTCCTCTCCACTCATCACCCCACCACTCCACTCATCATCACAACACACCACAAACCACTCATCATCTACCACTCTCCTCAATAAAAAAAAAAATCTCCAAACCTACAGAATGAATCCTGCTTAATTTAGATCTTTGAAAAAAAAAAAAAAAATTCACTCATCTATCTCCTCAACAACAGTTTTGGAAAATTTTCAACTGTCACCTCAATTCTTCATCTAATCAATACACCTCAATAGATAGTTTGAAAAAATTCTTTTCCCTTTTATATCAATTATCTGAATACCTTTTTCACTAAATTTATTATGAATCTTTTTCTGAAAATCAACTCATCTCATCACTTCATTTCATGAAAATAAAATATCTTTTCATAAACAGTGCAAATAGGCTCAAGAAAACATCCACCTGCTTTCCAGAACTGCTTCACCAGGCCCATCCTATATTATCTCATCTAATAAAACCAGTAATTCAACTGCCCTGAATCCTTCCTCATTTAATCAAACTCCTGATTCCACCTCTCTGGCCCCTTCTCCAGAACTATCATATATTCAAAAGGCCAAGCTAGTTGAGGCTATCTAATCAGGGGCAAATTCCCATGCATATTCCATATTGACCAGATTATCTAATTGCAAGAAAAATGCCTAGACTCATCAATGTGATAAATCTTCAAAAAAGAAGCCCAGAAAAGATACCACAAGTATAAAAAAAATCAAGAAAGACCAAATGTCCTTTCAGATTATCACGGAAAGTTTTTAAGAATATTGGGTTTCTGGCTGGTAGAGGGTATGTTTCCAGACCACAGCCATCAACCTTCCAATGATCTTACCACTCATTCCATCCAAAGAAGAATTCAAGGGAAGCAACATGAGATGGTTCCAAATTGAAATTCAGCTGGAGTCCCCCCTTGAAATTTCATATTCTCTTATGAAAAACTCTTCATCTCCTGTCAATATCAAAATTAATAATGTTTACAATAAAACATCCCCAATTAAAAAAAGATTTCTTGATTGATAATAACCCATTGAATCCCCCATTCTGGAAATCTAAAATTGTTATTTTTTCTAAAAAGTGAAAAACCTGGATGTTCAAATCACTTCTTTATTCATTTCACACAGTGATTCAATGAAATTTCTCAAAAGCTTTGCTAATCTTATAAAGATGGAATGTACATACAAAAAAAACCAGTTTGGAATTCCCCTTGGTCTTATTTTTGGGGCAAGCAATTTTTCAAGAAATTTCTCAGTTGGATTCTATTTTTTATCTCAAGAGAAAAAATAAAAGTATGAATGGGCCCTTAATCAACTTATGGAAATTTCAGAAGATCAAGAAACCAGTGTTATTTTCACAGAAAAAGAAAAAGCGCTAATTAGTTCCATTGAAAATCTTTTACCTTCCTGTGATCATATTCTGTGTCTCTTGCATATATTCAAAAATATTAAAACCCATTTCAGGAAGCACTTCAAATGTGAAGAGAAATGGAATCTTTTCCAGAAAAAATGGAACCAGATGTTCCATTCCAAATCTGAATCAATCTATGATGAAAAATTCACCAACATTTCTCTTTTTTGTAATCCTTCCACCTATTAATACCTTCTTGAGCATTGGATACCTCTCAAAAAAATATTTTCTTCCTATTTATTTAAAAAAAAATCACTTTGTAAATGCAAGTTCCTGAAGAATATAGGGACTACACCCTTAGATTAAATGTTTCATCAATTCATCTATTGGCTCTTCTTCTAATTAAGTTAAAAAAAATTACAATTCCATCACCATCCAAAACCATCAGAGCACTATTGAAGCCTCTCAGCAACAATCCAAGAATCTTATTGGTTTAAATCACTGTGTGGATTATCTCTGTGAAAAAATCATCCACTTTTCCCTCAAAACCATTGATTGATTTCCTGAAGTTCCTGAAAATCCACCACTTGCACCAACTGTGATTACTATTCTTCCATAGATATAACATGTATTCACAAAGTGACATTAGCTATCAGAAAGGGTAAACTCTTCCAGATTGAAGATTTTAATCCTCAAAGGCATGTGAAAGGCCCGTTCTTGGCAATAAATTTTTAGATCCTCTTTGGATTCAAGCTCAAATGAATAATTTCCTGAATGAATTTTATTTTGATTTCTCCAGCTTACTCTGAGCTGATTGAAATGAATAATCATAAACCCTGGATGTTCCATCCAAATTCAGTAATGAATACATATACCTCCTTAACTGTTTGAATAATTCCCAAAGTTTCCACCTGGAGAACAGCAATATTATCTGTGTGAAACCAAGAAACTATATAGTGAAAAATATCAACTTGTTCTGATTCAAGAGCCCAATTCCACTCAAAGATCAAAAGTCAGAGGAAGACCAAAAGGAGAAGCCAATAGGTGCAAGAAGATCTCCCAGTCCTCAAGTAAAAAAGATGCATCTTTTTTTTGAATATTCATAAGAACCCAAGAGGAGAGGAAGGCCAAAGAAGAAATTCACAGCAAACTCAAAGGTCAGTGACCTTCTTTTGGAAAAAAAATATCTAATTTTATAATCAAAATTTTTTTCATGTGTTCAGGTTTCAAAAAGGTGGAAGGCCATAAATTAAAAGGGAAGTGAAAAAAGAAGTAGCAGTCAGAGTAACAGGTAATTTTCTACATATACCTATTTTTTCTGCAATGGAATGTTTTTTTAATGAATCCCTGTCATTTTTTAAACATAGGATGTTTTTCTGACTGAAGAGGAATAATCAGAAGATGAGCAGGTTCAACAATTTGATGAAGGGGAAGATTAAGAAGATGAAGAGCTTACAGATTTGTATTCTATTTAGATGGTGAGCATTCATTTGTTTTTACTTTTGTTGATTTTTTGGATAGAATTTTTCATTAATTTTTTCATTCCATCCTTTATCACAGGTCTGGAAACATTTTGAATAAGTGGGTTTTTCTTGAATACCATCCTTGTAAAAGGATTAAGAGACAAAATAAATACAATGAATATGGTTATGATTCTTAATATCACCCTGGAAGGAAGAAGTGAGAAAGTGGTTACATATGTTAATTTCTCATTTTTTTCTAATTTTTTTGTGGGTTTTTCCTCTAGGTTTCCTGTAAATTATCTTATTCATATTCTGGAATAATCAAAAAATCTTAATTGAAGAATTGAGTTTTATCTTTGGGAAATATTTCATTTTACAAAAACATTCCAATTTTTGGTTTTAGTTCCAATACAAATACTTTATTTCCCCAAAAAAAGTCATTTCACATATATCACATGTTCAAGATGTCATCAGGGGCGGAAAATGTGGATTTAGAGCAGAATCCATTTGTTTTGAGAGGAACAGAGAAGATTGATTGAAGTCAGGAAAAAAAAAGAGCTGGATTAAAACCAAATCTTCAATGATCCAAGATTACTTCATGAAATCTTAGGTGAAACTTTCTGGAATCAAGAAGGCAACTGAACCAAATTTGAGGTGCAGCTCCCATAAATATATGGATGGAATTGTGGTGCTTGTTTTCCTTCTGGCTGAAACATAGACTATCAGTTTAAAGAAAACTGTTCTATTTTTTGCAATTCTTTTCCAAATTTTCACAGTTTTTGTCCTATTTTTCATTTCATTTGTTCAATTGTTTCAATTTTTTTTCCTATATTAAATTTTTATGTCCTCATTTGAATATTTATTTACTGTGATGAAAGAAACATATCTGTGCCTTTAAAAAAGGCTGTCTAGTCTTATACTATCTTTGTCCTGAATTTTCAGGTTTTCTGTCTGCCTGTTGTTTTTGGCTGGAAAGATACTCTATTTGGAAGAATTGATTATGAAGAATATATTAAAAACATTTCCTTTGTCATTTAAACCAAAATGGAATTTTATTTTAATTAAATTAAAGGAAAATATTTAATTTTTTTACATTATCAAGTAAAAGGAAACCAAAAAAGCAAAAAACAAAATAATGAAAAACTAGTTCAACAATGTGGGTCTCTTCTCCACTTCCTGGACCCACATCTTGTAAATTGTGGTTTTTTGGATTTGAGTATGGTTGCATATGGATTAGGATTGATATTGAAAATGAGAAAGAAATGCCATCAAGTACTATCAATGATGGATGAGCTTTTGTTGATCAATTGAAAATTTGAAGATACTAGTGAGAGTACTTGCTTGCAGCAATGATGTTGGAGGTCAATATTGTGGGGTTCATTTTGGAGTTCAATGTTGGAGGTTAATGTTGGAGGTTAATGTTGCAGGTTGATCTTAAAAGTTCAATGTCAGAGGGGTTGATTTTGGAGATCATTGTGAAATATGAGGGGCGTGGTGTGAAGGCCCATGGTCTCCTGTCTGGTTTGAGCAAAACCTAGAATGGAAACCTAATACGGATAACCTTTTACATGAAAAACTGGAAAAATGTTTTCTTCCTTGCATGTCTGGGTTTTCCCCCAAGCTTTCCAGCCTTTTCAAAATTTTTTCCAGCCCCACATGCGCAAAAACAACTCCAGAAAGTTTACTTGAAACTGATATTAAGTGTCTGGTGGCTTTGTCTTCTTCTTTAATGCCTTCCACTTATCTTCCTCTGAATTTCACTCCCACTCTGAATTAAAAATCTTCTCCTTTTTGCTTCATTTTGTAAGAAGATTTCAAAAATATGGTCTCCTTCAAGTTCAAGTCTGATCATTGTCCAGATTGCAGTTTAGATCCACTTCGGAAAATCTTTGTGAAAAAGGATTCAAAACCTTGGATAAATAGAATCCACAAATATTTAGAAGTTGCTCATAAGTTTTTTCAACTCAAATAAAATCAAGCAGAAACACAAAAAAATCAAAGTTGAATGCAATTTAATGTTACTATCCATATTTTTTTTATTGTTTGATTCCTTGAATGAATTTTTTAAGCCAAAAAAAAAATCCAAAAAATCTGTAAAAAACAACCAAAATATCCTTAGTAGTTTCATGAAATTTCTAAGAGCTTGAATCCCCCAAAAGAATTAAATAAAAAGGAAAAGAATACGATCCAAAAGTGAAATGAGGAATTTGAATTTGTTGAATTTTTTGATTTTTTGAATGAATTTCTTGAGATAAAAGAATTCATCCAAAAAAATCTGAAAATAAATATCAGAAATCTTAATGATTTATTTTTCACTTTCTGCAAGCTTGAATCACCAAAAAAAATAATTAAAAATTCAGATAAAAGGATTCAAGAGTCCAATGAGAAATTTGATTTTTGTATTTTTTTTGATTTGATTATTGAATTTTTTAAGGTAAAAGAATACATCAAAAAAAAAAAAACCTGAAAACAACATTGGAAAGCTCTTTGATTTTTTCCCACCTTTCTCAGAGCTGATATCACCTAGAAAAACTAATTAAAAAGGCAAAAAGAAAAAACCAAAACTCCATTGAAAAATTGTTTTTTTTTTTTTGAATTTTTTGGTTACATTTTTGAAGGGGTTCTAATGCCTCCAAAATTATGAAAGATTTATTTTAAGGGTTTATGAAATCCATTTACTGTATTGTGGAATCAGCATTCAAAAAAAATGCTTTCTTGAAATGACCATGAAGTAAAGTATTAGTCCATGTAGTAGCAATGGCATGCAGACGTAAAGATTGGAAATAAAACAATTGGTGAATCCACTGATATTAAAAAAAACATTTTATTGTAGGGGAAATTATGGAGATTGTGGTGGAGAAGGTGGCGGGGATGGTTTGGTTGGTGGAGAAGTTTGCAAGGATAAGCATATTTCCATAGAACTGGTAGGGGACAAATTTATTTTCGGCAATTTAAAAATGGTTTTTAAAGGTGTTGAGTAGGAGGAAGGGTGCTTCAATTTAATGGTGGCAAACTGAATAAATTTTTGGCTGGTTTTTTTTGTTTTAGGCATTGAGTGGCAGGATGAATGGACTATTTGGGGGTGAGGATGAGATAAGGCTAGAAGTATCAAAAGGCTAAACTGAGTAGTAAGCCCAGTGAAAAAGCAGAAGGAGAGGGGCAACAAGGATGAATTCCTGGTGGAGAGAGGACAGAAATCAGTTAAATAACAGGATGAGTGTATGAAGAGGGAGGGAATAACCTGGCTGGGGTCTGGGATAGACTTAATTTTATGCAAAGGTGAAGGAAGTGGGAGATGATGGGGTGTCTAAGGAGGTTGTGGTGTGGTTGAGGTGGAGGTCCTGGTGGATTTTAGGTGGTTGTTCAGAGGTTGAAATGGGAATTTTTAAATGAGATAAAGCAGAATTTGATGAGGTGGACGCCCCCCAAATAAAGGCTGTGTTTTTTTATGGGGGCATTACTTTTTTCATGGGTGCAAACCTTTATTTAAATCACAGAATTGAAAATCTGGGCAAAGTAAATCAAACACAGACAAATAATTTATTTCATGGTTGATTCATGAATTCATTTTTTTGTATTATGATTCTGCAGTCCAGTATCTGGGTATTGAACCCCCCAAAAAAATATTTGGTAATTTTGGAAGCATTGGAACCCCTTCCAAAATTTGATCCAAATGTCAAAAAAAACTAAAGAAACAAATTTTTCATTTGAATTTTGGATCATTTTATTTTCCTATTTAATTTTTTTTGGTTATTCAAGCAATATTAAAGCTGAGGAAACAATCAAATGCCTTTTATTTTTTTTTAGATTTTTGGGATGTATTATTTTAGCGTAATGTTAAATTCACGGCTCTTTGAGTTGTGTACACGGCTCTTTGAGTTGTGTACACGGCTCAATGGGCCATGTGGCACCCTACACAACTCAAATGAGCTGTGGGGCATGCTACACGGCTCAAATGGGCTGTGTGGCATGCTACACGTCCCATTTGAGTTGTACAGCACGCTAAAAAACTAAAATCAAGTTCTTTAGCCTCCACTAAATAATAAAAAATGAATAATAAATAATCAGTAATAAATCATAAATTATAAATTATAAATTATAAATTATAAATTATAAATTATGAATTATAAATTATAAATTATAAATTATGAATTATAAATTATAAATTATAAATTATAAATTATAAATTATAAATTATAAATTATAAATTATAAATTATAAATTATAAATTATAAATTATAAATTATAAATTATAAATTATAAATTATAAATTATAAATTATAAATTATAAATTATAAATTATAAATTATAAATTATAAATTATAAATTATAAATTATAAATTATAAATTATAAATTATAAATTATAAATTATAAATTATAAATTATAAATTATAAATTATAAATTATAAATTATAAATTATAAATTATAAATTATAAATTATAAATTATAAATTATAAATTATAAATTATAAATTATAAATTATAAATTATAAATTATGAATTATAAATTATAAATTACATATAGTAAACAATAAATAATAAAAAATAAAAAATAAAAAATAAATAATAAATAATAAATAATAAATAATAAATAATAAATTATATGTAATAAATAATAAATAATAAACAAGAAACAAGAAACAATAAATAACAAAAAATAAATAATAAATAATAAATAAAAAATAATAAATAATAAATAATAAATAATAAATAATAAATAATAAATAATAAATAATAAATAATAAATAATAAATAATAAATAATAAATAATAAATAATAAATAATAAATAATAAATAATAAATAATAATAAGTAATAAATTATAAATTATAAATTAAATGGAGTAGTGTATGGGCCCCCACGCCTTGAGGGGCCCTACAAAACTCCCACAGGCGGTGTGGGGCCCTACACCACTCCCACATGACTGGAGTGGTGAATCTAACATCGCCCATTATTTTACCTCAAAAAATTAATTCAAAAAATCAAAAAAAACTTTCCATTGTACTTTGAGGTCCTTTTATTTGCCTTTTGATTTCATGTTTTTTTGTGATTCTGGCTCTCAGAAATCTAAAAAAAAAAAATTATAGAACTTTCTCATATTTTCTCTTTTTTTTTGTATTTTATTCTTTTGCCTTAAAACATTAATTCAAAAGATAAATAGATAAAAATGAAAAGAAAAACCAAATTTCTCATTGAACTTTTGGATCCTTTTCTTTACTTCCTAATATTTTTTTGTTATTCAAGCTCTAATAAATTGGAAAAAACATTAAAAGAACTTTAAAATATTATTTTCAGTTTTTGGGATGTATCCTGAGCCTCCAAAAATTGAATCCAACTTAAAAATAGTTCAAATTAACAAATCTGTTGCAATGGCCTTTTTTTACATCTGGAATCAAAATTTTCCTCAATTAAATTTGACCGAAATTTAGAATGGAATCCAAATATCAAGCTAAGAATTTTTTTTAACTCTTTTTCAAATGTTTTGACTATCAGCTTATATATGAAAATGAAAATAATTCAAAAGAAAAGGAGTTGTCCACATTTTTTATTCTCTTTTTTGTCATATTTCAATGCATAATGGATAAAAATATTAAAATAAATTCAACTACAATTTTTTTTATGTTTGTGATGAATTTCCTTGGAGGTAAAACAACCTCATTAAAAAGCTCCAAATTTTTCTGAATAATGGTTTTCCAAGATTGGGAATCCTTGGTCACAAAGATTTTCCAAAGTGGATCTAATCTGTGAGCTGGCCAATGATCAGACCGGAACTTGAAGGAGACCATATTTTTGAAATCTTCTTACCAAATGAAGATGATAGGAGAAGATTTGTAATTTTGAGTGGGAGGGTAATTCAGAGGAAGATAAGTGCAAGGCACTAAAGAAGAAAACAGAATCACTGGAAACTTATATGTTCAGCCAGAAGGAAATGGTGATGATAAATTCACAAATCCTAGTTGTGTGGGAGTTTTGTACAGCCCACACGGCCCAATGGATGCCTGGAGGCCTATACATGTGTCCAAAGTTCACGGGGGCCAATAAAGGCGTCTACACGCATCCAAAGTGTTGTTTCAAACAGGTGGGAACCCTGGGGGTTTGTATACCCCCCTAAACGGCATTTTTGGGTTGTTTACCCCTGTACACGGTCATTTCAAACCACATGTAGGGGTATAAGACCCCCCAGGGGTTGTGCCAAACTTATGGGACCCCTGGACCACATTTGGGTTGCATCAACCCAAATTTGAGATCAACGCATACTATGTGGGACTGTTGTACCACACCTAGCAATTCCAAAGCAAAACTAAAGTGAATTTAAAGTGAAATAAAGTGAAACTGCAAAACAACTCATTGAAACTAAATTGAAACTGCAAACCAACTGATTGAAACTAAAGTGAAACTGAAAAAAAACATCCCACAAAAACCTATCTTTCTCAACTCAAAACTAAGCAAACTTTCTAGTTTTTCAATTGAAAGTTGGATTCAATACTGAAGTAACATTGCATCTTTTTTGGATTATGGGAACATTTGCAAGCCCTCCTTTTTGTGACATGGCTGAGTTGAAGTAACAAATTGATAGGGCCCTTAAAAAATCTGCCAAAAGAAAGGATTTGGGTAATGAAAAATTTGAAGGCCCAATTGAATCCTGAGCTGGGGTTACAATTGAGGAACAAAATGTTTGAAAAATGGACATGACCTCTGTTGGTGAGTAACATTTTATGTTACTCTGGTCTTTGCCTAATTTGATTTGATGGAAAATGAACTATGAATATGTAAAATTGAATATGTAAATATGACAGATCCACTTGAACCACATCCTGTGAGAGCTTTTGCTACTAGGGAAGAGGCGCAAAACTATTTTCAAACATGGGAAATGAAGCATGGTTACGCTTTGAATGTTTTCAAATCAAAGTGTGATAAATATGTGGATTTAGCCTGTGATAGACATGGTTCCTGCTCTAGGAAATTTCTCACCAAATTTTCAAGGAAAACTAACATAAGGAAGGTTGGGTGCAAGTTTTTAATTTGTGCAAGTCACACAAAGGCAGAAACCTTGTGGCATATCTCCTACAGACATGATCAAAATAAGCATCAACCATCTCCACACCCTCAGTGCATCCTCAACTCAGCAGAATCTGTTGGGTGGCCTTAGTGAATTTAAAAGAAGGCATGAATGATGGGCTCAATAATATTCAACTTAAAAGAACATTGAGCAATATTGATGGGGGGCAGTATTTTGATGGCCAAAAAATCTATAACACTAAGCGTAAGACTGCGCTTGAAGAAATGAAGGGAAAAGGTGTTATGGAGGTTCTCTCTGAACAACTTGGTGATTCAGGTTGGGTTCATTGAGCAAAATTAAGTGGAGAGGGAAACTTTGAGGCCCTATTCTTGGTGCACCCCAAGTTGTTAAAGCTACACAAACAATTCCATTATTTCTATGTTGGATTGTACATATAAAACAAATAAGTACAACATCCCTCTATTGCATGTTTTAGGAATTACAGCAAACCAAAAAAAGTTTCACAGAAGCTCTTTCTTTTATAACAAGAGAAGCATTTGAGTTCTACAGTTGGTCTGTAAATGAACTGAAGGAGATGGCTTATGATCCTGAGAGACTTTGAAAAGTATTTGTGATGGTGTAAGACTCCAAACAGTGCTGGTTGTTGGCAGTTCTGCAGAGGGGGGAGGTGCTTTTTTTAGGTTTCCCTCCTGAGTTTTACAAAAATATTTAGATGTAACCAGAATCAAGGTCTAGAACTTTGTAGATGTAGAATCAAGGAGAAGGGATAACTTGGTAGTAAACAACAGCAAGGAAGACAACACACTCTGAGACAAGAGGGTGAGGGAAAGACTTGAATAAAATATGTTATAGTCTGTTTCAGAGTTCAATAGAAGAGTGCAGTTGAAAGTAACAGCACCCACAAGCTAATATCTCTTGTTGTAAAAGGAGGCTCAGGAAAGATCAAATCAATCCCAAATCCTCCTCCAAGTTCTCAATGAACCTTCCCAACTTAGACAATCAATTGCTTGAAGGTACAAGGAGGGTACCAGATAACTATGGGAGGCCCCACTAACAATAAAATTTGTCTATGAATTTCCAAAGCAGAAAAATGACACAGTTGAACAAGAATAACCCAAAAATTCTCAAGGAACTCAAGAGTAGTGTGGCAGCATCCAACCATCACAGAAATAAAGGGAGGCTTAAAACTCCAGGTTTAAAATCAATAAACCTATTATTCAAACATGACTGTTCCAGAAAGACAATCAGATGAATGATCAAGACCAAAGTGGTCAGAGAAAGGGATCAAAGGAGTAGTTTAAAACACTCAAGAATTCTACCAAATGAATTCTTTTTCAACCAGAAAGGCTATTGGTTGGTGATAATGATTAGGATAAGGGGATAATCAACAGATATATACAGCTTTATGATGATGATGATGCACACAGGGGGATACCCTTATTTATTGATCAGAGGATTAGATGATGATTCAATACCACAAGGGATGATGCTGGAAAAAGCAGGGGAAAGCCCCTCCTTTTATGGGAAAGGGACCCTGTAGACTATTTACAAGAGGATACACATATGAGAGCAGATTTTTTTTTAAATGAAGAATGATAGGGATGAGAAAGAAAAAAAGTGGTGAGGAATAACAAAATTGGCAACAGGAAGCGCACGTCATGTGAAAAAAAATAAAACAGATGAGAAAAAAGGAAACATGCCTGCGTCAAGGAGCACAGTGGGCAGCGGATGAACATCCCCAACTTTGCCAATGCAAGGTTGCAACAGGCAACAACAGGTGATTGGGGAGCAGTTGATGGATGTAAGATGAGCAAGTCCCAAGGCATTGGCAAGCAACTGCGGATGCAAGCAAGGGAGATGAGGGTGAAGGCACAGGATGAGCGGCAGCAGTTGCTGATGGAAGTGTGACGGTTTGGGGGCTGGCTGCAAGCAACAGCTTGCTGTTCTTCAGGATGAGAACATCAATGGGGGGATGATCAGTTGGTTGCTGATGGGCATCAACAAGCCACAAAGCAACCAACAGTACCAATGGCCGCCAACAATGTTGATGAGGGGGATTGAGCAATTGGACCCTCCCAATTGGGTTGATGGGTGGGATGAAGACAGATGATAAGCAAAGGCAAATCAGAGTTGGAGGTGGATGATTGGTGGAAATCAGAAGATGCAAGCAACGGTGTAGGAACCATGGGGGATTGGATGAGCTCAATGGAATTGAGGCTGAATGATGGCGGCGGATTGGGCATGAGAGCAAGATGGATGATGAGGGTGGGAATAGATGGGGAAAGTTGATTGATCAAGCAAGAATGCTTGCATGCGCTCCTTTGCCAAAAATGGTCAGAGGGCTGTCAAATGTGAGAAAGGGGGAAATTGAACACAGAGCCCGGGGACTTGAACACCAATAGGCCTTCCCTAGACCGCTAGGACAGGGAGAAGTTGGAGGAAGGAAAAAAAAATAAAAAATGCTATACATAATAAAATATTTTTTTTTTAAAAATTTTTTTGGATAGGACATAAAACTAGGAAAATTTTTTTTACATTTGGCCCCTTTTCTTGAGGTGTACCAAATTGGTCACCACAACGGACCGGAAAAAAGCTCTGATTTGTGCTATAGAACAGAGTTTCCCAGAGTCAACAAGACAGTGTTTTTGGAATTCTGGCAACTAGTGCCCTTTTCCTTTTCTGATCAAATAAATACTATAAAAATTATTATTAATTCAAATTCTTCTGGTATTATGGCCTCACAAAAATAGTGTGTTATGATAAAAAAAGAACATTATCTCTCACATCTATATTCAGTTTTCCTCTTACTGGCTGATTGTTATGTTATTCTTGCTTATTTATATATGTTTGTTGAATAACAAAATCATTTGGATTAACAACCCACTTGTGTTGTACTTCCACTCTTCTCTTGACTGCGTTTACGTCTTATCCTATGGCCTGCTGTGTCTCTGATCAGTTGCATACTGCCTGCCACTGAATGAGTGAAAGTTCTTTGGTTCACTCTTAATCTGTTATTCAATTTGTTTTTTCATTTTCAAACCGCCAGTTGGTACTTGACTATCTTGCTTGTATCTAGGCTATTTAAACCTGCTCAAGTCCTTGGCGATTAATAATCATCTGTTCTGACTCATAATGAACCCGAGTGCACCTCTAACTCCTGGATCCGCTCATTTTAGTGAGATAAGATTCCCTTCCTCATCCTCTGCCTTCTCTCTGCCGGAGCATCGACCATTAATTTCAACACGATTAACAGTCAAAATGCTGCCCTGATCAACTCAGCCCGATTCTCCGCTTCAATCTTGATTGACTCGTGCCATCTTCTCATTCTGGTTACTTCCAAGCATGCTATTGCACCTTCAAGATTGCTTGAGTGTACCCTCTTGCTACCACTCCAATCCTTCTAATCTCATCCTTCTGCAATCCTGCTAGTCCTTGCTTGATTCTTCTCGCTGAATCATCTTATTTCAACGCGCTCTTGACGTCCATCAATAGGCCCAGTTGCTACTCTAGCTTGTCAATCCTGACCACCTCATTGCCTTAGTTTGGTTGTCTAGTCCTTACCGCTCTCTTTTGATGGGAACTTGCCACTATTACTGTCTTATCGTGATCTCCAGTTTGTTTGAATCACCTGACCAATCCATCAATTACCAACCTCTTTCTTGTTCAATCTGGCCATCCATCCTGTCGCTTGCCTGAACTTTTTTCCATTCGTTTGCTCGATTCGCCAAGCTCCAAACTTCCGGCAATTTTCCCTGTTGCCTTGTTCATGATCTCGGTCATTCTCTTGATTCATCTTGTCTGATCTCAACATCTCGATCTTTTGCCTTCCAACCCAGGATTGATCTCCCTTGCACCAACGATCTGCTCACGATTGACTTGGTCTCACATGCAGCTGTAACTCAATTGCGCTCGGGTCATCTTAATCAACCTCAATTGATCAACTCATCAAGCTTTAATCCAGTTGTTTTGTTATTTCTTTTGATCACCATTCTGCAACAATCTCCTGCAGCCAATGTTGCCTATCCTCGGTCGCTCTTGCTCACCTTTGTTTGCTTGCACCTGGTCCTGACTTCCCCCTTGATCACTTTCATCCAATTGATCTCGGCACGCAATTGCTCTCGCTCCATCTCCCTCTTTCCTGTCAAGATAATTCGACCGATAAACAATATCGTCATGATCTACCGATGCCCAAAAAGACCAAGACCAATCCATACTCATGGCATAGGCATGCACAGCCACTGTAAGAGTCATTAGCAACCAAAAATTTGCAATCAAATCTTAAATTCGTCCAAGTCTGATCCTCCTTATGATAAAATGTCTCCCTTTTTATTGTAGAGATTATTGAATTAAAACCAGGAAACCAAGCTGATGGAAAAATGAGAAGATTCAATGGCACTTGAGATAGAAAGGATTTAGGAGGCAACCACTATACGAGCTAAGAGAGATAATGAAACTGAATAAATATGAACACATCAGGAAACTTCTAAGTGAAAGAGATTGAAGCGTCATCGCACCAAATTAACCAAAGTCGTCTGCTATGGCCACAGCCTTCTGATTGAACTTGTTCTCGTCGCAAATACTGAATCTTGAGGAAGGTTCAAAGAGATAAGAAAGAAGGTCCGGCGGCCAGAAGATCCTTCACCGCGTGATTGCTGAGAGTTGTATAAGACTTGGAGAACCGCATGCCAGTAATGAATATGCATACGAGCTACAGGGCCGCGCACTCTGGAAGATGTGTAGTGACGCGCACTCTGATCTAATAAAATAGAAATAAATAGAAAAAGGAAAATAGAAAGAAAGAAATAAATAGATAAAAGAAAAGGAAGAAATAGATTGAGTATAAAATATTCCAACATATTCCAACACCCCCCCATAATTCGGTGCGAAGTACGTCTAGAAGCATCTGGAGGTTAATAGATGTAGAGCCTGTTTATTCGCCGCCTTAGTAAGAGAATTGGCGATCATTTTGTTGGTGACTATGAGCTCCACGTGAATGTTTTTAGAACAGGACTGTTCCCTGAGCCATTTCATTTTCATGTCTATATATTTAGTCTTCGAGTTGGACCCAAAGTGCTCGATCTTATCAACTAATCCTTTATTGTCTACATAGAAGGTTGAGGGTTGAATCTGAGAGTCTTTCCAGAGGTTGTTCACGATGGATTGAATCCACAACGATTCTTGTGCTCCATCGGTCAAAGCATTCAGCTCGGCTTCCATAGACAAGAGTGTAATGTTGGATTGTTTGCGGCTTTTCCAAGCAATGGGCAACGATTTCCAGAATATAATGAAACCAGTTTGTGATTTCCGACTGCTAGGATCATCCGCCCATTTTGAGTTGGTGAAGACCTGTAGTGAATTCGGCGCATCTGTATCGGATTTCAAAATGAGAGAGAAGGCAGAGGTTCCCGCAAGATATTTCCAAACATGAAGGACCTCCTTCCAATGCGATATGCCCGGATTTTGATTGAACTGAGACAGAATCAAGGACGCCGCAGCAATATCCGGCCTAGTACGACACACCAGATAATTTAGCAACCCTGTATACTTTCTGTAGTTTATCCCAAGTTTATTGAATTCCGAGATTTCTTCATGAGAAGCCGGAATCAAACATATTCCAGGAGTAAGGGGAGTGATGACCGGTTTGACCAATGATAGTTCCAGTTCCTCCAAGGTCTTGTGAATTAACTTGGACTGATTCAGCCTGATCCCATCCTTCAATTTGGAAAATTCCATGCCGAGAATGGTGTCAGGATCGTGAGCGGAGGACCGTGGAAATTTCTTCAAGAATTTTTCTTCAAACCACTCGACTTTGCCGCTTACAATCAGGTCATCTACGTGAAAGAAAATAGATGAGTGCCAATCCTTGTGGGTGTAGAGACAGGGGTCCGCATTTGATTGCACGTAACCAATGTCCACCAGCCATCCAGTGAGCGTTCTATACCAGTTCGAAGGAGCTTGTCAAAGACCGTAGAGAGATTTCCTTAGTTTTAAAAATTTGGACGCCCTCCTACTTTCCTTGGGTTTAAGAATGTAAATATCTTCATCTAATGGCGCAAATAGAAAGGCCGCCTTTACGTCAAACTGCCTAATTTCGAGATTAAGGTGTAATCCACTCAAGAGAAGAAGAAGGAGGGTGGTAAACTTTCCAGTGGGTGCGTAAGTATCACCAAAATCTACCCCAGGAGTTTGCAAATTACCAATAATGCACAGTTGCGACTTTTGTCTTTCAGGAGAAAGACTGGTAGCTGGCTTGATTTTGTCAACCCACATTGTTCTGAGATAGCAATCCGGTTCAATGTCTACATCCTCCCAAACATTTTGATTCTCGATTTCGTTGATTTCAATCTCCCGTTTGTTAGAGAAATCTGAATTTTCTATCTTGGTAAAGGTACCGTAGGAGTATTTCTGCGGCTTGATTGATGAAACTCTTTCACGTAAGTCGTACCTCCGGGGAGGAGGTTGAACCTGAACGTCTTCAGCAAGTTCAACGGTCTCCACAGGGGGTGACAATTCTCGTACATTGTTGATGGTTGAAGCTTTGCCAGAGGGTGTGGGATCCGGATTCAAATTGATATTCTCATTGATAAAAGAATCTTCTCCGATTGAATCCAGACACCAGTCTCCAACGTCCACATCATTGACGGTTTTAGTCTTGAAAACCGAGTCAAATTCGAGCAGGGTTATGTGTTTTGTATCAATTACTTTATTGTTGGCTGTTAATATTTTGTAGGACAAGAGTTCGTCGTTGTACCCCACCAACCTACCAACCCGTCCACGCGGTTCCAGTTTAGAGAATGACGGTTGATATTTGAGGATATAACTCACAAGATTTTCTATAGGATGGAAATAATCTATATTTAGTGTCTTTCCTTTAAATAATTTGTAAGGTGGTTTCTTTGACTTGTGAGCGGGAATCTGATTGAGAACTAATGCGCAGGATTTGACAATTACATTCCACAATTGTTTGTTTAGCTGAGAGTCGAAAAGCACCGTCCTAAGAGATTCCAGCACAAGACAATTGAATCGCTCTGCTACGCCGTTCTGTTGTGGTGTATACGCATCAGAAAAGGTCTGTCTTATCTTGTTTTCTTTGCAATAGTTTGATAGGTTGTGATTCCAGAATTCCGCTCCCCGGTCCGAATGAATAATCATGGGCTTATAGTTGAAGCGTTTGGATTCGACTTCAATTAAGAATTCCAGTGTGCTTGCGGCGTCGCCTTTGTTCTTGATAGGAATAGCTGTGAAATAACGCGTGCAACTGTCAACAACGGTTAGAAAATAGGAGTCTCCGTTGATGCTCAAGGGGTGGATGGGTCCAACTAAATCACAATGAAGTTCCATAAATGGCCTCTCGGCTCGACCGTGTTTCTTATTGAAGGAATTTTGACTGATTTTGGCAATAGCACACGCTTCATAAATTGAAGGTTTCTTAATAGCGATACCAAGCTTCTGACAAATTCTGCCGTAGCTTGCATGTCCTAGGGACTTATGAAGGATCTCGTCACTTGTAAGAAGGGCGATTTGAGACTGTTCGCGGTATGGGAAATGAATGATAGGTATATTGCAGTCATAGATTCCACAGATTTTCCATTTTTCTTTCTGTAATACAAAGTCATTTTTCCTGAAATCGATGGAAAATCCATCTAGGACAAGACATTGCATTGATAGCAAATTGACAGTGGAGTTAGGAGAGAAAAGCAAATTGGAAAGTGTAACCTCTTGATTCAAATCATCCGTAACAGTCATTGTACCAATTCCTTCATACTTGAGAGAGTTCCTTCCAGAAGTAGTTGAGATCCATCCAGTCATCAATTGGTCTAAGTGAGAGAACAGTTGAGAATCAGACACTATATGCCTTGATGAACCCAAATCAATCACGAAGTGGTCAGACAAGAAGATTGGGCTTGTAAGAAAGGAGCTAACAGATGTCCCCTCCGACGTGGATTTCAAACCATTCTTCTTCTTTCTAGGAAAGGACGGCTTGAGATGTGGGTATAATTTCCAACATCTACCTTCAGGGTGAGCAGCCTTTGGGTTGTGCCACTTGTCCTTGCATGGCTTGATGCTGGTAGTGAGAAACAAGACAGAATTTGAATTTTCGTCGGATTTGTCTGTTGGCACGTCCCTATTCAAGAATCGATTATTATTAAACATTTGTAGATGATCTAATACTTGATCCGGCGAGACCTTTTTATCCAAGTGGGTGATTTGTTGAATCACCGTATCCATACTTGGTGGAAGTTTTTCCAAAATTAGATACGCAATAATTTCGCTCGGAAGATTGATACCAACCTCGTGAAGCCTAGACAGAGCAGTTTTGGTGTCCGTGATGAAACCGGGAATGTTTGCAAAGGTGAAAGGAGTGCGTAGGAATTCTTTAAAAACCCTAGCTCAATTAGACGTGTGATTTGAAGCGAAATATTCGTTGATGTCCGCCCAGATCTGATGGGCATCCTTCTTGTTCTCGGGAGTGATTATGTTGGCTTGAACGGTGGTATCTAGCTTCGAGGTTAGGATAGTTCGAATTCTTACATTTTCGCTACTGCTGAGACCTATTGGATTACTGTTGGTATCTTGTTTTTCCTTTGTGAGCTTGGAGTAAAGATCTTCCTGTAGATCCATCATGTTCACAACCCGATTTCGCCAAATGGAGAAATTATCTGAAGTGAGTAGTGGTATAGCCTCTATCACCGTTTTGAGAATAGTCGCCATGAGTGAATCCGTCATTGTTGAGTTTCCTGGTTGATTCCAATTTTGATTTCGACTGTTAATCGTGATAAAATGTCTCCCTTTTTATTGTAGAGATTATTGAATTAAAACCAGGAAACCATGCTGATGGAAAAATGAGAAGATTCAATGGCACTTGAGATAGAAAGGATTTAGGAGGCAACCACTATACAAGCTAAGAGAGATAATGAAACTGAATAAATATGAACACATCAGGAAACTTCTAAGTGAAAGAGATTGCAGCGTCATCGCACCAAATTAACCAAAGTCGTCTGCTATGGCCACAGCCTTCTGATTGAACTTGTTCTCGTCGCAAATACTGAATCTTGAGGAAGGTTGAAAGAGATAAGAAAGAAGGTCCGGAGGCCAGAAGATCCTTCACCGCGTGATTTCTGAGAGTTGTATAAGACTTGGAGAACCGCATGCCAGTAATGAATATGCATACGAGCTACAGTTCCGCGCACTCTGGAAGATGTGTAGTGACGCGCACTCTGATCTAATAAAATAGAAATAAATAGAAAAAGGAAAATAGAAAGAAAGAAATAAATAGATAAAAGAAAAGGAAGAAATAGATTGAGTATAAAATATTCCAACATATTCCAACACCTTAAACATCATAACTTCCCCTACCAGCAATAAGACTGTCAAAGAATGTAGTCAGGGACAATCTCAAACTCAGACCAAACAGGTCCAACACAAATCGCAGATTTCTCCTAAAGAGCAGGGCGAGAGCAGACTATAAAACTAGGTGTTTAAGCATCACCGGTCTATTAATCAATCCTCATCACTACAACACAAGTCTTCCAACTAAAATAAATAACAATTGAAAACAGAAAAAATCCAAAAGACTTTGTCAAAACTCTTTCAATAAAATCTCAGTCGCAATCTCAGTTTCTTTGTTTTCTTCTTCCTCCATTGTTGCTGCCTCATCTCAACACATATTTATCTTCTTCTTTGAATAAAAATTGTTGTTCTTTCTATATTTTTGCCCCTTCAGTTGTACAAAATTTCTCATTCCCATTCTTCTTGCTTGCTCGGCCCTTTATGTGACGACCTCGCTGCCCGCTTCCTTTGTTTCTCTTGCATTCTAAATGTTCTGCAATCTCAATGCTGTCTTCAAGATTGACCCCCAACTCTTGTCCTATCGCCCGCGCTTTTCCATCCATCTCTTTATCTTGCTTTCTCCGCTTAGTCATCATCTTGCGCGCATCAATTTTCTTTCAACTTATCCCAATTGGGAAAACTGCTCTAGAGCACGTCAAACATTGCTCAACTTATCCCTATTGGGATAACCAACTCAAGCAGGCCTCACTTGTTTGCTTGGTCAACTCTACAACTTCCGACCCAGTGCCTTAGTGACTTTCTAAAACTTCTCACCTTATACAATTAACTACAACAAGGATAAAAAAATTATTAATCATAATTTTTTCTTTGTTGACTCCTCATCCTTGCATTATTAAACAAAAAAAATGAACTCAAAATTTATTTTAATGATCAGTCTTAGTCTTGTTCACAAATTCTTTTGGTCACTAGTTGGGGGGCGTTTTGGAATTCTGGCAACTAGTACCCTTTTCCTTTTTTAATCAAATAAATACTATAAAAATTATTATTAATTTAAATGGTTCCAGTATTATGGCCTCACAAAAATAGTGTGTTATGACAAAAAAAGAACATTATCTCTCACATCTATATTCAGTTTTCCTCTTATTGGTTGATTGTTATGTTATTCTTACTTAGTTTTATATGTTTGTTGATTAACCGAATCATCTGGATTAAAAACCCACTTGTGTTGTACTTATGCTCTTCTTTTGACTGATTTTACATCCTATCCTATGGCCTTCTGTGTCTCTGATCTGTTGCATACTGCCTTTCACTGAATGAGTGAAAGGTCTTTGGTTTGCTCTTAATTTGTTATTCACATTTTTTTCTCATTGTCAAACCACAAGTTGGTACTTGACTACCTTGCTTTTATCTAGGCTATTTAAACCTGCGCAAGTCCTTGACAATCAATAATCATCTTTTCTGACTCATAATGAACCCAAGTGCCCCTCTAGCACCTGGATCTGCTCCTCTTATTGAAATAAGATTCCCTTCCTCATCCTCTGCCTTCACTATGCCAGAGAATTGAGCATTAATTTCAACAAGTATTGTCAGTGGCAATTGTCTAAAAACATACAAGCAAACTGCAAAGTGCCCTTTAATAATGATGTTGAAGGATGGCAAAGATTTATGTCTTGGTGAGAGTATGGGGCTTTGAAAACCAAGGAGGAGGCAGAGTTCAATGATGCCAAACTTAGAGTAAGGGCCAAATCACTGCCTCTAGAGTTAATCTTCCAAGTTTTGGTTTGCTTACATTATGAATTGTATAAAGTTTTTCATGGCAGACTGTGAGGATGTGCTTGAGTATATGTATAATAACATCTTCTGTATCAAAGAGATGTTTTTCAAGGCTTGGACTTGCAAAAACCCTGAATTGAGAAATAAAACCATATCTCAGGTGGAAGGGGCCCATGCTACTCTCAAACCGTTGCTTTCAAATTCTTTGGGAAACAAATTGGATTTTTGGAAGCACCTAGATGGAACAGTTTTCAATCAAATTAAATTGGTTCAGGAATCCCTTTAAAACTCTCAAGTGAAGATAGGAATATTTCTTCCCCAAGAACTGTTACCATTGGGATAAAATCTGTATTTAGATGAAATTAAAATTGTTGGGTTTCATAACCGTAGTTCTGACACTCATTCAACTAAACCAAATAAAACCTTCATGAGCTTCAAACACAGCTCAAGTCCAACTTCACTTAATCCTGTACCTTCAACTGGATAGTACACCTGAACACCTTTCAGTCTCCACCTTCCCGTACCAGGTTCAACCAATCCCCCCATGGGATAACCTTTATGTCCATGTACACCTTACCACTGTGTCATGTGATTCAGTCCATATTCTCAGGGTCTCTCCCTCTCATATTGGCTTGGTAAATTCTACATCTCTCCTCAACCCAATTGGTATATGAGTTAGTACATATTACACTTAGTGTATACATAGTACATACTCTCCACTGTCTGTTCAGCCCATACTCCCAGGACTCCAGATCAGTACTTGTCAAACCTTCCTTGATAGGCTCATCACCCAATCAGTCAACTACAGCCTCCAGCCCAATCAGTCAAAATGTAATACTGTGGGAAATCCAACCTGCAACACCAGCCACTCATCCCTAAAGGCCTCCTTCTCAGCTCTCACATATACTGGCCTCTCCTTCCCTTCTGGACTAATTACCCCCAAGGAATTAGTATACTACTTCTTAGTGGTTAGTTCCTCTGCCAGTAGGTTTTGTCTCAGAACAAGACAACCTTCACCCAGCCTGCTTAACTGATACCACCTTTTCCCTTCCTGGTGTTACTCTTATAGGATTCAACAATCTCCTCCTGGACTGCTCCTTTCCATCCTTAGATCTTCTCATCACTTGTACTCCCCGTCTCATCTTCTTCATTTCAATTTCAGAAAATCATTCTTGAGTTCTATTGGAGTAGTTCTTGTGCCTTCCACCCCTTGCATGCAAGGGGCAGTCATGACATTGGGGCACAATTCAAGAAATGAAAGCGCAACCATGATGGCAATGTGTGCACCAAGTCATACTCCAAGACTATGGTTTTGCCCTGTTCCCACCAGATAGGTGACCTACTAGCATCAAGAGCATCTGTTGTGCCTAAGGATGTTCAGCCTCAGTGGAGTTAAGATTATGACCCTTTCAGTTCTAGTTCTTCAAGTTGGTTTAAATTGCATTTTTGGATTCACCAGGGCCAAATTTGGGTCTCTGGTTGACCAGTGACATGAATTCACTATATGTGGCCAATTTTTTCTCAAATAAGTATCAAAAGTTTCACCATGAAAACACAATGATTTATTCTGTGATTTATCTTAAAATATATAGGGTTTATTGTGCATTTCACCTTGATGGATAATAAAAGTCAATTGATTTTCACCTTGGTTGAAAATCAAAGTCAGTCTGGTTTCAATCTTGTGGAAAATGAAAGTCAAAATGATTTACCACCCAGTCCAAAATGGGATCACAGGCTGACCAGTGAATTAATCAGAAAACAAAAATAAAGCATAACCACAAGCTGGCTCAAATATGAATATGATGTGACCAACCTTGAACATATTTATTCCAAGAAAAACAAGAATTTCAATACCACTGTAACCAGATACAGTCCAACAACCAATGGTCAATAGATTATCCTAGGTTGGGTTCAACCTGTTCACATGGAAAGAACTGTAAGAAAAATTCATACTCTGGGACACGCACTCCTAATGGTGCACTTGTTTCCAATTATGTAAATACTACTAAAAGGGTTCATGAACATTTTAAATACCATCTTCATCAAATTTACACATAATAAAAAAATGAAAAATATCTGAAAGAAGTTATTTTCTCAGAAATCTAGTTTCTTTTTAATAAAATTGCAATAAATAAACTTGATAAAAGTCATCTTGCAACATAAGGCATTGATAGACTGGTTTAACAGGTGCTAAAATATGTAGGCACTTACATGTGTGCCACATATGAGTGTATTCCAAATTGGATTCAAATATGGGTCTCTATGGCCCATTTGACAATAACATGGACCATACAGGCCTGTTTGGATGTCACTGATTTGGGGAAACTGGCCTCAAAAATTTTGAAATAAGTCATTTGGGACATGGGCCCTCCCGCGCCTCCTGGGGTGGATGGGCCATCCAAAAAAAAGGGCTTCAGGGGCCATCATTGAGCCCAATCTGTATCATGGACTGACTTGGACAGCCCGACTGGCCAGGAAAGCAGTCATTTCCCCATTCCGGGCTTGGACAACCCAATGGGCCTTTTGCCCGCCTTGCGGCCCGCTTGGTGCCACTGTTCCTTGTCCTTGGCACACTTTGGGGCCCAATGGCCCGCATGGGACCATCAAAGGGGGCAGAGGGACTCATTTGGAGTTCCTCCACCCTGGCCTGTTGTTGCGGCGGCGGGGGGCCACAAAGATATCTCCACCCATCCCCTCACCTCCATTGCCGCAAGGGAGGGGACAAACAGAGGGGGCCAATTGCATCAAAACGACTGGCGGGGGGGGAGCAATGATTTCTCCCCCCATCCCCTCACCTCAATTGCCGCAAGGGAGGGGACAAGCAGAGGGGGCCGGTCAGATCAAAGGGACTGGCCTGGGGGATGCAACAATTGCTCCCTCCATTGCCACAAGGGAGGGGATGAACAGAGGTGGCCAGTTGCATCAAAGGGACCGTGGGGGGGGGAGCAATGATTGCTCCCCCCATCCCCTCACCTCAATTTCTGCAAGGGAGGGGACAAGCGGAGGGGGGTGGTTGCATTGAAGCAACTGGCGGTGGGGGGGACGTGACCACCCTCAAACACACAGGGGATGTCTCCCCCCCCCACCCCCTATTACTGAGGTGGAGGAAGGATGGGAAAGGTGCTTTGCACCAAAATGCTTGTGTTTGGATGTATGCCTCCAAACACTAGCATTTTGGTGCAAGGGTTTTTTTTTTTGGAGTAGGTTTCAAAAAAAAAACCCTTGCACCAGAATGCTTGTGTTTGGATGCATGCCTCCAAACAGAAGCATTTTGGTGCAACAGGTTTTTGTTGTTTGGATTAATCCCACTGGGAAGAAATGAAAAATAAAACAATGAAATAAATAAAAATAAACATCAAAGCAACTGGTGTGGGGGCACAATGATTTCTCCCCCCATCCCCTCACCTCCATTGCTGCAAGGGAGGGAAAAAATGGAGCAGGCTGGTTGCATTGAAGCGACCTGACCACCCTCCAAAACACAGGGGCCATCTCACCTCCCCACCCCTGGTACTGAGGGGGAGGAAGGATGGGAAAGGTGCTTTGCACCAAAATGCTTGTGTTTGGATGTATGCCTCCAAACACTAGCATTTTTGTGCAAGGGTTTTTTTTCTTTATTTTTTTTTTTGAAGTGGGTTTCAAAAAAAACCCTTGCACCAAAATGCTTGTGTTTGGATGCATGCCTCCAAACAAAAGCGTTTTGGTGCAACAGTTTTTTTTTGGGATTAATCCCACTGGGATAAAATGAAAAATAGAACAATAAAATAAATAAAATAGATAAAATAAATGAATTATAAAATAAATAAATAAATAAAACATGAATAAATAAATGAAAATAAAAGAAATATAAATATAAATATAAATATAAATATAAATATAAATATAAATATAAATATAAATATAAATATAAATATAAATATAAATATAAATATAAATATAAATATAAATATAAATATAAATATAAATATAAATATAAATATAAATATAAATATAAATATAAATATAAATATAAATATAAATATAAATATAAATATAAATATAAATATAAATATAAATATAAATATAAATATAAATATAAATATAAATATAAATATAAATATAAATATAAATATAAATATAAATATAAATATAAATATAAATATAAATATAAATATAAATATAAATATAAATATAAATATAAATATAGATATAAAATAAAATAAAATCAGAATTAATAAAGATAAAATAAATCAAATTAAAAAATAAAACAAATCAAATTAAAATAAAAATAAAAATGAACATGAAATCAATAAAAGAAAAATAAAATTAAATTAAAATTAAAATTAAAACATTAAAAAAAACCTTGCACCAAATTCTTTCAGGATTACATTGGCCAAGGTTTCTAATTTAGCATTTGTGTTGCTGCTGACAAGCCAAATATTTTTCAGTGGCTGCAGCTAGCAAAATAGCCGTGAAAGCCTAGCAATCAGGCTGTTACAATGAATGAAGCCTACCACACCTCCAAAGCCCCTCAAGTCATCAACAACCAGCTCCTCAGCTGCTGATTCAGGCTCAGTGTCAATCTGTTTGTTGGAAGCCACAAAAAAAAAATTGAAACATGGGTGAGATGCAGGAAATACCCCAGTGAAATACAAAAAACATACCTTTAGATTTGAAAAACAGAAATGTGAACATATTGGTGAAATATTACAGCTGGTTTCATAGATCTTCAGGTTCATCAGACTTTAGATGTGTGCTTATTTTTTTGAAATTTGAAAACAACATTGAGATTCATCAGAATTCACTTGTCACTATTTTTTAGAATCACTAATCACCAGTTTTAAGGCTGGGGTATTCCAGTACACAACGTTTTGATTTGGTATGTTTTATACATCATTGCTTTCAAGGTGAATAACAATGAGTTTCAGTTTCATTAATGTGGAAGCTGAAGTGAATTCCAGTTTCTACATTTAGGAATCACCAGTGAAATCCATTTTCCACCATGGTGAATAATGTGTGAATTTTATTTTTTTTTCAATGTAAACTTTGGCGAAGTCAAGATTCTTCATTGGTGAATATAAGTATCCTTGAAATGGATTAAATGGTTTAGGGAATGGGATTGGATGGTGAAATGGAGTCACCGGCCGGCCAGAGACCTCAATTTGGCCCTGGTGATTGTTCAAATCACTTTTTGATAAATGATTTCATGGATGATTCCTAATTAAATAATTTATTATCCTTTTGAATATTTGAAGTTTCATGTTGATGAAATGCTCAAAAATTCTCAGTTAAATGAGAAGCTAAATGCAATGATCTTTGAAAAACTTTATCATGATCATTGCCTGCTGTTAAAGTACTTGATTCAGACTACAATAAAATATTGATCAAAGCCAATACTGGAACCTAAAGTCTTGCAATCAAGGAGAGGCCATGAAAAATTGACAGATAACAAGAGAGATCCTTCTCAATTTGAACATGTTGAAAAGGAATTCAAGCAGGAAAAGAGAATTAGAAGGGCACTAAAGAAGAGAAGACAAAATATTGTAAGTCATTTCTTGTGTGAAATGGTCATTTTTTGGGTTTAATAAACTTATGAAAAATGATTTCTGTAGTGCAAGGATGGCTCTTCATCTGAATTTCATATTTCAGTGGAAGATAAAGAAAGTTTATTAGGATCCCTTGTGTTGGAATCAGACTCCTTTTCAAAGGAGGAAGAAGAAGATATGCAGAAGTCAAAAAGAAGTTCATCTTTGGTGAGTTTTGTTTCCTTTAATGAGATTAGAATTTTGGCTAACTAATTTTTGATTGTAGGAAGTGAATTAACTCAATAAAATAACTGAGAACTTACACAAATTCTTGGGGGAGGTTTGCAATCCAGTTGGCAATTGAAATTGTGGATTTAGAGTCATTTCTAAATCAGTTGGGATGATGAGAATGGATGGTTTAAAGTGAGAAAGGAAATGAATGAAACATTTGAGAGACATAAAGCATGCTAAATTAAGATGCTTTGTGGGGAAAAAGAGGTAGAAAAGATTAAACAAAGACTTGATGTTGAAGAAATCAATGAAAATATTCACTCTTCAAAATGGCTTTCAAAGTTAGATATGGGTAAAATAATAGCAGACACTTATGGAAGACCACTACGTTTCATTTCATTGGATTAATTTTGTACTTATAATCCTATGAAAATGGTGTAAAATAAAAATCAGATACTACCTTCATTTTCTTTGCTAACAATAACAATTGGGTCCAGATTGTACTTAAGGGAGGTATGATTCCAATCCTGCCCATAGTTTCCAAACCACATTACATTATTTCTAAAAAAAGCCACTTGTTGGGTTGATAAACTCAAAGATCAAGTTGATTTGTATTCTAATTTATAGACATCATTTTAATTTGATCATGTGGGTTTGGGTTCTGATGCTGCTCTTGAAATTCTATTAATATAAAGGGATATCAGATTTTAAACATCATATGTTGAGTGTTTTGAGTTAACATCATTATGAAGAGGGTTTTGAATGATATTTTATTTGTAATTCAGATAAACTTGTGTTTGGATGAGCCCATCATTAGGAGTATTTTTACGTCTTTTTCTGGGATCAGCTTAAAGGGCCTGTCAAGTTGAACTTGTATTTTCTGGTGTTATTACTCTAGGGCTATTCAAGTTGAACTTGTATTTATTAGCACTTATAATTTAGGGCTTCTCCATAGACCCTTTAATTTTTTAATTAATTTTTGGTGTTTTGTTTGTCTTCAATTTTTTTTTCCTTACTTATTTTTTTCTTACTTTTTGTATTTTTATTTTGGGAAATGTTAAATTCACAGCTCATTGATCCGTGAAAACGGTTTGAAATGGGCTGTGTGGCAAGGAACACAGTCCAATTCAACCCATGTACGGCCCCCCACAGCTCACAGAGTTGTGCGGCCCACCCAACCGGGTCTGCCACCATATGGACTTCCACACAGCACTGGACCGCCATGAGCAAAAAAAAAAGGAAAAGGAAAAGGAATGAAAGGGTACTAACAAAATCCAGAAACTAAATAAACCTTCCAAAAAAACAGAAATCAACCAAAAAATGAAAGAATGTTCTTTTTTGGTTAAAAAAAAAATAGATCAAAATAAAAAAATCTGGTACTATCCAATGGACTAGCCCTAAAGTAAAAAGAGCTAAAAAACACAATCAACTGGACTAGCCCTAAAGTAAAAATACCAAAAAAAGACAAGTAACCTAACAAGCCCTAAAGTAAAAACACCAAAAAAAATACAACTAACTCAACAAGCCCTAAATTCATTTCAACTTGACTAGCCCTAAAGTAAAAGGGCTAAAAAATTAAAGAAGTCTTTTGACCAGCCCTAAAGTAAAAGTGCCCAAAAAAATACAGTTCTTTTGACAAGCCCTACAGTAAAAGTTCCCAAAAAATACAAGTCTTATGAAAAGCCCTAAAATAAAAACACCGAAAAAAACAAGTTCAACTTGTGAAGCTGATCCCATCCCAAGCTTAACATAAGTTAAGCTTGTGATGGAATCAGCCCAACACAAGTTGAACTGACTTACCATTGAAATCTCATTCAAAACACTCAATATAATGATGTTAACTCAAAACACTCAACATAATGATGTTCAAAATGTGATAACCCTTTATATTAATAGAACTTGTTAGCTGCATTAGAATTACAATTTATATGAAACCCAATGATGAAATGAAGTCAAATTCTATTACAATCCAGAATACATTTCAATTTGATTGTTGAGATGATCAACCCAACCAGAGGCTTTTTTAGGAATCAAGGAACATGGTTTTACTACAATGGGCGGGATTGGAATCATTTCTCCCTCAAGTACTAATAGAAATCAGTGGTTATTGTTTACAAAGGAAATGAACATTGGATATGATTGATCAGTAACAACATTTTTCATTGGAGTTTAAGTATCACATGACTCCAATGAAATGAAACATATAGGTTTGGAATATGTGTCTGCTATGATTTGACCCATGTCCAATTTAGCCAGCCATTTTGAGGACGGAATCTTTTCATTGATGTCTTCAACATCAAGTCTTTGTTTAATCTTTTCAACCTTCTTTGCACTGCCAAGCATCTTAATGTAGCATGCTTTATGTTTCTCTAATGTTTCAATCAATTCTTTCCTAAATTCAAGCCAACCATGTTCTTCATAGCCAAGAGGTTTAGCAATGACTCTTAATCCGCAATTCCCATCTCCAATTAAATCCCAAACCTCACCCAAGTACTTATGGAATTTCTTGGGTATTTGATTGAGGTATTTCAAGTTTGGTTCCTATCATTAAAACTAACTTAGAATTCATTTCTTCAATCGGATCAATAAAATGAAAACTCACAAAATATGAGCTTCTGGTTGAGCTTTGCTAAATTTTCTCTTCCTATGAAGAGGATTCTGATTCCAAATTGAGCATTCCAAATTCACTTTCAGTCTCCTCCTCTCAAATATGAAATTCAGATTCAGATTCTGCCAACTTTGACTAACAATTCATCATTAGTTAGTCAATAAGTTCATCAAACAAAAAAAATGAACATATCTCAAAAGAAAAGACTTACAATCTTTTGTCTTTTCTTGTTTGTTGGAGCCCTTCTAGTTCTTTTTTCCCCCTTGAGTTGTTTGTCAACAAGCTCAAACTCAGATGGTTCTTTCCGTGTATCCTTCAATTTTGGCCTTCCCCTACTTGATTGTAAGACTTTAGGTTCAAGTCTTGGCTTGGATTTGTATTTAGTAATCTTCTGAATGATATACTTCAATAGTCCTCTTTGCTCATGATCTGGAGATTCCGAGATCATTGCATTGAATTTTTCACCTAACTGAGTAATGCTTAGCATTACATCAACATTGCACTGGAAAAAGTCAAAAGGATAAATCATTAGTGAATTATTTAATAAAAAAGCATTAATCACATAGTGATTTGAACAATCCAACTTGAACAATTCCACTTAAGCCAACTTACAGAACTAGAACTGCAAGGTTCATAGTCCAACCTCCACTGAGGATGATCGTCTTCAGGGACCAAGGATCCTCTGAATTCTAGACAGTCACCTATTTCATGGGAAAAGGGCAAACCCATAGTCTTGAAATATGACTTGGTGCAGACTTTGCCATAATGATCACGTTTTAACTTCTTGAATTTTTCCCTAACAAGATGGGTTGCCTCTAAAGACAATTTGTAACCCAATTGTAACAGTTCAGGGGGAAGAAATGTCCCTAACTTAATTGAAGAGTTATAAAGTCATGCATGAACTGAATTAATTTGATTCAAAACTGTTCCTTCAGGGCTTTTCCAAAAATCCAACAGGTTTCCCAAAGAGTTTTCAAGGAATTGTTTGAGAGTTGCATGGGCCCCTTCAACCCAAGAAGTTGTTTTGTTTCCAAAATCTGGGTTTATACAAGTCCACGCTGTTACAAAGGTCTCTTTGATAGGGAAAATGTTATTTTCCATATACTTGAGTACATCCTCATAGTCTTTCAAGAAACACTATACCAGTCAAAAGATCAGAACCCAAAACTAGGAAGAATAAGATTCAGTGATTTGAACCTACTCTGATTTTGGCATCATTGACCTCTGCCTCCACCTTGGTCTTTGAGGACCAATACTTTGACCACAGAGTCATAAAGCTTTTCCATCCTTCAACTCCATTAACAAAGCACGCTTACAGTTTTCTTGTATGTTTTTAGACAAGTGACAAGTGCAAAATTGTCTTGATGACTCGGGGAAAAAAGATTTAATAGCACAAATCAGAGCTTTTTGATGGTCCGTCACAAAGACTTTTGGAAGTCTCTCAGGATCATAAGCCAACTTCTTTAATTAGTTTACAGACCAACTGTAGAAGTCAAAAGTTTCTTTTGATATAAAAACAAGAGATTTTTTGAAATTTGGCTAATTGGCTGTCATTCCTACAACATGCAATAGCAGCATTTTGTACTTATTTGTCTTATAAGTACAATCAAACATAGCAATATGATGGAATTTTTTGAAAGCTTTACTGCCTCAGGATGTGCTAAGTACAGGGACTCCAAGTGACCCTCTCCACTGAACTTTGACCAGTGAATCCAACTTGTTTCTTCAAGCTGTTCATAGAGTACCTCCATGAAAATTTTCCCCTTTAGTTCTGCAAGTGTTGCCTTCTCCTTAGTGTTAGAGATTGTTTGGTCATCAACATAATCCACCCCACCAATCTTGCCCAATTTCCTCTTAAGCTGAAACGTTTTGAGCTTATCATTCATGCCTTCCATTAGATTTTCTAAGGCCACCCCCAAGATTCTCCTCGGTTGAGGATGCACAGAGGGATGTTCAGATGGTTGATGGTTATGTTGGGTTTCTTTGTAGGAGAGTTGCCACAAGGGTTCTGCCTTTGTGCGGCTTGCATGGATTAAAAACTTGCGCCCAACCTTCCTTGTGTGAGTTTGTCCAGAACGTTGGGTAACCATTGACCCAAATAGGAAGCTTGGCAATCACAGGCCAAATCCACATATTAATCTTTCTTTGAGTTCAAAACCGCCAGAGAGCAACCATACTTCATAGCCCATTTTTGACAATATTTTTGGGCCTCTTCCCTAGTAGGAAAATTTCTAACAGGAGGTGGGTCAAGTGGATCTAGTAAACATTCATTGGTTAAGTAATAGTTTCAGTTACATGCACCCCATTTGTTTCAATCAAATTAAATCCAGCAAAGACCTCAGGAAAATGAAATGTAACTCAGGACCAGAGGTTTTATCCCACTGTGAAACATTTTGTTCCTCAATTGTCACCCTTGATGAGGATGCAATTGGGGCTTCCAATGATTCATTAGCCAAATCCTTTTTTCTTTTTCCAAAGCTTTGTTGATGGCACTATCAATATAGAACTTCCAACCAGCCATTTCAGAAGAAGGAGGGCTTGCTACTGCTCCCATGCAAAAAAAATGCAATGGTATACTTCAGTATTGAATCAAACTTTCAATTGAACAAACAACGTTTTCTTACTTTTGGAGTTGAGAAAGAATTGTTTGCAGATTTTTATATGATTTCAATTTTCACTTTAATTTCACTTTGGTTTCAATTACAACTCACTTTGGAATTGATAGGTGTGGAACAACAGTCCCACAGATTGTGCGTTGATCCCAAATTTGGGTTGAGGGAACCCAAGTGTGGTCCAGGGGGTGCCCAAAATTCTGGCATGACTTCCGGGCGGTTGCGCACCCCCAAAAATGGCAGTTTTGAGCTGTGTATGGGGGTACACAGGTCCAAATTGCCATGTTTGGGGGGTAAACGGCTGCTATACCACCCCCCGGGGGTTGCGCGTGCTTGGAACGGCCCTTTGTAGTTGTCTATGGGCCCCAACGGCTCTTTTGAGCCATGTAGGGCCCTATGCAACTCCCACACAACTGGAGTCATGAATTTATGATCACACAAAATAAAAAATAAAAAATAAAAAATAAAAATAAAAAAATAAAAAATAAATAAAAAATGAAAAATAAAAAATAAAAAATAAAAAATAAAAAATATGAAATATAAAACAAAAAATATAAAATAAAAAATAAAAAATAAAAAATAAAAAATAAAAAATAAAAAATAAAAAATAAAAAATAAAAAATGAAAAATAAAAAATAAAAAATAAAAAATAAAAAATAAAAAATAAAAAATAAAAAATAAAAAATAAAAAATAAAAAGTAAAAAATAAAAAATAAAAAATAAAAAATAAAAAATAAAAAATAAAAAATAAAAAATAAATAAAAAATAAAAAATAAAAAATAAAAAATAAAAAATAAAGAAACAAGAATAAAGAATAAAAAATAAAAAATAAAAAATAAAAAATAAAAAATAAAAAATAAAAAATAAAAAATAAAAAATAAAAAATAAAAAATAAAAAATAAAAAATAAAAAATAAAAAATAAAAAATAAAAAATAAAAAATAAAAAATAAAAAATAAAAAATAAAAAATAAAAAATAAAAAATAAAAAATAAAAAATAAAAAATAAAAAATAAAAAATAAAAAATAAAAAATAAAAAATAAAAAATAAAAAATAAAAAATAAAAAATAAAAAATAAAAAATAAAAAATAAAAATTCAAAATTCAAAATTAAAAATAAAAAATAAAAAATAAAAAATAAAAAATAAAAAATAAAAAATAAAAAATTAAAAATTAAAAATTAAAAATTAAAAATGAAAAATTAAAAATTAAAAATTAAAAATTAAAAATTAAAAATTAAAAATTAAAAATTAAAAATAAAAAATAAAAAATAAAAAGTAAAATATAAAAAACAAAAAAACAAAAAACAAAAAACAAAAACCAAAAACCAAAAACCAAAAAATAAAAAATAAAAATTAAAAAATAAAAAAAATAAAATAAAAAGTAATGAATAAAAGATAAAAAATGAAAAACAAAGGGCATTACTTTTCTCATGTCCCCAATCCTTTATCTCACAAAATATCATGTTTACCCACTGTTGCGCACCTCTGCTGCTACACAGACAGATACTTTATTTCATGGGCATTTCAAGATTTCATTTTTTTTGAATTGGATTCCAAAGTCCTGTACCTGGGGTTAAGAACGGCTTAAAAAAATCTCTGGTGATTTTGCAGGCATTAGAACCCCTTCAAAAATGCAATCAAAAAATTCTAAAATTCCACCAGAACCAATTTTTCCATGGGCTTTGTTTGGGATCCTTATTTTCGCTATTTTCATTATTATTCTTGGGTTATTTCAATTATCAGAAAGTTCAACAAACATTCAAAGTGCTTTCCAATATTTTTTTCAGATTTTTTGGAGTTATCCATTTACCTTCATTTGAATCCTTTTATTTTCCTTTTGATTTCATTTTTGTGGTGATTCAAGCTATCAAAAACTAATTCTTTTGTGTTTTTCCTCCGGTTTTCTGGCACCTGATTGTATTCTTCTTCCAGAATTATTTATTAATTACAAATTGAAGAAGCCAGTTTCATCTTAAGATCTTATTTTATCTTATAAATAATTCTTGTTTTTGATTTTAGTTCTGATCTGTTTTATGCATGCAGGGCTAACCTGTTGTGTATGAAGTGCAGATGATTCTGCAGGAGTGAAGATTTGTGCAATTGAATCTGCATGCAGGAATTTTGAAAAAATTCTCTTTTAGCTAATAACTTCCAATCTATACACCATTCATCAATTCTGGCCAAATTAAAGGTGTGGAAACTATACATGACATTGTGTGGTAAATATAAAATTGGCCAAAGAGTGCAAAAGGTGGTGCTGCAACTTTTGTTCCATTGTTAACATTTCACTCAGAGAATTTTAGGAGTCGGGATTCAAAGGTTGGGTTGGTCAGTTACCCTATGGAACTTTAGGTGGGAAATAGAAACATGTAATAATATTTTGGATTTTACTGCTCCTTAAGATTGTTTTTTATTTTTTATTTTTGGTCCTTTGAAAGCTTGATCTAGAAATATTAGTATGCTCAAAACCAGTGACTGAATCTTTGAACTTTTTAATTGAAAATTTCCTTCATAATTTCATCACCTTGTGAGTTTAAAATTAACCAATTTACAATAACCTGAACTCAATCAATATAATTTTCATTATTAAATTCCTTGCATATTTTTTCATCTTTTCTCAGAGTTACTTGATCCACAGGGTAGAAGTAACTTTTCCCATAGTAATTTATATAATTTTAGAGAAATATTCTTTGCATCTCAAATAAATTTTAATTTAAGCCTAGGAGCTATTCAAACAAATTTCCTCAAGCTTGAGAGTTCCCAATAAAATTAACTTCAATCCATCCAAATTTGGAATGAAAAAATTACAATTTGAATGGACTGATTTATTTCATAAAACTACTGTCAAAATATATGAAAATATAGTGGGATTATGAAATAAAACAGAAATAAATATGTATATTTTTTAATTCTGAAAAAACCCAGGTTTTCTGCTGATAATTGAAAAATATTGTTTTACAGTTGATGGGGAGTGACCTTTACTGACATGGCTTAAATAATGAATGGAAAGTTAGTTTTTTAAATTTTCATAACCTCAATATGAATGAATAATTCAATGAAAAAAATGCATGCGTGGCTTCATCTATTTCCCAAGCTGCTTGAAACTATTAAATCACTATTTATGATATTTGTTGAAAATATTTTTCATTATCAAGGCCATCATTCGATCCTTTCAAAAGTTCACTCGTACTGAAATTTGTTTTTGTTTTCTTCAAAGTGAGTTCACCATGAACTTTACATCTCATTAAAATCTATTTTTGATACAGAATCCTAAAACAATGGGTTACCACAAGATATTAGTCCCAACCATGAATATATCATTGGAGAGAAAAACTATTAATCTTCCCATTGAAAATTTCATCTTTGTTCCAAGTCTTACAAATATTCATGAAAAAAATTGTTTTAAGAAAAAGAATTAGATCGTCAAAGTTTATCTCAAAATTAGATTCCAATGACTAGAAGTAAATTTGGGAAGATAGCTACTTATGGGACATTTTTCATGAAACAATCAAATTAAATATCAGTTCAAAAGCTAACCTTCCAAATCTACACTTCACAAATTCCAATTTTCACTTCATAATCATAGGAAATCAACAGAAACACCCCCATCATCTTGGAATTTTGAAAAATTATTCACGAAAACTTGAAATAAATCTGATAAATTTTGGTTACCTCTTCTATTTTTTAGTTTGGATATAATCTATTTTGAGCTGCTTATAAATTGGCTTGAATAAAAAAAATCCAAAAAAAAAAACTCCAAAAAAAACTCAAAAAAAACTTTGGTTACTGAAACGTCAAGAATTTTATTTGAAGAATGATTAAAAGATATATTCCTTTCTTCAAGATAAAGATATATAAAAAGGTAAATAGTTTGACTCTCCTAGAAAAATCTTAGAATATCTATTCATAGTTAAATTTTTGATAATTTTTGAGAGGATTTTGAATTTCAACAAGTTCCTGAAGAAAATTACCTCTTTTTTGAAATATCTGAAAGAATTATTAAATAAGAATTGCCCATATCTGAAATCTTCATTAGCCCAGTTAGGAATTTGCAACTGTATGGACATCTGATGCACAAATAATCAAATTTTTAACAGATTTTCCACCTGCCACAATCTATTCAGATGTTTTCATACATTCATTTTTTCATTTTCATCATTTTAAATTGCAATAGAGGAATTTCTTTTTCTTTTTTTGAAGCATTCAATTCCATTTCAATATATTGATAAAATCGTAAAGCAAATAGAGTTGAAAGGGCTAGGAAAAGTAAATACAAATTATTCTACAATATTATGAATACCTCAAACCATCTTGTGAATTATCCTTTGATAAAATTTCATGAATAAAAATAAACAAATTTCCCTCATAGATTTGTTGGTGAATTCATTTCATATGATATTTTTCAATAATTCAAAAACAAGTAGATAATCAATCCTTCCATTTTTTTATTTTTTATTTTTCATTTTATTTTATTCATTTTATTTTATTCATTTTATTTTGTTTTTGGGCAATGTTAAATCTGAAACCCCAGGGTTTCAAACGGGGGTGAAAAGCCATTCACATCCAATATGAGTTGTGAAAGGAGGTTCACAACCCATATGAGGTGTGAACACAAATAAATAAAATAAAACAAAAAATTAGTAAAAAAATTAATAAATAAATAAATAAAGGAATGAATTAATAAATAAAAAAATACAGAAATAAAGAAAAAATGAACAAATAAATAAATAAATTAATAAATAAATAAATGGATAAATAAATAAATAAATAAATAAATAAAAAATCAATTAATATATAAATAAATAAAAAATAAATAACCAAAATATATCAAAAATAAAAATATGTAAAAAAATAAGAACAAATAAATAAACATAAAAATAAAAATTTCCAACCCTACACAACCCTTTCACAACTCAGATGGGTGACAAACAGTGGTTCACACCCCATATGGGTTGCAAACTGCACCATGCAACCCCTTCTGGGGTCTGAACCACTTCTCACATCTCAGATAGGTTGAAAACAGCTTTTCACACCCCAGATGGATTGTAAACCATGCCACGCAACCCATCTTGGGGTGTGAACAGATAGTGTAGGGTTGCAAATTTAACATTGCCCTTTATTTTTATTTCATTTTGATTTTTCTTTTATTTTTTTATTTTTATATTTTTTTACATTTTTACATTTTTATATTTTTATTTTTTATTCATATTTATTCAAACCAATTCCACAGATTTACAATAATTTTAATTCCTCATCCTGAGAATTCCCACCCTACCCTTGTCTGAATAAATCCCAATTGATATCACCTATTTTCTTTTATACTCAACACTTTCCTTTGCATGGGAGTGCACTCTTGAATTATACATCATTGCAATTTGAATTTTATTTCTTTCAAAAGAATTTTGAATTCATTTTATTTGATTTCATTCATTCTAGCCTAAGCTATGAAATTTCTGTTACATGAGTTGTTTTGAAATTTTTTCCTTGTGTATCAGAATAAACTTTATTTCACCCAATGAAAAAATTGTTTTTCTTGTGTAGATTCTTCCTGATTTATTCAATTTCATCCATTCATGAATTTTCTGCATAACCAGCAGTGCATTGAATTGGTTCCAGTTTCATTTTCCCTGGAAATAGTTCCCCCTCAGCCTTGAACACTTATTCAAAGCTTCCTAGAATTTTCAACTAACTTTAAATTACCTTTGAACTCTAAGACTTTTTTTGAGACTCTTTGCACCATCAGCCTCAAGATGTAGTCTTTACCCTTCCGACATCTAATCTGTTCCTGCTCCATGGGTTACACAAACAAACCTATTTGAAATTGGTGATATTACTTGGATATGAGCAACTTGGACCAACCTTCTATGAAAAAATCAGGATATATCAGGGATTGGACAACCTACCTTAAACAGGTTTGAATCTGTGAGGTGCCACTAATGGCTTTCCTTTCTTTTCCTCTAGTTATTTTCCAGGTTTTTTCAATAGTATCAATTTTGAAACATAACACCAGCCGGTGACTTGCTTTCAAGATAAAAGCTTGGTGACTGTGTTGGAATAGCAATTTGCGAATTGTCAGAAAGCTTTCAGGGGAGAGAGAGCAAGAAGAGAAGAGCAAACGTGAAAGCAAAAGTTGGACAGACCTACCATCAGAAAAGTCCCCCTGTCAAAAGCGCCTGGTATTGATTGCAACAAGCTTTTGACCTCATAAGCAACCCAGGAACAAAAGAACCATAAAGCACAATTATTGTGAAAATCTGTACTACAAAGACCAATTGGGGCATGTATTCTATTGTCTTAGACCGTTCTATGAATAGACTGGGGCGCATGGTACCTATTTCTGACTTGTTTATTGCATTATCATCTCATCATACTTGTGTATATAACGTCCTTTATTATCATTGTTTATTTCATTGTCATAAACCAAACCAACCAGGGGATTGGTTGCTGCGCTGACCCCAATGCTCATGGACAAACATTGTTGGAACATCAACCGTTGCTTAGACTGACAAAAAAATACCCTGTATCAATCATGTAAAGCTTGAATCACATCAACAGTCAATGAAAGAAACAATCAAATAAGTAACATCAATTACAAATTAATCTAGCAAGAGACCCTTCTTCACTATATTTAATTTTCAATCAGTATTTTTTAGAGTTAATAGTGCAACTGTTAAGTTATTGAAATTTGTAACACGTGAGAGAGCAACATACAACTGGCCATGAGGAAAGACTGCCTTATGTAGAAAAACACTGACAATTTCTAATGATTGTCCTTGGGACTTGTTGATTTTCATTGAAAAAGCAAGAGCAATAGGAAATTGATAACAATAAAATTTAGCCAAAATGCCCTCTTTGCCATTGTAAATTAATCTAATTTTGGGTATTGCAACTTGAGTTCCTGTCTTTGAGCCAGTTAAAATGACACAATTCAGGGCATGTTGCTGAATATCAGTTATGACCAATTGTGTACAATTACACAGACCCGCTCTGACATTTAAATTCCAAAGGAGAATGATAGGACATCCAATCTTTAATTTGATTAGGTGCTTGGGAAAATTTGGAATGGAGAGAGAATTAAGAACTTCCTCAGGTAACATCTCTTGGCCTTGATTGGTGTTGTGATCAAGACTGAATGATTGATAAATATCTCCAGGAAAAATTTGTAATAAATATTTTTTAATTGCCTGACATTGAAATTTAGAGGAGTAAGGAGACACAAGGAGGTAAAATACTCTTGCTTTTCCAAGAGAGCCATTGGAGGGATAATTTGTTGAAGATTATGATAGAATTTAGAAGCAAGATCTCTTAAAAAGACCTGTTCATTAACTGAAGTAATAACATGACAATGCAAAAGGTTTACCTGGGAAATGTTGTTGAGTTTTAATTTGCCTTCACCAATATTCAACAGCCAACAACTTTTTTCTAGCAGTAGTGGATTTTCCAAATCAGAAGAACCCAATTGCATGTTTATAGATAATTTCAGCTTGCTACTATTGCAGAGATAGCTGCAAAAGTAAAAGAAATAACGTAAAAATAATAATGAAAAAAATTAACCTAAGAATGAGTAGCAAAACCATAAATATTAGTGAAAAAATGGATTTTCCACCCAAAATTAGGTAGGGTCACTCACTGACCCCACCCTTGAAATCCAACTGCTTATATTTTTAAATAATTAAGGAAAGAAAGACCAAAATACCACGACACCACTATTAAACTTTTTGACCAATTAAAAATTTCATAAGTATTGTCACGTATAGCTTTCACACCTAAAATTAAGTCAGAATTGAGGTGTTGTGTATATTTTAGGAGTTACAGACGGAAATGTGTTCTGTCACAATTCCCACACGCAGCTGCGGCAGCCAATTCACCCGCGTGCGGCTGAGCTACAGCTCTGTCACTCTGTCAAAGTTTTTTACACAGCCCCAGGCCTCTGACAAGTACGCAGCCGGGGGACTACAGGTTGACAAAGTGACAGGCCACCTGAAAAACTTAGGTACTGTGTAAACATGCTAAAACCCATACAGGAACATTCTACGTATGTAATAAATGTTCCTGTGGATAGTAGATAGTCTAAAAGTAAATAAAATTATATAAAAATAATTAAATAAACTTTATACGTATTTTTTATTAAATATAATTCAAAGTACCAAAAATGTCGAAAATAAGATAATGACTACTTCTAAAAATATATTAAAATGCTTTAATATACTATTATGAGAACTTCTAGACATCAATAACTTTTTGGAATACTAAGAAAACTTATGATGTAAAAATATTAAATGATTACCCATGACTTACATTTTTAAGTAATTATTTTGGTAAATCAACTGAATTTCGAAAATAAGGAGTAAAATAAATATCATGACTTTACTCCAATTATTTAATACATAATCAGAACTCACCTGGAATCAGAATATCCATGGAATGTCTATTAAAATAATTATAAACTTAATTTTAACATTTACTTAGGATAATTAATTCAATAATAAATAAAAAGGACAGATTAGTGTTATTCACACGTCCAAATATAAATTATAAAGTAGAATAATTCCCATACCCTGTGGAATCAGATGCTACCCTTGTTACAGCACCAAGAACACGTGACAGGCTACCACTGGTTACCCTGCTAGCCTCAGTGTCCTTCCCTTTGAGCTCCTGTACCCCCCAGAAGGACAATATTGGGACTCCAAAAGCTATAAATAAAGAGCTCTTTTGAGGATATTGATACAAAGAGACCCAGTTATATTTATATCCAGACACCTTGCCAAGGTAATCAAATACTTATAAGAGATAAGTAAGTGATTTATGCCTTAGTATGATTAATAATATCTGTCCTCAACCTCTTTTTATCAATTTAAACTGCTGAACAACCTTATAACCCAAGTATACAAGTTTAACCCATCAGTGCACGTCCCAAACAGATACCCAAAGGATTTAATAATATACAAGTGAGTCTTATTATCCTTTCTCTGTCGTGGCAGCTTGGTTACAAAGCCCTGACACTCCACCGTGTATTTTATATACATATTATCTTTGGGCAAAATATCCTTTAAACTAAAGGGCCAAAAGTAACCAGGACTACGTGTTTTCATACTGAAATCCCTGAAGAGAGTGTTAAAGATCCACAATATAATTGTGGCCCCTCTATAAAGATATTTAATAATCAATTTATCTATATTGATTTATAACAATAAACTATAAGCAAACCAATTAATCTTGAAATAAGCTTTATTCAAATATCTCACAGATTTCTGCTGCATTTATTAAATGATATGTTTATTATTTATTCTATCACCTCTGGTAGCTAAAGGATAGCAAGAGTCTTGGTATCCAGGAGGCTGACAGATAAAGGGAACTTGAGAACTTGACCCCACAAAGGGTACCTCTTCATACAAACTTGAGCTTGATCATACATGTTGCCTCTTTAAACTATTGGGAGGGTCTGTCTGAAATCACCAGCAAAGATTACTGAAACACAGCCAAAAGTTATGTTATTATCAATCAAATTTTGAAGGCCAAAATCAACAGATTCTACAGAATAGCAGTTTTGAACAAATATTTCATCCCAAATGATGACTTCTGTGCCAAGAAGAATTCAACCCTTCTTTGAAAAACAAGTACACAGAACATTAGTTGAATCATCAATGTCCAGTGGGATACCTAGGCCAGAATTAGCAGTCTCACCCTGTCTAGTAATAGTTCTGCAAAACCGGTGGAGGCAACCCCCACAGTCTTCTTCCTTGTACTACAAAGGTAGGACATGATTCAATTTAAGAGAAAAATCTTGCCAGTACCACCAGGCCCATTGATAAAAATCAGGAATTGGGTAAATGATGACAAAGACTTTTGGACATGATTCAGAATGACTGCTTGCCATAATTAATCATAGGCTCCACAATGGAGAATTGCTCTGAATGTTACAAGACAAGACCATTTTCATTGATTGAACTTGAAGAAACTTTTCCCAAGGATCATGTCTGATAGGTACTAATCCAACGTCTTCAAATTTCTTGTTGTTTGAGTCTATTTCTTGTGATAAATAATAACTGGAGAGACTTTTAATGTTCTCTTCTGTTGGATTGACATTAGAAAATAGACTGATTATCTTGTAGCAACAATTGACTGACAAATCACCCAAAAATGTATTGTACAGGGTCTGAGAAGAAGATGGGGGACTCAATGCCAGGATGACGGCAAACATGAATTGTAAGGAATGACCGGTCATCCAAATCTTAGCTTTGTACAAGGTATCTTCATGATGAATGTTGGACATTAACAGGCCCGCTTCACTGCAAGCTTCTTGGAATGTGCCATATTCAACACTGTGTATTGTTCTCAAATGTTGAAAAGAAGTAGCTCTGCGGAAATGAAACAACAATAACCTGAGAAAATATTGTTCTTCATCAACGCAAGATGCAAGTATCTCTTTGAAACTTTTGACCACACCAAGACTGTAGCAAGATGTAAGATTGGCATGAGTGCTTGGTGTTTTGGGGGTAGTTCTAATTGATAAAATTGAATTTGAGTTAAAAAATAATTCTGAGTAACAGTATCATTGACAACTAATAACCTCCCAATCAGAATATATGATTGACCTGGTGAAAGGCCCTGATTAACTGAGGCATAAGAGGATGCTTTGGTTACAACTTCTTGAGTGGTCCCATCATCAGTGTTCATATAAGGTATGGCACTCTTGTATTGGAAAATTCTGTAGTTTGAACCTGCTGAAATTAAACTTTTGTCAGCATCCTGGATGCCAAGATCCTTGCTATCCTTGAGCTACAGGAGGTGATAGAATAAATATTAAATATATTATTCAATAAATGCAGCAAAAATCCGTAAAATATTTGCATAAAGCTTATTGCAAGGTTGATTGGTTTGGATATGGTCTAATGATACAAATAAATATTAATAAATTGATTATGAAATAATTTAACAGAGGGGCCACAATTATATTGGGGATCTTTAACACCTCTCTTCAGGAAGTTCAGTATGAAAACATATAGGCCTGGTTACTTTGGAACCTTTAATTTATATTGTTAAAGGATATATTGCCCAAAGATAATATGTATATAAAATACAAATTGGAGTGGCAGGTCTTTTTAACCAAGCTGCCACAACAGATGAAGGGTATTAAGACTCACTGGTATATTATTTAATCCTTTGGGTACCTGTTTGGGACATGCACTGATGGGTTAAACCTGTTTACTGGGGTTATAAGGTTTTTTTAGCTGTTTAAATTGATAAAAAGGGTTTGGGACAGATTTTATTAATCAGACTGAAGCCATAAATCACTTAATTATCTCTTATAAGTATTTTATTACCTTGGCACGGTGTCAGGATGTATATATAGCTGGGTCTCTTGGTATCAATATCCTCAAAAGAGCTCTTTATTTATAGCTTGTTGAGTCCCAATATTGTCCTTCTGAGTGGTACAGGGGATCAAAGGGACAGATACGGAGGCTAGCAGGGTAAATAGTGGCAGCCTTTCATGTGTTCTTGGTGCTGTAGCATGGGTAACATCTAATTACACAGGGTATAGGAATTATTCTAGTTTATAGTTGATATTTGGACGTGTGAAGAACACTAATTTGTCCATTTTATTTATTATTTAATTAATTATCCTTAGTAAATGTTCCCAGTAAGTAAATAATTATTTTAATAGAAATTCCTACGGATATTCTGATGTCAGGTGAGTTCTCATTATGTGTTTAATAATTGGAGTAAAGTCATGACATTGATTTTACTCCTTATTTTCAAATTTTAGTTGATTTACTAAAATAATTATTTAAAAATATACGTCATGGGTATTTATGTAATATTTTTGTATCATTATTTTTCCTAGTATGTCACAAAGTTGCTGGTGTCTTTTAGTTCTCATAATGGCATGCTTAAGTATTTTAATATATTTTTATAAGTAGTCATTATCTCATTTTTCACATTCTTGGTATTTTAAATTATGTTTAATAAAAAATACGTGTAAAGGTTATTTAGGTATTTTTATATACTTTTATGTATTTTTAGAATATCTACTATCCACTGGAACATTTATTAAATATGTAGAATGTTCTTGTGTAGGTTGTAGCATGTTAACACGGTACCTACGTTTCTCAGGACGCTTGTCACTATGTCAACTTGTAGTCCCACGGCTACGTACTTTTCAGAGGCCTGGGGCTGCATACAAGGCTTTGACAGGGTGAAAGTTCTGAAGCTCAGCCACATGCCGGTGTATTGGCTGCCGGGGCTGCGTGCGGGAATTGTGACAGAACACATTTCTGTCTGTAACTCCTAAAATATACACAACACCTCAATTCTGACTTCATTTTAGGTGTGAAACCTATACGTGACAATAAATGTGAAATATTTAATTGGCCAAAAAGGTACCATACTGGTGCCGTGGTATTTTGGTCTTTCTCTCCTTAATTATTTAAAAATGTAAGGAGATGGATTTCAAGGGTGGGGTCAGTGAGTGAACCTACCTAATTTTGGGTGGAGAATCTATTTCTGCAATAATGTTGATGGTTTTCCTACTCCTTCCTAGGTTAATTTTAATATTATTATTTTTATGTTATTTCTGTTACTTTTTCATCTTGCTCTGCAATAGTAGCAAGCTGACAACTTTGAAGCTATATAAAAGATAAAAATTGAATGTGATCAGCTTAGTGATGTCACTTGGAAATAATTCAATCTACAACAAATTGATTAAAATAGATGGCAGGTACCTTTTAAAAAATGGCAAAGGGCCCAGACATGTGGAAAAAATGGATGACAGTTTGTGCAGAGGACATTCTTGTTTTTGAATATCTGTTTAGAAATCAAAAAGTAGCAATTGCGGGTCCACTGTGTGGAATACAGAAGAGGACTTCTCCTTTAATGGTTCCAAGTTTGGAATTTATTGATCCCCTGCGTCTGTAAACCCTGAGTGCAACTGTTTACCCTTTTCCTGAGAGATAGAGAATTGAGAGTGAAGATCCTTCCAAAGCCTATGGCAACCAATGATCCTCCCTGATCCCTGGGTTGATAGTGCGGCTTAAGTAGCCTACCCCTCAACCCTAACCTAAGTACAACCAGAAACAAGCAAGAATAATGGAATACAACCCGTAAGCACAGAACCCTAGCCTCAACCCTATCCTTCCCATCCCATAATCCACAACCCATATCCCATATCCCATATCCCATATCCATCAGTATTACCTGCCTGCCATTATGTCCACCCGTTTTGTCCTTCTCATGACGCGGACTTGCACCGCACCCAACTTGGAGCCCCCCGTGCATGTCTGAATCTGCCCAACGCGCCATTCCAGATATCCAAGATATATCCACGCAATCTGGATCTGCGTCTTGCGACACGCAATACGTCCAATCCAATCCAATCCGTCCATCCCATTTCTCCAGATTCTGAGCCCAATTTGACTTCTGCTGAGCCTGCAGCTCAACTTGCTGCTGCAAAGCCGCACCCATTGCTGAGCACGCTTCCCCTGATGGCGCGCAGTGTGCAGCCTATTCCAACTCACGTCTATAAAAGACCACCACATCCCCCCCAACTTGAGTTCTGTCCCCAGGGATCCACCACTATCTCACCTGCTTCCCACCATACCCCAGCTATACCACTTCCAACCGCACCCCTTCATCAGACCAAAGACAGAAAAAGAAAAACCCCATCCAATGCCCCTCAACAAATATTTCCTGTACCTACTGCAGCCAGAATGGCCTTCCATGCCAAATACTTCTGGGCAGGCGTGCCTGTTTCCCGTGCCAAGCTGGAAACTGCCGCTTCTCCTTGTTGGAGGGCATGCCGCGCAACCATCCCCAAGGTTTCCCGCGCAAGAGGACCCATTGCAACTCCTTTGTGATCTCAAGCGGCAAGGAGATCCTGACAAATGAGTGGAGTCTGCCCGGCTTGCCTTGCAACCACCCGCAACGCACCCCTCACAATCCTCCATTGCACAAGAGCCACAACTTGGGCTTGCCTTTCCCCTGGGATGGACCTCCAAGGCTCCAGGATTTTGCAAAATTTTCTGACTTTCAGAACGCTGGCCACAAGTGGGCCGCACGTGTTTGGATGAATGTCCCTGCAAAGGACCCAAGGATTTGGAACAATACAGCCGCACCTCCTCCATCCCCACCAAGGCCAGCTCCACCTGCACCACCTCTGCATCCTCCCACTCCTCCAAGACCAACTTCTCCTCTGGCGTCATCTCCAGTGCCACCATCACCATCACCAGCTCCCAGTTCATCACCCGAGCCTGTGCGTGTGCCTTCTCTCGTGGTGATTGAGTTGTCACCAGAACCTGCGGCCTCTGCAACCCCTCCGGCTGCAACTCCCAAAATCTCAGAGATCCCCCTGGTTCCAGCTCTCCCCTTGGAAAGGTTTGATGCAATGGTAAACAATGCAGACAAACTCCTCCTGCAATTTCTATTGGTTCCTTAGGGGCACACCTCCAATGCGCAACAGAAGGTCCTGGCGGCTTTCCAATCCCTAGCTGCAGAGGATGTGATGAGGACTTTGTATTCATCCCTGCGCCCATTTGCAAAGATATGGACTTCTGCTGCGCCATCTTGAGTAGCCTTTGGACTTTGTGAGAACCGTGAGATAAATAAGAGCCATGGGCAAGATACGCAAGAGTGAGAAGCATCTCCGCCACTGAGAGTATCCGTTGAGAGTAAGAAAGAACATCCAGGCGCAAGATCCGCGCTTTTGAGAGCAACCTGCAAAAGTGAGGAATCCGTGAGAGCAAGAAGTATCCAATCAAGGTACCTGGACCACCCCAGACAAACTGCCACACAGTTCCCTGTACCCATCTACAGAACAGAGAGAGAGTACAAAGAAAAATGGCTGCGCGCACATCCATGAGAGATAGAAAGAAATAGAATCCACCCAAGCCCATTCACACCTTCCATCTATAAGATAACCAAGAAAACTTTGGAAAGGTTTTTTTTTAAACACCAACCCATTGCCAAGACCCCGCCTTGCTCTTTGACCCACATCTGTACCGCGCAATGCGCTTTCCTAGTTCCCTGAATCATCCATTGTAGATTTTCCATGCGTTTGCATCCAGATGCGGGGCTTGTCCTTGCGCCAGGGGACCCAGCTTTGCGCCGTGCCCACACCTAAATAAAACCATCCATAGCCAGAAATGATCCCAAAAATCCCATCCAGAGAGAAGAAAATAAGAAAATGAACATTCTGGGGTGTCTAGTTGTTCCAGCTGTGAACTGGCTAGAGCACCCCCTCACCAAATCCAATCATATCCCCTAATCATCCAACCTTCCCCCCAGCTTGGCTGCTTTCCCAAGCAGTCTGAAGTCATTTACTCCACTGGACACGAGGGGTGCGCATGGGCTCATCCTTGGAGGAAGGATCCTCATTATCATCCCCTCTGCTATCCAACCAAGCCATCTTGTCAAATGAAGTTCAGCCTTGCGCAAAGACTTGTTTCACGTGAAAAGATGCGGCCTTCTGCTTGAGCAGAGTTCCGTCCAATTCCTCCAGCCGGTAGCTACCTCCAGTGAACTTGGACGTCACTTGGAAAGGCCCATTCCATTGATTAGCAAACAGCTCCCCCCACTGAGTTTCCAGGCTCCGGTGGTAAAGCAGAACCAAGTCCCCCTTCCGCGATGGATCCCAGAGTTTATGAGCACAACGCTTGTCCCAGTAGCAGATGGACTTTGTGCAGGTCACCTTCAGTCTTTCTGCTGCTATCTACAGCATCTTGTCCATTGCAGGAGTTGCTCAGCGCGGGCCTTGACTAGCTCTGCGGCTTTCTTAACCTTCAACCAGTCAATACCCAGAAAAGTTTCCATCTTGATGTCAAACTGCAGCACGGGTCACTGCCTGAAGATCAGCTTGTACAGCAAATAACCCGTCAATCTCTTCACCAAAATCAAATCCGCAAAAAGAACCACTGGAAGGGTTTCCTGCCACCGTTTGCCATCCTTGCCGCACATCTTCACCATTGTGTCCTTCATTGGCTGGTGACCGCACTCAATCATCCCCATGCCTTCCAATAGTACTCTTTCACTTGCCCAAACTTTGCTCTGCAAATGTGCATCAACTCCAACAACCGTCCCCAGAACTCTGCACCTCTGTTGACCATTACCAGCCAAAGTGAATTGTAATGCGCAAACCAATCTTCCTCCAGAAACTGACCAACTTTTTCCCCCAAGAGCTTCACCAGCGGCCACGCTTCCACCCATCCCAACAGATCATCCCGCGCAACAAGGAGGTATGCAAACTTACCCTCCTTGATGTGCACAACATCCAGAGAAAGCCGCCCAAACAAGGCATCCTCCCCAGTGGGGATACCCACTTTGCAAGAAAATGTTGCACTCCGCTTCTGACACACTTTGCAGGACCATACCCACTCCCGTACTGCGCAAACTACACCTGGCCACCAGAAACTTGCTCTCACCTGCTTCTGCGTTTCAAGCTTGCCAAAATGGCGGAGATTGTCAAGCAGACTTCCCAGAATCACCTCCTGATCTTCCCTCAACGTGCTGAGCACAAGCGGTACCGGGGCGCTCCCCCACCACAGCTGTCCTTCCTGCAGGTTGAAATTTCCCACTCTCTGCAAAATACATCAAACAATCTTGGCAGGCGTGTCATCCGGAAACCAAAGATCCCACAAATACAAACTGAAGACCGCGTACCTTCCGGACTGCTGGAGCGGAAGTTGCACAGCTACTTCCATCACCCCTACTTGAACCGTTGGGGCCTCCACATCCAAGGGTTCCCCGCCTTTGTACGGATCATCCCGCAGGTACTGAGACAGCGCGTCTGGAATTGTAAAGGCCTTCCCTGGAACATGCACCACCGTGAAAGAGAAAAACTGAAGGAACGCAACCCACCTGGTCATAGGTGCATTCCGCAGCGTTGGCAAATTGATCAACTGTGCCAGCGCCTCTGCATCCACCAGAAGCAAAAAGTGAATCCCCCATAGCAAATGCTGCAAACTCAGCACAATCTTAGTGACCTTGCAAAGTTCCAAATTTTGCTGCGATTACCGGCTCTCCATTGGCGTAAATGTAACAGACTTGTAAAGAACCGGATGATCTTTCCCCTCATCCTCCTGCATCAGCACTACCCCCAGGCTAAACTTGCTTGAATCCACGGCCGACTTAATTCCTCCGGCATCATAATCCAAGTCCCGCAGTACAATATTGTGTCTGAAAATCCCCTTGAGTTTGTCAAAGGCAAAATCAAAGTTTGAACCCCAAGTCCACTCCGCGCCCTTACATGTCAATGCCCGCAAAGGACTAGCAACCTCCGCAAACTTCTTGATGAACATACGTACATAGCTACACAATCCCAAGAACTGGAGAATTTGCGAGACATTCTTTGGCCTTGGCCACTTGTGGACCTTTTTGCGCGTCTTTTCCGCAATCCTCCTTCCATTGGAAGCCACCACATTTCCTAGAACCTCCAGCGCGGGTACGCAGACTGCTAACTTTTTCCCCAACACCGCAATTCCTGCTTCCTCAATCCAGAACAAGATCCGTTCCAGCGTTTGCACATACTCCCAGACAAATCAGCAAATTTCTGGAGCTTCTGTAAGGTTTTCCCCTCCCTAATTTTTCTTTGGGCCTTTGATGCCCATGTTTTCAATGAAGATCTGAACCCCCTTTGGAAGATTGTCCTTTAGAATCCAGGTCATCTGCGCTTGTTAAACTGCAACCAAGTCAGTAGCACCTTGTGGCAGCCATGTCAGTTGAATCCTGCCCAATCTGGTTTCAAATGCAGTCATTGGATGCAAACTCCAATCAAGTTTTTGCGCTTATTGTATCCGCTCATCACATCCACTAACCCATAGCACGCGCGTCCTGCCATAGATTCCAGAAACTTGTCCATGGGCGGAGGTTGTCCCACATCTTGGATTGTAAACAAATTGAGCTGCTGCAGATCATGAAAAATCTGTAGTGACTTCCCATCCTGCTTAACCACTGCAAAGATTGGACTTGAGTAACTTGATGTTGACTGCTTTTAAAGACACGTCCCCACAGGCTTGTGCACCAGCTCCAAGAAGGGCCCCCAAACCGCCAATGAAATTGGAATAAGCTTGATCTGCCAAGGTTTGTGCAGAACCGTTGTAATCACATATGGGTTGCCTATCTCGCCCTTTAACAGTCCCTGCTCTTCTGGTCTGAACATGAGCGCTCTTTCCCAGAGAAAAAGTACCAAAGTCAGCAAATCCTGTTCCTCCACGCTCAACCAGCCCGGCAGTCCAAACTTAAGGGCCGCAATCTGCTCATCCATAATCCACTCCAATTGCTTCTCCCATCCTGACACCTTCAGTGGAGATTCCCAAGGGTCCTGCAACCAAGGGATTGGTTGCAGTGGTCTGTTCAGATCCTGTGACATTGCTTTGTTCTGGAAACAGAACTTTCAAGCAACCAGCTTATACTTTCCAACATTTCACGGGGCCATCTGCACGCATCTGTTACCATAGGTCCTAGTCAAAACCAAACCACGGCTACAAGCATGGCACAATGATAGTGTTTTTGTGAAGTACCTCCCGGCAATGCACACTGAGGAAAGGAACTTACTTCCGGCGCTTGCGCGTCCCGCACTTCCTCCCTTCTTCCCACCTGCTCCTCACTTGTCAACCATCCGCACAAAGCCGGAGCTTGCTCCATGCGGTAACCTTGGCTGACTAGTCAAAATCCGCCTCCAGACCACCCTTGCAAACCAACTCCACACGGGGGTACTCCTCCTCCTCTCTTGCCAAATCCCGCACCCACTTCCCCAACCCCTGATTGCAGATTGTGTTTTTGAATTGCCTGCTGGACAAATCTTCCACCGTTAATGCTTCCATCCCTGCCTCTGGATCAAATGTCATTTGCGCTTGGAACCCAAACATGAATGGCCATCCTAAAATAGCCTCCCCGCAATCAACTGATAGGAAAGAAAGTGGTTTACAGACCCTTGCAACCTCAACCTCTTCCTCCTCAAAAACCGCATCCACGCAACATGCCCCGCTTTTAAGCGCACAAAGCCAATTGCCCATTTCTGCCAAACCAATCCCATTTCATCAACCAATCTATATGGGAGGAGGTTCACCATAGAACCGCTATCCACAAGTGACCACAACTTCCTTCCAGAAATCTTCATCAAAATGTAAGCCAGTGGATTTGAAACTGATCTCATCCCTGCTAGCTTGCGCTCTGCTTCATCCCAAGCCAAGTTAACCTGTTGCACTGTTGGAGGGATCCTATTGTGCCCGCAATCCATCAGTGCTTGAGCCATCTTGTCTACCACAACCAGCAACACAGCCACCAACTCCTTCAGGTTCAAGGAAATGGTTGTTTCCTTCCCCATTACTCTGCACACAATTTCCACTTCCTTCTTCTTCCCGGCCAGATTCACCAGCCGCCCATCCGTTTCTGGAACGTGTGTGAATGGCTTAGGAGATGCCAGTGTTACCCATTCCTTGGCATCCCGGTCCATCCTTTCCACTGCCCCCAACTCTTCCTTTGATAACAACCTCACTTCTGCTTCCACGCGCAGTGGTTTCCATACTCCCGGACCAGTGAATATCCCCAGCAAAGCTTGAGAAGTTACCGCCAATTACTGTCCTTGTGCACAAACTTGCTCCATGACAGTCAGATTCCCAGGTTTGGAGGAGATCTGCTTGCCCATTGGGAACATGAATCCCATTCCCACCGGTCAAACCAATCCTGTCTTGAGGTCCTTTGTCATGTTATTGCACCCCAACCTCCAATGCCCCTTGTCACAGAAGTAATTGCATAACCAAAAAACGTGTGTATTCAACAACGGAAGCGCTCCTCCAAGGTGAGGAGGCGGATTTCGCAACCCAGACAACATTTGACTCAGAAAGATACGTAAATCCTTCATCAATATTGTCATTTTTCTAACCTCTGGGCTTGTTGTTGGAGGGTTTGCCTGAGCGTGTTCCTTTTTCAAGGGACCCATAACCAGAGCTTGCATTGGTGCCACCGGAGTGTGGGAAGCCAAATTCTTAGGCCCCATTGGGAACAACCTCCCCGTATCCTCCATCAGTTCCTCCAAGTCCAGCTTGCTCTCCACCGCAACACAAATGAAAATGATTTCCAGAGGAAGCGCAATACTCCCATCCAACAACCTCTTCACCAAGTTGTTGTTGTACAGGTGCTGCTGCACCCACCCATGGAGTGAGGGACTGAGCCCTCCCAAAAACGCCCTCTTCATCTCTCCTGTCTGTCCCAATATTACCTTGTTCTTTGCCAGGTAGCAATAGATCCAATCTAAAATTGGTACGTAGTTCCCCAGTTTTTCCCGCGTCTGGACACTGCCATTTGCGCTTGCTTCCTCCGCGGCTTGCTCAAAGTCACTTTCCCAAAACCAAGGTTTGCGCCTTCCCCACCCCACCAAGATTTCAGCCTTCAGTTTTGGCCAATTGAGTTCCTCATACCCCTCCATCTCCTCCACATCCCAAAGCTTCTCTTTGTCCATGATGAAGAGGACAACAAGCTGAGCCTTATCTGAACCCCTCACACCTTTGGCGTTGGTGATTCCTTTGTATTGCGCAAGGAATTGCTCAATGTCCTATGTGTTGAACCGGATGTGAGGATGGTCATGCGGCCTGATGCAAACTGGCTTGTGGTTGGCGCCATTATTGGAATGAGGGACACCATATTCCACCCCTGATGAGGGTTGCTTCCAAGAAGCTGGAGGAGGGGGAGGAGGGATAGGGGTGGGGGTAAAGTTAGATGACCCCGCAACGGTTGATGGGTGGTACTGTGACATTTCCCTTGTTAGATTCAAGAGAAAAGGAACAAAAGATTAATTCCCAGCCAGACCCCCAGATGTGGAATACAGAAGAGGACTTCTCCTTTAATGGTTCCAAGTTTGGAAGTTATTGATCCCCTGCGTCTGTAAACCCTGAGTGCAACTTTTCACCCTTTGACTGAGAGACAGAGAATTGATAGTAAAGATCCTTCCAAAACCTATGACAACCAATGATCCTCCCTGATCCCCAGGTTGAGAGTGTGGCTTAAGTAGCCTACCCCTCAACCCTAACCTAAGTACAACCAGAAACAAGCAAGAATAATGAAATACAACCCCTAAGCACAGGACCCTAGCCTCAACCCTATCCTTCCCATCCCATAATCCACAACCCATATCCCATATCCATCCGTATTACCTGCCTGCCATTACGTCCACCCGTTTTGTCCTTCTCATGAAGCGGCCTAATGCCGCACCCAACTTGGAGCCCCCTGCGCATGTCTGTATCCTCCCAAGGTGCCATTCCAGATATCCAAGATATATCCAAGCAATCTGGATCCGCGTCTTGCAACATGCAATTTGCCCACAATCCATCCAATCCGATCCAATCCGTCCATCCCGTTTCTTCAGATGCTGAGCCCATTCAACTGCTGCTGAGACTGCAGCGCAACTTTCTGCGGCAAAGCTGCACCCATTTCTGAGCCCGCTGTTACTGCTGAGCGCGCAGGGCAAAGCCTATTCCAACTCACGTCTATAAAAGACCACCACAACAGATCAAGTGATGGCTCAATAAAGTTTGTTTGATTTTGCTGCAAGTTCTATGGCTATACCTAATGCAATGATAGAAATGATAGCAATGGCTATAGAATAATAACAAAACCACCAATCAAACAAAATCTTTCATTATGACGCAACAATGTATTGGAAGAATTGCAAGTAATACTTACCCAATGCTAAATCAACAATGAATCAATGCTTGATGAGATTGGTTTGACCTATTTCCAATATCAGCCAAGAGTATTTATAGAGTGTGTTCACGGAGAAATACCAAGAAGTGGATACCTTTCTGATCTTAAGGGCTGATATGTGCTCATGTGCTCATGATCAAAAGAAAAATTGGGAATAAGTGTGCTCATGATTAGAGAAATATTTCAGAATTAAGCTAGGCATTATTATCTCTGCATAAAAACCAAATGGGCAAACAGGTGAAATGTATTGAAAAAGGTAATAGTTAGCAAATAAAAGCGCAATGAGGACAACACTGTAACAAATTGAAAAAGCGGAGTTAATAGAGACATTGATGTTGTAGATCAAGAGACAAAATGACTCACTTCAAAAGATAACACCCAGGTTTTGGAAATAGGTGAATGATGATGTTTGTACATGAAATCATAAAGACAAAATACATTGATAGCCACAGAATAGTTGGTCCAATTGGATATTCACGACTTACAATTACATATTTAACAACAGCGTGTGTGTTTCTGCAAGGGGAAAAATGCATGCGTGGAGGCTAAATTTGATAAAACTGTTGAATCAATCATTGGATTGGCCCAGAAAATGTAGCTTGAGACCAAGACTAAGACGGGTTTGAACTTATGTATTGTTGGCAAATGGGATCTTGCTGGGTGTTGTTAGCACCATGAATTTACCGCATAATATGGGTTTGATCATAGGCCTGTGCGAAGTGAAAGGAAAGAACAATTCCTTGGGAAGGCAATCTCACTGAGTAGTGTTAATAATAAATGGACTGGAACCCAAGACTAAGGAAGGTTTGAGCTTATGTATCATTGGCAAATAGGATCCTGCTGGAAATTGTTAGCACCATGAATTGACTGCATAATATGGATCCGATCATGAGCCTCTGCAAGGTGAAAAGAAAAAACAATTCCTTGGAAAGGTGATCTCACTTGGTAGTGTTAAAAATAAATGGACTGCGTCAAACGGCTTTGCTCATCAGACACTTATTACAATACAGACTTTTGCAACATGCAAATGCATCTTATGTGAGAAAGGGCTTTGAGTTGGACTGAGCAAAAAAATGTTTCTACGCTGACACAACGCAGTGAATCAGGCAAAGATTATTTTTCCAAATTAGGAAACCACAAGGAGTACGCGGCCTGTGCAAATGAAGAAGCAATCAACTTGTTGCAAAAAGATAACGGAACCAAAACGTTTCTTTGGAGATGACGTGAAAATGTGCAACGTCAAACATAACTTAAAACCAACGGTTGGAAGAATAGACTCAAGAAAGGGGTTTGTTTAAAGGAGGACATAGCACATGGTGAGTGGTTCGTTATGGTTTTAAGGGCACTTGCGGAAAGGATAGTGCCAGTGGGGAAAAGCGAACATGACCATCGATTCTTGGTTATTATAAATAGATTTCTTGGGAATTGAGATAAGAATTTGCTACAACCATTAGCAAGTGCTATTTGAATATATTGAAAGGCTCCAATCCTTGCTTCAAACAGCACTTGATATAGGGGAAACTACGGCAAAATCGAGCGAAAAAGTGATAATTCAATGTTGTCATTACACTAGCAGACTGGACATCGCTTTCTTTTCAACCCAGTTCAGAACAACACCTAGAAAAGCTTGAGATGCTATAATTTTGCATTAAATGAAGTAAACTACTTTTGAATCCAAATGATACATCTGGTCAATGACACCAAGTTTACGTTCATGAGCAACTGGAAATTGCAGTTGCCGCCTAGCCAGATGACAAGATTTCAAATTGTATGCTTTCGGACAAACTTTATATAACGCTAGTGGACATTTATTGCTCTCGAGGATTTTAAGATTCCATCACACCGCGATCGACTTTCAGGAAACTAGAGCGCTTCAGCGCACACTAGCCCCTTGAAAAATGAAAACATAAACAAAAAAGATGGAGAAAATCTAATCTAGATGGGGGGCAAGCCTAACGGCTTGACGCGCCAGAAACCTCAATTCGTTGCGAAGAGAGAACCTTAAGTCTCGAAACTTTCCTAGTGTTCAAGAAGACATTTTCGAGTTTGCAGGAGCTTGGTGTCGTTCTAGGTAGGGACTAGGTTTCAATAAATACGAGTTTCTGACGGCGTTTATATGCAATGAGGGTTACTACCTCAAGAGCAAAACTAACGAGGTCACGAATGATGTTTAAGGGTAGACAAAAGAACGGGGCATATTCAAAGATCCGGCTCCATTTTTCTTTGAACGCTTTGTGCTTAATGGATCTCAGACTCACCCCGCCATGTAACCGAAGGTTGTTAACCAAGAGACGGCTACTAGCCCACCGAAGTAATGATTGCTGATGTAATGATCAGGAAACCGAATCCTTTGACGAAAATTTTCAAAGCCTCTTGGACCGGGTTCCCACTTGGTCGTTGCAGCGCTGTTAAAAGTGGTCAATAGTGCCAAGATGGCTGTGGCTATGAAAAATTGGCCCTCCATGAGCATTTTGACAAATGGTCGCGTCTTCTGGAAGAGGGAATCCTTTTTCTCGCGATTTGGACGATACCATCTTCGGGCCAAGTAAGCGGTCAGAAAAAGCTTAAGAAAGCGAACTTGGGCGTCAATAGGAAAGACTTGTCGAACACAGTCTAGATTGTGACTGATTCGTGCAACCGAGCAAGTTGAATCGACGTACAGTATTCGCAACAAGATTCACTCCCATAGCTAAGCACATACGTGTAAGATTATAGAGCGCATCTAGATCCAACTTGATCCCCAGGTTGGAGGCTTGCTCTTGATCTTTTTTCAAAACGTTATTTGTCAAAAATCCTAGGACACAAAGCACAAGCCCAGCTCCAAAAGTGAACAAGGATAAAATTATTCTTGGCCTGTTCATCAAAGTTAACATCTGTTAATATTCTTAATTGCCTTTTGAGGAGAAAAAATCAGTATACATCGTTGTTTGACGGGGTGAAAACTTACTTGAGTCGATAATCAAGCGCGACGCCAGGATCGCTCGCCATCTTCTTTTCCATATTACAACAGATATATTATTGACGGAGACGGAACTTCAATTGGAGACAATTTTCAGTACCAGGCATGAAAAGGAAGGGAGGATGGCTGCTCAAGCGTATTTTCAATGGAAAAAATAAAGTCGGGAGAGACAGGTGGTGCTTTCAAGGTAAGACCGGCAACTCCTCGATGCTGGTGGTCTGTTACTGGCAATGACTCTCCCTCAGCTAGATATTTACCTACATACGTAGATGTTATTTCTGGGCAGCACACAGGTATTTTAGTCACCTAAAAGGCATGGTAGATCGACACTATCGGAAGTCGTTGACAACCCTAAAATTACCAGTCGAAGGACTTCTCGAATGGGCTTGCCCGAGGCTGCATGAGTTTACTATGGCCGTGGAGGATCAGATCTTCAGTCGCGCCTCGCAGGCAGAATGTTCATCGTCACTCCGATGGGGCGTCATACCATGTAGGCTGTGGGACTGAATGGGGTGACTTGTACCGCTGAACTCATGAGCCATCAGTAATAACCAACTATGTTCAGCTCATAAAAAGTGACCGAAATTCTGGTGGGTCTCTGATAAGCTTTGGCCCACGGCTTTCTTCGCAATATATCTCCGCCGCCATCAGAAAGTAGATGTGAATGCGTAAAGTAGCGTATGTACTGCGTACGACTCTATCAACACATACATTCGATACCTGTCTGCCTATCGTGATGGCTTTCTGTCACCTTGACAGCTGCTGCCACTCGCGGCATCTTTGAAACCTCATCATAGAAAAAACCAGTAATAAAATAAGTCTGCGCTCACCTTTTTTGCCCTAGTTCGCCTGCAGCAATGTGTTTTGAGAAAACATAAGAGTTTCCCTTTATGTAAATAATATGTAGAAATCTTACATTCGGTCGACCAGGGAGCGCAGTTTGGTTGATTCGATCTCTTCGAGTATTTTTTACTCAAATGAAAAAAATCAGATATAAAAGACATCTCTTGGGTGGAAAGGAAGGTGAGTGTCTACCAATGACCTTGAATGCAATAGTACGACGTGGAAGAGGCGCGCCACAAAGTAGGAAACCTAATCGCCCCACGATCATGGATAGCACTTCAAACGCGGTCTCATTAAAACGAGATTGGGAATTAAAACGAGATTGAGATGTTTACAAGGTAAAAGCGCGAACAAGTCGACAAAGTTAGTAGGAAATAAATTACGACCCAACATTGAAATTAAAGACGCGGAAACAAATTGGAGCTCGGCGATAATCCCGGTGAGGAAGTTGTGACGGTAATCTCGCCAATTCACCGCATCTAACCCATTCATCTGGCTGTAACTGGACGGTCCCTTCACTGCTGGTAATTATGAGGTTGGATTGATTAGTACGCGGCTGTGAGTTTGAAGGATTGAAGTGGGAGCGATTATCCCACCGCTAACCTATCCTACTTCCTGTTGGCGGAGTGTGATACATGTTACCAAACCATACCTTATAGTCAGAGATACATGTCACAGGATACACTACAATTGTGCCTAAATACTTTTTGCCCGGCTCCAAGCTCTGTGGAATTCATCAATTATGCCAATGTCATCTCTATAGGTTAAAAGCCGGCTCTACCAATTATCCTCTGATTTGTTTCAATCATTGTTTTCCCCAATTCTTCAACGCTGCTGTTTATGGTCCCAGCTAGAATCATGCATGCCACCTAGACATGGCCCATCAGGACAAGGCAGGCAAGTGAAAACACACCACCAATCAAGACTAGCTCATCACCACCAACAACTGCAACAATGTACACAAAGCAAGCCAGACAACATCAGCCAAGAGCAATAATCAAACCACCGCCTATGCAAAGTTCCTAGCAAACCCTGCAAACTACCTTTTGAGCGTTGAGATCCTACAACCGGTTGGTAGCAATATCAAAAAATTGATCAAGGGTGTCAATACTGTTGGGTTGCTTGTTTTTGTAATTTGAAAATTTTCCTCCAACCTCACAAACCTGCAAAATTTGAACAAGAAAGAAAACATTTCCCTTTAATTTTTCCTTACCCTTACTATGGATTTTGAGCTAAAAAAACCTCATATTCAAGAAACTAACTGCCTCTAAGGCATTCAAAAAATATTTAAGAAATTCTAACTCTTGACAAGAATCCACCAAATTGTAATATGGGACAACCCATTTCTCAAGCTCAGTACCATGGACAGAAGTATATCAACTCATCTGAAAAAGATTTCCAAATTTTTCTGCAAACTTGGACACCTTGGATTTCCAGTGCCCAACAGCTGCACCTTGCTTGAAATGCAAGTATTGAACCCCCACCTCCCAGTAACTCACTCATAAAAATGTTCCAGATTATTGGCCCCTAGCTTGACTGCTTGGATCACCCCACTCCAACCAACACCAAGTCTATCCTAAGTTCCTTTTTAGCAAGGCCCACTCATGGGGAACTCAGCCAAAGACCCCCCACAGTCAATGCCATTAACCCCTGGTCATGGCCCAATCCCCTGCAGCACATTCTCCACCATGGTCAGACAACTGGGAACCAATCAAATTTCCAATTAACATCAAGCACCTCCAGAAAAGCCCCAGACAAAGCCAACATACGCACTGCCCAAGCAATCATTTCCTCCCCTCCCAAAACAGCTATGTCCCAGCCAATGTGAGGGCTTTCCTAGGAAAGAAGTGCAGTTACTTTCACTCTCCTGACCACTTTCAAGCCAAATTTACATCCCTGCAAGCCAACACCAAAGTTCCTTCTCCAGGTGTGTGTCACACCCTGGGTTGAAGGGTTAATATCTCACCAACTCTTGAAATTTCCCTCCCTCAGTACCATACACCTCAGTCTACCAGTGTGAAACCAAAAAAGCACCTCATCATTAGTTCACTCTGCTTACTACCTTCAGCTTATGCAAGTATAATTACAGTCTTGGTGACTCATTCCATGCCTGAAATCCTTGCGGTTCAACCAAGTTATGCTCAACCATCCAAGTAACCATGCATCTTCCATCTTCAGGTAAATTGAGCCCTTGGACCAAGCTACTCCATTCCTGGTCACAAGCCAAATCAGCTTATGTTATATATAAAGTCATATCAGTCAAAAAATTGGCTAAAAGACTAGCCCCATTCCACACATAGCCATCTTTGTTCATTTGAATCATTTTTCCAAACACTTGCTCACACTTCATTCATTTACCAAATAGGGCATATCAGAGTTAGCAAACCCGCCATTAGAAACCCGCCATTTTTTTTACCAAAACCGCCATTTTTAATGGGGGGTCTCTGAAATACACATACCCCCTAACTGGTGTATTTTTAAATGGCAGGTTTCATGAAAATGGCAGATTTCAAACATCAAACCCACCATTAAAACCAACATTTATGCATCATCATCCATCCACCATCCATCACATCTAAAACACCCATCCACATCAGCAAATCCATACCGGTCCCATCTCCATCACATTGCACACATCTCATCTCCATCCCTTCACATCTCCATCACTTCACATCTCTATTGCTTCAAATCTCTATTGCTTTACATCTCCATCTTCACACAAACCCCCATCATCATCTCATCACCCCACATTGAATCACCATCTTTCTCAGCATTTCCCATCAAACTTCTTGGCAGCAAGTTGAAAATGCAAAAAAGCTGACTGAACTTTTGTTAGTATTTGACTGCCATTCAGACTCCAATTTGTACTCCAATTTGGAATCAACTTAGTTGGCTTTGAATAATCTATTAAAAAAGCAATACATGGTTCCAAGAAGACAAACTCTCCACAACCCTATGTATGAAAGGCAAAAGCTTCATCTCCTCCCCAACCTAAGCTTCCAGCAACTCTTCCAAACTCTATTGCCTTCATTCATAAAAATTTTGGAGATTATTGAAGACAACCACATCTTCCAGAAACATTCTTGGAATCCTCAAGGCAATCCAGCTATCCAACTGGCTGTTGCTCTTTTTAGATTGGGATAAAATGGAAATGGACCAGAAATTCATCAATTAGAAAATCTATTCTCAGTTGGATATGGAACCATTGACTCATACACCAAAAGAATCATGGTTGCTATCCTATCTTTCCGTTACTCAGTCCTTTCTTTTCCAAAGAAAGAGGACACAAGGAGATATTTCAAGTAATGGAAACCAAAGGATTTCCTGGTTGCATGGGTTTTGTTGATGGAACCACCATCCCCTTGAGTCAAAAACCTAAGCTAGATGGCAACCACTATTTTGATTGGAAAAAAGGCAATTGATTCATATATTTTCCAATTTCTTTGATAACACCATTGATCACACACTGACCAAATATGTTTTGTCTGCCTATTTAGATACTCTGTGGCGCTACAACTTGTTTGTGATAACAACAAGAAGTTCATATCCCTCCATGCTGGCCTTCCAGGTTCTTGTCATGATTCATACGTGTTAAATTGGATGCAGATTGCCCAACAACCAGAGAACAACTTTGACCATGATCAATAACTTCTTGCCAATTAAGCTTATGCTAGTGGGAAATATGTGGTCTAGAATACCAGAAGGTTTTGTCCAATGATCAAGGAAAAACCAATTTCAACTATCACCTTGCCCAATCACTAGTTTGGATTGAGCATGCCATAGGAGTCCTGAAAGGAAGATGGGCCAGCTTAAGGCAAATGCAAAACAAGATTCAAAACCTCAAAGACATGAAGTTCCTCATCAACTGGATTATCACTTTTGTAATCCTTCACAATCTTTTGGCTGACATCAAAGATGAATGGGATGAAATATTTGAAGATGATATTCCTGATCCACCTCAATTCATCCCTGTTTCATCTTGTCCCTCATCTTCTTCTTTGAGAGAATGGATTCTTCCTCTCACCCTTGCTAGTTTTGATGAGTAATGTTTGATTCCAAGTTAGGTAAAAAATACCTTAAGCAAATTTTTTTGGTTTTGGTTGTTCACCCAAGATCCTTGGGCTGACTCAGTTGTTTTTTTTTCTCATTTGTAGGGGTGGAATTAGACAAATGGTTTTGGTTGTTCACCCAAGATAGGCCAAGTCAGTGGTTTTTTTCACAAATCAGAACAAAAAACAACTGGTCCACTCTCCTCCTCACCCACCACCTCCACCTCACCCATCTCACCCCACTCACTCACCAGTCCCATCCTTCCTCCTCACAACAACCACCTTTGCTCCCTCACCCATCCATCACCAACCTCACCAAAACACCCACCACCAAACTCCACATTCCCCATCCTGTCAGGTGAGTCCCCCTCACCTCTTTTAATCACCCCTCTTGGTTTTCTCTTGGCTGAACCTCATCCCCCACCCAGCTCCTGGTCACCCAACCCTTTCAATGTAAGTTCTTCCCCCCTACCTCCTCCTCCTCACCCTACTCCTCCCTTGCCCTTGCTATATCTTGGCCCCCCCAGCCCTTGCTCCCCCCTCCGTAGCTTGCTCCCCCAGGCCAACACCGCCATCCCTCCCAATCCCTTGATTGGAACCGCCCCCCCAGCCAAATTCTGCTTTGGCCCCGCCCCCCCCTCCGCATTGGTCCAGCCCCCCCCTCAACCAACATTGGCCAGCCCCGCTCCGCCCCTTGACCATCAAGGGCCAGCCCCCCCCTCCGCTTCAGCCCCACCCCCCCCTTGACCAACAAGGGCTGAGACCCCCCCCTCCGCTCTGGCCCTGCCCCCCCTTGACCAACAAGGGCTGAGACCCCCCCCTCCGCTCTGGCCCTGCCCCCCCTTGACCAACAACGGCCAACCCTCCCCCCCTTGACCAACAAGGGCCAAGCCCCCCCCTTGACTGACAAGGACCAAGCCCCCCCCCCTCCGCTTTGGCCCTGCCCCCCCTTGACGGCCAAGGGCCGCCCCCCCCCCCCTTGACTGACATTGGCCGGCCCCTGCCCATGGCCCCCCCCTTGACCAACCATTGGTCCCGCCCCCCCCCCCCCTCAACCGCCAACAGACGGCCCCCCCTCCTTCTGTTGCTTGGCCCAACCCAAAGCCCAACCGGATCCTGAAGCAAAGGCCCCGCCCGTTCCCTCACACCCCATAATTTTTTTTTTATTATTTTTATTTTTATTTATATTTATATTTTATATTTTATATTTTATTTTTTGGCTGATGATATCATTTTTTTTTTTTTTTTTTTTTTTTTTTTGGGTGCAGTTTTTTTGTGGGGGGGGGGGGGTACAGTTTTTTTTTTTTTTTTTTTTTTAGGGGTTCCGTTTCTGGTGAACTTGGGATTAATTCCAGGTGTGGTTTCATTTTCTTTGATCCAATCTTGTTTAACCAATGATTTCCATTTGACTGACTTTTTTTTTTTTTTCAATCCCTCAACCACTATTGGTGAATGTCCAATTCTTCTCCCACCTGCCTCAAAATGTTGGAAAAACAATTGAATCCAATCTTTTTCCTCATTCCGATCAGAGTATATGGATGGGAGGGATCAAGATGGAAGGAGATGGATTGACCAACATAATGAAAGTTGGGAAGAATAGGGCCTGTCACCAAAGGAGGGTTCAAATGAGAGATTCCAAAATATCTTTGGAGGTTTCTGAGAAAGCATTAAGGAAAAGGTGGTCTGGTCTGGTTGGAAAATTTGTCCTTTGCATCTGTACCCTTCAATTGTTGCCAAAAAGAAAAAGAATATTTGGAAACCCACCCAGGAAGAGTTTGAGCAAGCAAAAAAACCAATCAAACGGTTCCATTTCTTCCAGTGTGGAAAAGTAATTGTCCTTGATGAATCTGATCACCAAGACCTGGTTGCAATAATTAAATTTGTGCCCTTGGATAAACTCTCAGAAAAAGATAAGAACAACATCAAATTTTTCACCACTTTCCTTCATTTTCCAAAAAAATTTGTCAACCCAGTTTTTCCTTCAAGATCTTGGGGTGGAAAAATGTGGGCAGTTGGATGGAAAAAACCAATGCACCCTTCAGAGTTATTTGGATTTTATGTGAAGAAATCATCCATTAGATCTTCTACTCAAGAGTATGCTTTCCTCAACCTTAAGACAGACAAAGTATCCCAAATTCTTGGAAAAATGTTTCCAAATTTGTCCAAACTTTCCTTTGAATCAAACTGTGATTCAATGAAGGAAAAAAATCCCCTCTTTCTCTTTGTTGGAATTTGGTTCCAAGCCTACACCTTTTGATTGCTCCCCACACATCACTTTCACCTTGGATTCTTTTTAAAACTCTTCTAATATTGACAAAGGCAACATCTCTGGCTACTACTTTTTACTTGTGGTTCCAACCAAGAAATCAAATGGTCAACTTATTGAAAATAAGGAAAAATATGAAGTATTGTACGGCCATTTTTTTCTTCCTGACCTTGGCTTTGGAATTTATTCCAAGCAAGAAGGTATAGTCAAAATGGTTTGGGCAGCTAATAAGTACAAGCACTGTACCTTTCCTGCTGTGGACACAGCAACCCATACCAAAATGGCCATGTCACTTCAAATTAATAAAACAACTAGAAAAACACTTGTAGGGACTTGAATAATGGCCAACTTTACTCTAGAAAAAAAATATAAATAAAAACAGAAATGATCTGTATGTTAGTAAGGTTAAGAATACTCTCAAACATTTTAATCAAAATATTTTTTTTGTTTTTATTTCACCCATGCAAATATATTTACAAGCCCACCATTTGAGTTATCTTCTGTATTTGATCTACTGTTCTACTGCTACCAATTCAAGCCAAGGCTACTGATACCTTATCCTTTTTTTGGGTTGCAAGTCTTTCCCTCTCTTTTTCCAGTTGTGCTTGTTGTTGATCCTTCTCCTTTTCCGCTTTTTGAAACTCTAGCTCAGCCTGTTTCAACTTCCATTCAGCATCCCATTTTTTTTTATGAGCCAAACTCTTGGCTTTCTGCTTTTGAACATCCATGGCCAGTTGACAATCCCACTTTTGCTTTTCAAACTCAAGTTTTGTGGATTCAATTTATGATTTGAATGTTTTTTTCAGGGGAAAAGCAATGAGCATTATTTTGAAAGCAAGGATATTAAACCAATGGACTTACATGAATCTTGCTTCTCCATTATTTCTTCAAAGCCTGAAAAACCAGAAGTGTTTCTCCTCTTTTGATGAATTTTGGGGTTGATATTGATGCAATAGGAGGCCTTGTGCTTACCCTTGGCAGAGGAGATTTGAGTCTGAAAGTTGTCACAAGTGTTTGAAGGCAATGTGGGAGGCCCCATTGGCTTGAGTTTTTGGCCATTCTGGAATGTATGAGCTTATTTTTTAACAATCTAAATCATTCATGATTAATCAGCCAGAAGAGAAAAGAGCTTGGTTCCTTACTTGAACCAATGTTGAGGGTAATGGAGACTGAGAAGTATCTTGTTCCGCATTGGCAAGGTTGATGAGATCTGCTAACCCAGGAAGAGAGCAATCCAAAGAAGGAGGGGAGGGTTCCAAGGCATGGTTTGAATTCTCAATCAATGTGGAAGTAGATGTGATTGGAGCTTATTGCGTGTGAATATCCTCCTTGGCATTGGAAGGGGGCCACTCATAGGATTCTTTGGGATCACAATTGCTAGGCTGAGAATCCCCAGCCAAGTCCTCAGCATCAACTGAATCGGATTTTTGGGAATCAAAAGCAGCTAGGGGGGTGCTGTTGGCCTTCTTTCCAAAGATTTCATCCATTTGAATATAAAAAGGACAAATGGAGTTCAACTTATCAACCACCAAGTTGATTCCCTTGGCTTTGTTAGAGTTTGTGATACAAAGCCAGTGGAGATTGACATGGAGTGGGCCTTTTTGTACTTGGCTTGATAATTCTTTAATTGCTACCTCACCTGTTTGAATGACAGATCCATCCAACCTTTTTTTTTTCTTGAGTTCATTGGCCATCAGGAGATAACCATTGACCTTGGAGGATGGAGTTTGGCCAACACGTGTTTCATTTTTTGATCCAAAGCAGGCATCATAGTTGGAGGGAATTTTGAGAAAGTTGACCAGGGTGATGTGATCAGCTCTCTTGAGCTGACTTGAGCCCTTGGAAGCTGATGGGAGAGGATTGTTTGAGACCTTGGAAGCTGATGGGGGAGGATTGTTTGTTTTGTAGTTCCTTGGCAGTGTTTGCTTTGGTGTGTTGGACTTTTTTGTGGAATTGTGGGGGAGGTTTGCTGAGGGGCCATTTGGAAAGAGTAAGGGAAATAAGGTGATGAGAGGGATAAAGTGACAAGAAAGATAAGTTTATGAGAGATATGAAGTGGTGAGAGCTATAAATTGACAAGAGCAATAAAACAATGATTGGATTCTTTGGATGAGGTTGGAGGTAAGAGTTCTTGTTGGAGGTAGAGTGATGAGAGTGATGAAGCAATGAGACTGATGAAGTGATGAGAGCAATGAAGCAATGAGAGCAATAAAGTGGTGAATGATCAAGTGATGGGGGTGATAAATTGATGAGAGTGATGATGAGAGTGATAAAGTGATGAGAGTGGTGAATCTTTTTATTATGAGGCTGGAGGTAAAAAAATTTGCAATGAGGTTGGAGGTAGAAGGAGGTGGGAAGCCAAGGGTAGATGATGTGGACAGGTGGTGGAAGCCTTTAAATACTTTATTTGAAAAAACCCACTTATTTCCCGGTAACTCTGACACATGTGATGTGAAATAAGTGGGTTTTCTTTATTTTTAATGGGGTGTTTGAAATGGCAGATTTGGGTTTGAAAACCGCCATTAAAAAATGGCGGGTTTGCTTAACTCTTATATGCCCTAATGTGTTCATGTGTTTGAATTATCTATTTTCTTGCACTTGAACTAAAAGCTTGGATTTCTGCACCACAAATTTCATTTTGAACCTTTCCGTTCCTGTCATTAATTTCATCATTTCTCTCTAGCTGTAAAAGGTTTTCTATCAGGTTGTATATAGTCACCCCCAATTACATTATAAGGATCATGCAGTCCGCCTGAAGATTGTTTCCTCATTCAGTTAAATTCATACGTTCTACCCATTCTTTCTGAGGTCAGATTGGTCACATCAAGATTTGCCTTGATTTCCCTTTATTGGAACAAATTGATTTTCCTTTCAGTTGGCTTAATACTTTGAAACAATAGTTTTCATTTTGCAGTTAGATTTGCTAAACTTGGACTTCTCTTGCAATTGGGATTTCTTCATTTGCACTCACATCCACCTAGGATTGCCCTATAGTATGTGGGGTGGTTTTTTGACAGTAAATTAATTAAATCAAACACTATAAAATAGTTTTACCAGCTAAAGATGGTTTATTTTCAATTTCACTTACTGGATAGACCTGGAACACTGCCCTCACCGCTAAAAATGAAAAAATTAATGGAGTACAGAGTTCCAGAAGCTCACAGGACAAACAACCATTGTAAAAAGTCCCTTCTTCCAAATCACCTTTTTTGGAACCTCTTAATGATCTTCTTTCTCAACAAAACCCATCCAAAGATTAGGAGGACACTCTTTCCCAGATTGATGATTTCAAATCCTCCAATGAAACCTTGATCTGCAGTAGACCAAGAATTTGAAGTAATTCTTCCAAGTAAGAGGCTCCAACCCTCATCTCTGCTTTGATCAAGGATCTCAATCAAAAATGCCTTGCAAACTAGCACAAGTGGTCCAATTTTTTGCAATCCAGAAATCAAGAAGCTTGATCAATTTTCAGGAAAACATGGCCATACGCTAAGATCCTACCTAAAGTATTGTAAAATTATTTTCTCAAAAAAACCCAATAACATTACCTCCAAACAACACAATTTTATGTATACATCTTCCTTTTTAAGGGGTAGAGCCTTGCAATGGTTCAAGCAATACCTCAAACCTTTATCCAAAATCAGTCTCACCTGTATTCTCAAAAATTGGTAAAAATTTGAGAAATAAATCTTCAACTTGTGGGCCAATGCCAAAAAAGGGAAAAATGCCAGATACAAGCTCAATGGCCTAGTAATGAAGAAGATTAGTAGGAGTCATGTTGATATTTCTCAATTTCAAACTTTGCAGTCTTGTATCCAATGGAAGAAGGCTGCCCTATTATTTCATTTTTTAAAGTTTTTTACAGCATTCCTGATAGAACAGCTTGAATTTGTGTGGTATAAGGCAACCACCCTTCAGCAGTTGATAGAACGGGTTCTCAAGCTTGATAATACCTATAAAAAAAAGAACCTCTCTCAGAACAACAATCATGGATTTTCAACCTTGCCAACCAAGGTGGACAACTCTTCCAAGCAAAATTTTGAGCTCCCAAAACAATCAAAATTGACTCTGAAAAAAACCTCAAGCAATAAAGGAAAGGCCATTGCCAAGACTCCAAGCTTCCTGGAAAAGCAAACCAGTTTTCTCCAGAACTTGAAATGGCTAAGGAGGGAGAAAGAAGGGTTGTGCATGTATTGGGTAGGAAAGAATTGTGTGAGTAGTTGTACAAAGCTGCTAGCAGGTGAAGAAGCTAAGTTTCCAAAAAGAAAAATAGCTTGTAGTTTTTCTGACACTCTCAAGGGAAACCACACATTTTATAAAAATTTTCAATTCAATGTTTCCATTTGCAAGACCTTCAAAACTTCAAGTTCAATATTTTCCCTTTATGATTCCAATAATATGCATTATCACATACTCCTTGAATCTGGCACTAATGTCTCTTTCATAAGTCTGACTATTTCCACTTCAAAAAAGATTATTTGTTCCAAGATCAATAAATTTAAAATCCATTTAGTAGGTAGTGCATCTGAAAAATCTGAGTGGGTCACCAATAAGAAAGAATGGAATTTTGAGTTTTCCAATTTCTCTAGCTTTGAATGGGATTTATTTCTCTTGGATAATTCTTGGATGGAAGACACCATTCCAGGCCATGAATTTCTAGTGTATTGAAATCTGAATGTGAATTCAAAAGAAGGATTAACTAAACTGAAATTTTTTCAACCTCAAGAAAATATCCAGTCCATCAACCAGGATTTAAAAAGCCTACATGACACTTTCATTGAGTTTGATGACACTTTTCAGCCAGTAGATTTGCAATATCCTGACTTCCATTCCCAAATTAACTCGTCATATTTAGGATTTATTGCTGATTTATCTGAAGTAACTGTTCCTTTCTCCTTTAAAGAGAAGCAGGCAACTACCAAAAGGTGTATTTTGGGCTTCCTAGTCCTTTTGAATTGTCCAAACACTTCAAACCCAGTGCTTGAAGGTGGGTAAAAGGTAGAATATTTAGAAATAAATCAAGAGTCTTTAACTTTGGTTTATCATGAATCTGATGATGTCTTTTCAGAGGTAAAAGCTGATAGGCTTCCCAAATATCATTCATATTATGATAGGATTGAACTCACTTTTCCACCTCCAGCACCTTGACCAGTTTAATCTCTCTCATTGTAGAAACTTTACGGAATCCAAGAATGCATTGCAGAAAATGTATTGTAAGGATTCATTTGAACAAGAAATTGAAACAAAGGCACTCCAGTAATTTTTGTCCCCAAGAACCATAATGGCCTTTGGCTTAGTTTCAATTAAAGGAAAATAAATCAGGGAACCTAGAAGAATTCCAATCCAGTACCACCTATGTTGCACCTTCTGACTCTCTTCCATGGCCCTACTTACTTCCCAAAGTTGGAACTTTGAGGCTCCCGTAAACTAGTTCAAATTTCAGAAGGATATTGGTATTTGACTGCATTGAGGACCCAGTTTGGCATTTAAGCGTATACTGTTATGCCATTTGGCCTGTGAAATTCCCCTTCCACTTTTCAACAGTTCATCACTTGAGTTGTTTCCAACCTTTTAGAGTAATACCTTGTGGTATATCTTGATGATATATCAGTCTAATCAAGTTATCTTGAAGATTGCATTGCACATGTGGAAGAGGCACTATAGCAAATTTGAAAGAATAAACCATTTTCCAAAGTCTGTAAGTTCAAATGCCACACACATTTTCTCCAATTCCTAGGTGTAGTAATTTTGGAATAAGGACTGTCTGTGGACCCAGAAAAAAGCCAAAAAATATTGGACTGTGCTAAGCTAAGAGAATTTTGGAAGTGCACAAGGTTGAGTAAACAGGATTTAGACCATAAATTAGAAAAGAAGGTTAAGGATATATAAGGCAATACCAATTTCATGACTGAAGTTCTGCAGTAGTGGAGAATGGATAATAAGCCCGCATAGGGCCTTAGTATATATTAATAGGGGGGGTTTTAATTTGCAATGGAATACCTCAGTAAAAGTTACAACCTGGATTACCAGGAGGGACAAAGCCACTTTATTTGGTTTTTCATTAAAGAGAATCAAACTGGAGGGTGTCAATTTCAAGTTCCTGGAAAATACCAGTTGAAATAGAAAACTAGAGAGCCCCTCACAGGGGGGCCTGAAACCACAGAGCTCCTTGAAGGGGCCTTAGGAAATAATAAAAATAGTAGATGACAGTGCTGACTAATCAACCATGGCAGACACTATATGAATAAGTGACAAGTTGAGGAAACATGGATTAAGCCAATAAGACAGGATTGATAAGTCAATGAAGCACTATTCAGCTGGATTGGTTAGGTGAAATGTAATAATAATTGAGGACACAGGTGCTGTACTCATAGAATAGTGCTAATAACAGCAATTATCACACCAAACTATAGGCTTATATCAAAATTAAGAAAAGAACTAAAAAGAGATAGCAGAATGAGGAAATGAGCAGAGAAAAGTACATCCAAAATCATACTTTGAAAATAGCTGAGAAAGCCTTGAAGTTCAGAATTTTGAGAGACCCTACCCTGAAGCCGCAAAATGAGGTGCAAAAAATGTTGCAACTGAGGTGCAATAAAAGTTGCAAGCAAAGTTGAAGACAAGTAGCAATCAAGGTTGCAATTGACTAGAAAAGTTTCCGGGTGGTGCCAGTATTTTTATCGGAGGATTAAAGAGGCAAGACATTCAGCCAGGTAAGAAGCAAAGAAACTTGCAAGATGGTTGAAAACAGGGTTGCAAGAGGTGGTGTGAGAAATGTTTCAGAATTACTGCAAGAAATGTTGCAAGATAGGTGCAAAAAAGCACCAGGATGAGAAGTGCAAAAATGTTGCAGGAGCAAGCAATGGTTTTACTGTTTAATTACAGAGATCTGAATCCAGAATTTTTGTTTTTATGAATTTTTTTTCTAAAAACCAGCAAGTGTGCTGATGATATCAACAGGGTTTGGTACAACAAGGTGTGGATGAGTGAATTAAGTATTGATTGAGAATGAGATCAGTAACCAAAATCTTTTTCTTCAGGTCAAGGAACAGCAGGAAGCAAAAGGAGTAATCCTGAATGGACTCAATACAGTTACTTTGAGGCAGTCACGGTCTTCTGCTAACTGCTCTATGGCCTAGGTGGAGACTGATGGTCTTTGCTTGTTGATTCTCTACTCTGTTGGGTGTTAAAATCTAGGTCAGGGGCTGTTGGTTGTTATTCTATCATCCTCTGTCTTTCTTTTGAATTAGGAGGTAGCTGGTTGTTTGGGCACTGGAGTGTGTTGTTTGGTTGCTGGGAAAGGTTTGATTTTTTATTCCTTTGGCAATTGGTCTTTGGCTGAGAATCTTGAGATTGATCAATTGCTTCAAAAGTTGATTGATTGGTAAAAGTCTTGGGGTCTCTGGGTTGGTTTGTCTATTGGTACGCGTCTTGAGATGGATCAATTGGTCTACAATTGATTTATCCATCTTTGTTCTTCTTGGTTTGGTTCTTGAGTTCTTGGATGGTTGGTTGAAGGGAGGAAGGATTTCAAGCAGAGTGGAGGAGCAAAGAGCAAGGATTTCCTGAGTATTAGTTGCGCAGGAAGTTGGTTTTGCACATATGCAAGAGTTATCTCAATTGGGATAACTCAGGAATTCATCTTATCTGGCTTGGTGGCTGATGCAAGTTATCCAGATTGGGACAACTCATGGTGAATTCAATGTAGTTTCTGGAAGAAAACTACGTCAATCCAGCTACTTTTTTTTTATGCCTTGAGGTAAAGAGCCTACTGTTGAGTCTGGAAAGAAATTTTGAGCTGCACAACTTGGTCCGCAAATCAGAAACCAAGTCTTCCAAAGAAATTAAGTTCACTTTCAGTCTATCATTTTTTTACAGGTTTCTGAGATATTTGATTTTGATGTCAAGATGTTTAGTCTTGGAGTTTGAGCCAAAATGGTGAATTTTTTTGATGAAACCATTATTGTCTATGTTGAAGATGGGAGTAAGCAAGTGGGGTGGCCACAATTCTTTGATTAGTTCTGATATCCATAGGCTTTCTTTGGGTCATTTGGTGAGTGAGTTGAATTTGGCTTTGGTGGATGTCATTGTGATATTTTTTTGTTTGCAGCTGTTCCAGGAGATAAGAAAATTGAGCCAATGAGAGATGTATGAACTTCTTGACTTCCTTGAGTCAAGATCATTGTTCCAGGTGGCTTCACTAAAATTTTCAAGTCTAGAGGAGGATTAGAAAGAGGAAGGGGAGAGAAGAAGAGAGTCAAAGGAGGTTCCAGCCAGGTATTTCCAAGAGTGCAGCACTTCCTTCCAGTGGTTTATTCTTGGTTTTTTGTTGAATTGGGAGAGAATGGAAACTGCAGGAGCTTTATCTGGTCAAGTTTGAAAGCAGAGATAGTTCAGCATTCTGGTGAAGGTTCTGCAGTTTATATTGAGCTTCTGGAACTGTTCTATTCCTTCCTTGATTGCCTTCAGCAGTTGAATGCTTGGTGTAAGAGGAGTTAGAATGGGTTTTCAATTGGATATCCAAAGACATTCAAGTCCATTTTTGAAGAGTTTGCTTTGGGAGAGGATTATGCTGAGGTCTGCAATAGTCATGTTCATTCCTAGGAGGGTGCCTGGACTGTGGGCTGATGAATTCAGAAAGTGTTTGAGGAAGAGGGTTTAAAACTATTGGGGTCTTCCAGCTACAATGAGGTCATCTACATGAAAGAAGAGCACTTAATTGGATTCTTGATGGATTTAAAGAAAAGGGTTGGATTTGCAAGGGGCATATCTGATTTTTTTGAGCCAGTCAGTGAGAGTGTTGTACCAGTTGGCTGGAGCTTGTTTCAGAACATAGAGATATTTCTTCAGTTTGAGGAAAGGGGCAGTTCTTGAGCACCCTGAAGGAGTTTTGATGTAGATTTCTTCCTTCAAGGGTGCGGATAGAAAAGCTGCTTTAAATCAAAATTTCTGAGGGAGATTTTTTTGGAGATAGAAAAGATGAGAATTGTTAGAAGAGTTCTGAACTTCCCAGTTGGCAAGAAGGTGCAATTTTAGTCAATTGCAGGGATTTTTCTGAATACTTGGATTTAGATTCTGGCCTTTCTTCTTTTGAGGTGACAAAGCATTTTCAGGCTTGGATTTGAGAATCATGAAGTTCTTCAGAAAGGAGTCAGGAATTTTGGTTGTATCTTCCCATAATTCCATTTTTTAAATGTAATCAAACTCTGTTTTGAGTTCCTCCAAAAATTTGTTGGGAGTGCTGAGGTACGTGTAATTGAATGGCTTGAATGTTGAGGGTCTTTCTCTGAGAGTGTATCTGGGAGGAGTGGGCAGTCTTTATGAAGCTGGAGAGTAAATTGGAATGTCCTCCTCTTGTTTTTGGCTGGATGCCAAGTCTTTGTTGTAGTTCTCAACTTATCATTCTTCTTCTTTGCTTTAGTTGGTTTTTGTTTTTCTTTTGTTTCAAAACCTGAATCTGAGGTTTTTTTGTTGATTCTCTGTATTGTTTTTTGGGATTTGTCCAATCCATGTTCTTGGATGCAAGTTTTAAGGGTGGTTTGTTTTTGGTTCTGAGGACCAAGGTGAGAAATCTGGTGTTTTTGGTCTCAATGGTTTTTCCAGAGTCTGCTAGAATATGGTAGGCTCTGATATTGTTGTTAAAGCCAATCAGATCACCAGTTTTGCCTTTTATTCTGAGCTTGGAGAATGATTTCTTGGGTAGAGACAGTAAGGATATAGGATTGTCAACAGGATAGAATTAGTCCAAGGGAAGAGTTTGTTTTTGAAGATAGAGTAAGGGGATTGCTTTGATTTATGACTGGGTATTTGATTCAGAGTGAGAGTGCTGGCTTTGAGGACATAGTTACTTAAATTTTTGTTTAGACATGATTAGTGAAAGATGGTTCTGAGTAACTTGAGTATGGTTCTATTGTTTCTTTTGGGCAAGCAGCTTTGATGAGGTGTGTATGGATCAAAGTATCTGGTCTTGGTCAAGTTCTGTTTGCAGTATTACTTGAAGATTTTATTATTGAATTTACCACCTCTGTCAGAGTGCAGGATATTGGGGTGGTATCCAAATTTTTTTGTTTCCAACTCTAATATTTGAGAGACTTTTTCAAATTTTCTGTCTTTGGATTTGAGAGGGATGCCCAAGCAGTATCTTGAGTGGCTGTCACCCAAAGTGAGGATGTATCTGTGGTTTTCAATTGAAGCTGAAATGATGGGCCCAATGATGTCCCAGTGGAGTTCTTCAAAGGTTCTGGAGGCCAAGCCATGCCTACCTTTGAAAGAGGCCTGGGTTATCTTTCCAATAGTGCAGAATTACATATGTTGTCTGGTTTCACTGGGATATTAAAGTTGTCTCTGCTTCTGTGGTATCTAACTTGTCTCATGTACTTGTGTACATCAGGAAGAATCAGGCATCTCTGGCTGACCAGAGACTTCACTTCACCATGATGGTTTCCCCAATTGCTTCAGAGTTTATAATCAATTTCCAGAGAAAATCACCATTAAATCTGTTTTTTTTTCTGGTAGATTTCATAAACATGGAAACACAGTTGATCCATGATTGCTTATGAGTATCCTCTTAAATTCTTCAAAAGTAACCAATGAAGTCTTTAATTTGATTCTTCAAGTTTTCCACTGTGTTTCTGATTGGTTTCTGAAGGAATTATCAAAGGTGTCTTTTGATTTTCCATTATTTTTCCTGCAAGAACCCCTTGATTTATTCCTGTTTTCTCTTTGATTTTCTCAATATTAATGTTTTCTCTCTTTTCAAGCTGTATTATTTTCAGATAATTTGACTCAATTTCATCCCTTCAAAGTAAATATTATTTTAATTACTCATTGAACACATACCATGATGAAAATAATGTTTGCATGTGTGATTTTGTGTCAGCTTGCTACTATGTACAGAGCAACCTGTCAATAGCAACACAAAACTATGAAAAATAAGAATATCTCAATTAACAAAATAAGGAGTGAGAAATCCATAAATATTATTACAAAAATAAATTTCTCACCCAAAATCAGGTAGGGTCACTCACTGACCCCACCCTTGAATTCCAAGTCCTTATATTTTTAAAATAATTAGAAAGAAAAGTACTAAAAATTACAACACCAGTATGGCACTTTTTGGCCATTCTAATATTTCACACCTATTGTCACATATAGGGTTTACACCTAAAATTCACTCAGAATTGAGGTGTTGCGTATATTTTAGGAGTTCCACACAGAAATGTGTTATGTCACATTTCCCGCATGCAGCCCGGCATCATTACATATCCCTACGTACTAGTAGTAGCAGATTCCTGCTTACTAGAGACCTGCGCGCAGCTGATTCTTTCATGCACGCAGAAGATCCTACCCTGCGCGCATCTGTACTAACTGATCCCCGCGTCTGGATCAGTTGTGACTAATCTGACAACCAGGTACCGCTCAGAAGAGCTACAACCTAGTTAGGGTTGCCTAGTATATGAAAAAAACTGACATATGCATTAATAATGATCTAAAAAGATCAAAAATTAAATAAAATTAATGAAAATAAAGTTTAAAACATTTTTTAATAATAAATCAAAGATCAAGGATTATAATAAAAATCACTGACCCTGATCTTTGAGCACCACAAAACACTACAAGGAGTGTTTATAAAAATTATTAAAAATTATTTACATGATCAGCATATGATTTATAATCATTAAACATCCCCATCTCCCCGCTTTAAAGCAATATAAATATCACAAATGAAGGATGAGTACAGAATGATCAAATTTACGCCATAACAGATCAACAGATCCTGTGGCTAAAATAGTACAGAAATCCAGAAGATCTAAGGACAGCTGATTGACAGCACTAAGTGGACATTCCAATCTTGCCCTGACTGGCTTGCTAGCCTCAGCCTACGAGCAGAACCCTCTCTACGTGCCCTGAGAAGCTCAAAATAACCCAAAAAGGTATTTATACAGACCTCTTTGGATCCATTATTCCAGCATAGTTACCAGGAATTATTTATTGTCAATCAGACACCGTGTCATTGTTGATCAAGTGCTTATATGAAGATAAGCAAGTGATTTATGAATTATTCTTTAGTAGTATTATTTACCCTTATTAACCAATTAACCCTTGAAGTTTAGTCAAGCAATTTACCCCATCTGCTCTGAAACCCTTCCAATTATTCCAGGATTCTCGTGTTAAAGTGCTAAGATTGAGTGTTGCCCTTATTGTCTTTGCCTCTGGTGCTGTTAAGCCCAGCCATTAGTGGAATAAGTCCTTTCTAAGGCACCCATCTTTATTCCAAGGTTCTTAAACTGCCTAAGGAGGCCCCTTGAAGAGAGGTTGCTAGACTGTAAAGATCCCCAGTAGTATAATACTGTGGCCCCTCTTTTATATTATATTGAAAACCATTTATTACCAAACCAGTTAAAACTTGCAACTGCTCTTATTATATTATTTACTTGAGCCTCTAAGCATTTATTATTGGAATAATAATTATTATTATCATTCCAGCATTTTTATCACTCTCTGTAGCTAAAGGACTGCAAGGTTCCTGGTATCAGAGAGCTGAAAACTGGGGGTCTGGCCGGGAAATATCCTTAAATAATCAATTTTTAATTATTTATTCCTTGGAACAGTCTATTTGTTTTTAAAAATAAGTTAAAATACTTATAACACTTATTTTTGATCATTTGTTTCTCTAGTGGATCTTAAGACCAACGGAGAATTGATCAATTATTATTTTAACCTTCTTAAAAAGAAAAAAGAAGAAAAACTCCGTAAATTTGTCCCTGTTATTGTAACTCCTGAGCAACTACAGGAGAAATTGCTTTATTATAAACAGAAGGTTATAAAGGACAAAGAACTTGAGCTTGAAATAATTATCAATTTTAATTCTTTATTAAGGCAACATAAGGAGTGGAATATTTATCAAAGGAAGCTTTATATTTTTAAACTGAATAACCCTGAAGATAAAGAAAAATCCAAAAATAATAAAAGTCATTATTTTTTCTAAAAATATCATTTTAACACGTAAAAATACAAAAATATTAAAATTATATTTTTTTTTATCCATCTCAATGGATTTTATTTTTGGTGATCTCATTGACCAGGACCTCCTAGAGGACGTTCCAGACAGTGTACCATTGGACTTACCCTTTGATTTATCCCAGGATCTGATTGGAACTCACTCAGACCCCATTGGAATACCCCCCAAGGATAGTTGTGATCCCAACCAAGTGTTGGTAATCTTGAATTTACCTTTAAGTAAGTTAAAATATATATAAAAAATTATTGAAAAATATAAAACACACAACAAATATCATTCTTATATTTTTAAAGTCTTTTTCAAAAGTTTTGACAAAAGACTTACTCATTTTTTTTTGGTGCTATGTATCAAAATAGGCGCAACACCCGCGCAACGGGTAGATCCCCGTTGTATGGATCTCTGCCCGGAGGAACCCTTCCGCGCAAGGACTCCAGTTGCGAGCGCAATGAGGGGACTCAAACCCGTGACCATAGCGTCACGCGGGACGACGATGGCGACGACCGCAGCCGCCAACTCGACCAAAAAACCATTGGAGAACCATCAGTCGCCCAAAATCTTATCCCAGGAGGGTACAGGTCCTCCTACGCCACCCCAGCTGGACTCAACCAAGGAGGAAAGAGTCAAAGTGTTAGCAAAAGAGAACGTGAGCTATTGGGAACAATTCAGGTTGGCTCAGACCCAGGAGGATCAACCAGGTATGAGAAAAGCCATTTCTCAGGAAAAGAAATCTCAGATTTCTCTGCAAAGGTTGATCCCAAAGAAAGAAGTAGAAGTCTACATGCAGAAATGGAATCCTTGGGATCAGTTAGCTTCCTTAAAGGGAAAGGACCCCAAAAAGAAGAGGTCCTCAGCCCATCAGAAGTTAAGGAACCCAAAGGATTGGGACAGCATAATATCCCTAGCCCAGAAGTGGAAAAAGGTGTACCAAAATTAGAGGTAGAAGCTCTTAATAGATTTTCTGTAAATGTGTCTCACAATTTTACTATTATTAGCCAATTCTTTGACAAAGTTTATCAACAATTGGACAAATTAAGTTCAAGTATTTTCAGATTGATTGAAACAAAGTCTCAGATTATGAGAATTGATGAGTTAGAAATACAACAAATCAAGGATAGTATAAAAGCTAGTAAGTTGGACCTGATGAAACATATTGATGACAACCAATCAATTCTTCAGGAAGATATTCTTGCAACCATAGACCAGCTTAAGGAAGAAGTTAAGAAAACTAGTCCTACTCCTTCAGCTCATCTGATTAACAAAATTGAATTATTAAGCAACAAACTTGATTGGGAGTTAGGTATGATTAAGAATGATCTCAGAGATCTTAAGATCAACTCTACTAACTCTCCGGTCATTGACTTAGAAGAAACTAGACCTTCCAGGTTCACCAGTATTCCTAGTGCTCCTTCCAGAACCAGGATAACTAGGAATGAGTCTTTCAGACCCAGCCCCACTCCTGAAATGGAGCAGGCTTTGAAGTTACTTCCTCCCATCACTGAATGGCCTAAATTCTCTGGAGAAGGAGAATACAACCATGTCAGTTTCATTAAATTTATTTACTATACTCTTTCTTCTTATGAGCTCCCTGATGCAATAGCTGTGGTAAGATTGCCCAGAAAATTTGAAGGAGTAGATCTTGATTGGTTTATCAATAAAAGAGAAGAAGTTGGATATTTAGTCTGGAATTCCTGGAAAGAATTGATCAAAGTACAATTTGGTACTAGGATTTGGAAAAGAAAGATGATGAAAACTTTTGAAACCTCCCAGTTTGATCCATCCAAGGACAAATCTCATAAGTGGTGCTTATACCAGAAAAAGAGGTTAGACTGTTTCTACCCGGATGCTGATAAAGAAGAAGTCAATGAAAGACTCCTCAACTTATGTCCTGGACAAATCAACCACAGTGTAAGGTGAAGGATATCTATGGATTCAGATCTTTCTACCTTAATAGGTGTGCTGGAAGAGACTATTGATATGAATGGTCTTGATAAAAGAGTCAATAGACTCCCCAGGGAACAAAATACTAGAAACAGGGAAGAATATACTACCAAAGCTAAGGAATCCCCTGCTACTAATCCACTTACCTTGGAAGTCAAGAAGACTCCAGAACCAAAGGAAAAAGTATGTTGTAACTGTAACCAAACAGGAGACGTAAAACCTGATTACTTACCTCAAAAATGGAATCCCAACATGAAGATTCACCACATCTCTGAGTGTAAGGCCTTGACTCTAACACCTTCTTCTGGTAAAAGTTAAACTTCAGGCAAAACATGCTATTCTACTGGTTCAATCCAAGGATCCCCTGTTAAGTTACTTCTAGACAGTGGAGCCTTTTGCTCTTGTGTTGGTTCAACTTATTTGGAGAAACAAGACCCAAACTGGAAACTGGACTTATTACCAGTAAATCAGGCTAGGTTCAGCAGTTGTAATTCCTCTCTCAATGCTTTTGGAGTATTGTCTTCTGATATCATACTACCTCACTCTAAAGGATCACTCAAACTGAAAATTGAATTTTTAGTGCTCCAAAATGGAGTATGTGATTATTTTATCCTTGGAAATGATTCTCTTTGCTTATATGGTATAGATGTATTCCAAAGCAAGGGTAGATACTTCACTATAGGGGGAGACTGGAATAAGAAGTTCCAAATATGCCATGTCAATGCTCAAACTTCTGATTCAACTTATGAAAAACACTTAGAGAGTTTCAATCAGGAATACTTCTCTAAAGCTGCTTTGAATTCCCTTCTCAATGAAGAACAGAAACAGGATATCCTACAAGTATGCTTTGAAAATCAGAATGCTTTCTGTACCAAGGATCACCCCTTTGGTAACATCAAAGGACAAGATATGATCCTAACTCTGACCATTAAACCTCCTTACCCACCTAACCTCAGGAGACCCGCTTACCCTTCTAGTCCAAAATCTAGAGCTGTTCTGGAAACCCATATTCAAGAGTTGGTTGATTTACAAGTCTTAAGGAAAGATGGACAAAATGAACAAGTGGATATCACCACGCCTGTTGTGGTGCTCTTTCATGGACACGAGTTGGGAAAGGCTGCGCGCTGCGGGCTTGCGCAGATTGGAATGCTTGCGCAGATTGGACGGATTGCACGGATCGGAAGGCTTGCGCGGATCGGACGGCTTGCACGGATTGGACCGCTTGCGCAGATCAAGCGGATTGCAAGACGCGCGGATTGGATCACGCGGGAACGCCCCGGATACCTGGGATGGGTTGTTGGGCGTGTTATAATTATGGCCAGCAATTAGCTTAGGCAAATGAGCAGTATTTAAAGCAAAAGAAATGCTGGACACTGTGTGTCAATAATGGCTAATGGGGCTCTCACAATGGGGCAATATGTTGGATGAATTCGATTGGATTATGAATGAATGATGGAAAACAGCAGGGAGAAGAGCTCCTTAAGTACAAAAGATTGGCCTCTTGTGAGCCCATGATACAACAAGCCAAAGGGCAAATTTTCCGCCCCAAAAGAGCTCTACAGGCTCTACAGGCCTTGTTACTTGGTTTGGACTGCATCAGCCCACATGGCATTAGTCCCTGAACCCTTACAACCAGACTATTCCGGTCCATTCTTGTGTTTCCACCGTTACGGGGCTGAACCAGCCCATTGCTGTTCAGTCCCTTAGTTGGTTGTCTATTACAACCGGCCCTGATGGCATCATTACCCCTGTTACGGGCTGGTTGCCTCATGCATCCAGCCCCTGGCCCCTGAAATGGGCCAGGTGGGACCCAGGGCTCACCTGGGTCCGGTTTCAACCTTACATGGGGGGGTGTGACCAGCGGACATGCTGTCCCCCCCTCTATCTCTTACAAATCCCTGGTGGGGGCGGTCAAATCCCCTCACCAGGGGCCCTGGGGGTCGATACCCCCCAGGGCGTCGTCACAGAAAGTTGGCCTGGGAGGTGGTCAGGTCCCCCCAGGCCCATCGCTCCTCCCCCTCGGTAAAGGGGGGGGGAGAGCGCCCCTTCGCGCTTAGTTTGCTACGATGGCGGGGGGGTGATGAAATCCCCCCCACCTGCCGGTCGCATACCATGCGGCCGGCGCCGCCACCTCCTGGGGCAAGGGGGTGGTCAGGTCCCCCCTGCCCTGACCGACCGCCTCGTTGCGGCCGGTCGCTGGCTGGTTCAACCCAGCCAGCCTGCCCCCTCCCCCTCGCGACGGCGAGCGAGGGGAGGGGGAGCGAGCTGGGGCCGCGAGCCCTGGCTCCGCGGCGCTGGTTGCCGGTCGCGACCAGCCGGGCCCGCGCGGCATCGCACCGCGCGGGATCCCTCGGCCGCGCAACAGCCCCGCGCGGGCCTTCGGGCCCCGCGTGGGCCGTGCCGAGGAACACAGGCGGCCCCGAACGGGCCGCGACGCGAGCAGCGGCCCCGAGCGGGCCGCGACACAGGCGGCAACCCTAATGGGCCGCCCCAAGCCCGAATTGTGAGAAAAGACTACTTTTGCGGGCCAGCCCGTCTGGCCAAGTATGTCCAAAATAAACCTTGGGCCCAATTATGCCCATACAAGCCCATCTGGCCGTATTTGCCCATATACCCCATCGGGCCCGTTAGGACCCGTGTACCAATGGGTCTATTTCACGCGTTTTGAGGCCAGTTTCCCCAACTCTGTAACATCCACATGGGCCCATATGGTCCGTGTGTGTGTCCAATGGGCCTCAGAGGCCCATTTGTGCATCCCATTTGGATTACACTTATACGTAGCACCCGCGTAAGTGCGTACGTATTTTAACAGGGCGGACGCATCATGAGAAGGATGAACCAGTGGGTAACACGGACGGGGCATGGGGCAGGGGAGGTGGAGCATGGGTTACGGGACAGGGGACGGAGGGATAGGGTTAGGCTAGAGTTCTGTGGCTTAGGGATTGTATTCCATCATTCTTGCTTACTTGCGGTTGTACTTAGGTTAGGGTTGAGAGGGAGGACTTAAATACTTCACTCTCAACTCCGGGTTGTAAGGAGGGATCATCACATTATCATTATCATCACATCAGATTGGATTGGTTTGCAAAGGAAGGAACCCATCTTATTATCACTCTATCTCTCTCTCTCTTGGCTTGCTGCATCCAATCTCCTTACAGATGCTTTGATCAATAACTTCCGGACTTGAGGAAAACTTAAGGGGTAGCACTCCTTTGGTTTCCACACCGTAATTATAGCTTGGCATAATGATAAGTCAAGAATGGTTGGAGATTTCAGAATGCTGAACAACTACACCCAAGCTGATTATTACCCAATTCCAAGAATTGACCATGCTCTGAATAACCTGTCCAAAGCCAAGTACATCACTACCATGGACATGCTGAAAGGTTTTCACCAAATACCTATTAGCCCTGATAGCCAGAAATTCATGAGGATTATCTGTCATTTGGGAATTTATGAGTATCTTAGGATGCCTTTTGGTATAAAAAATGCTCCTTCTCATTTTCAAAGGATGATGGATATTGTCTTAGGATTATTCATCAGACAGGGATGGATGATGGTATACATTGATGATGTTATCATTTACTCTGATCATTGGGATACTCCCATGGAGAAATTAAGGCTATTCCTCAAAACCATCTCTGCTGTGGGATTGAAAGTATCAATGAAAAAGTGTAACTTTGGCTACGGGGAACTCAAAGCCTTAGGACACATTGTCTCTGGACTAACCTTAGCTGCTGACCAAAACAAGATAGCAGCAGTAATGAATAGGCCTATGCCTCAGAATAAAACTGAACTCCTATCCTTTATCAGCTTCTGCAGCTACTATAGTAAGAATTTACCAAAGTTTGCTCTTCTAACCAAATGTCTGTATGAGATCTGCAACAACACCACCGTGTTTGAAATGACTCATGACAGAGTCAAGAACTATGAGGAACTCAAAATGGAAATGACTTCAGCTCCAGTACTGATCCAGCCAGATTATTCTAAACCTTTCAAACTCTACATAGATGCAAGCATGGAAGGTCTAGGAGCTGCTTTACACCAGGAAGTCATAGAGGATGAAAAACCAGTGGAAAAACCTATACTTTTCATATCCAGACAAATTAAAGACACTGAGAAAAGGTACGGTGCATGCCAAATGGAATTTCTTGCCTTAGTATGGGCTCTAGAGAAACTCCATTATTATTTAGAAGGCACCAATTTCACTGTGATTACTGACTGAAATACTTTCAGGACATTGATGAACATGAAGACCCCTAGGAGGCACATGTTAAGATGGCAGATAGCTATACAACAGTACAGAGGTCAGATGACCATAGTTCATCAAGCTGGGACTAAACACCAGAATGCTGATAGTTTGAGCAGGAATGCGTTACCCAATGACCCAAGTAACCCTGCTTATGATCCAGAGGATAATGATATATCCCTATCCTTAACATTAACAGGTTAAACATTGAAGCTCCTATAATGGGAATCCACATTTGTGAACTGAATGAATCATTGTTCAACTCAATCAAAGAATCTTACTGTTCTAGCATGAAGACTCCGATCACTATTATGGAAAGTGCTTCTCCACCATCTGAATTGATCAATAGCCTACCTGAACCACTTTTTAACCCATAAAAAGCCGGAAGGTTCACCATATGGAATGGTCTGGTATACTATAGGCATCAACATTCAAGTGTTATAGTCTTAACCAAGGATGACCATATCAAACATGTTCTGGCTGAGTGCCATGATAACTGCTCATCTGGTCATTTATCTGCTGATAGAACCTTAGATAAGGTTAAACAAACTGCTTGGTGGGTTAATTGGAGAGACTCTACTATACAGTATGTTACCAGTTGTAAAACTTGTCAGAAGTCCAACAGGACTACTTGGAAACGGTTTGGTCTACTTCAAAAGATTGCTAAACCCAAGAAAAGACAGGAGATCATCAATATGGACTTTGTAACTGGACTACCACCAGGAGGAGCCTATTCCTACAACTCAGTCTTAGTCATTGTGGATAGGTTCTCCAAGAAAGAAAAGTTCCTAGGTAATCACAAGGAAGACACTGCTATGGAAGTTGCCCGAATATTTTGGAACAGACTCATTGCTGATGTTGGAGTTCCCAAGATTATTATCAGTGACAGAGATCCTAAATTCACCTCTGAGTTCTGGAGGAATCTTCATGATATGCTTGGAACCACCTTAGCTTTCTCTACAGCTTATCACCCTCAGATGGATGAATCAGCTGAAAGAATGATTCATACCCTGGAAGACATGCTCAGGAGATTCTGTGGCTTTGGACTAGAATACAAGAATTCTGACGGTTATTGCCACAATTGGGTTAGCCTTTTACCTGCACTGGAGATGGCCTACAAAAGTAGGAAGCACTGTACCACTAAGGAAGCACCTTACATACTGGAAAGAGGATGGACTCCTAGATTACCCAAGGATAAACTTAACCAACAGCTAACTAATATTCACCCTACATCCCTTGATTTCAAAAACATGATAGATGTAGCCAACAAAAATGCTGCTAAGTGTGTCCAGGATGCTGTGGAGTATAACCAGCAAAGGTGGGATAAAACCCATCAGGAACCTGATTTCAAGATTGGCAATCAAGTCTTGATCTCTACCACCAACTTTACCAACTTAGCTGGAAACAGAAATCTTATACCAGCTTTTTTTGGACCTTTCACCATTAATAAACTTCATGGTAAAAATGATGTGGAAGTAATCCTCAGTGATGAGCTTTCTAGAAAAAATCCTGTCTTCCCAGTAAGTCTCATCAAACACTACCACCCAAGGAATGGAGAACATACTCCTTCACTTGCAATACCTGTTACAGAAGAACCTGAAAAGTACAAAGGAAAAATTAGCAAGATCCTTAAAGATAAAAAAGATAGGATCAATGGAAAAGATGTCAGACTCTACCTGGTAAGATAAAAGGGAGAATCAGCTGATAAAGATGAATGGTTGCCTGAACATAATATCCCTGACGGACCTATGCACCTGAGGAACTACAGAGCCAGCAGGAGGCATTAAACCAAAGTTTTTTTTTTCAGATATAGACATATCTTGGAGTGGGGGAATGTCAGCTTGCTACTATGTACAGAGCAACCTTTCAATAGAAAAAAAAACTATGAAAAATAAGAATATCTCAATTAACAAAATAAGGAGTGAGAAATTCATAAATATTATTACCAAAATGGATTCCTCACCCAAAATCAGGTAGGGTCACTCACTGACCCCACCCTTGAATTCCAAGTCCTTATATTTTTAAAATAATTAAAAAGAAAAGTACTAAAAATTACAACACCAGTATGGCACTTTTTGGCCATTCTAATATTTCACACCTATTGTCACATATAGGGTTTACACCTAAAATTCACTCAGAATTGAGGTGTTGTGTATATTTTAGGAGTTACACGCGGAAATGTGTTATTTCACAATTCCTGCGCGCAGCCCCGCATCATTACATATCCCTACATACTAGTAGTAGCAGATTCCCGCGTACTAGAGACCTGCGCGCAGCTGATTCTTCCACGCACGCAGCAGATCCTACCCTGTGCGCATCTGTACTAACTGATCCCCGCGTCTGGATCAGTTGTGACTAATCTGACAACCAGGTACCGCTCAGAAGAGCTACAACCTAGTTAGGGTAGCCTAGTATATTTAAAAAACTGACATATGCATTAATAATGATCTAAAAAGATCAAAAATTAAATAAAATTAATGAAAATAAATTTTAAAACATTTTTTAATAATAAATCAAAGATCAAGGATTATCATGTAAATCACTGACCCTGATCTTTGAGGACCATGAAACACTACAACGAGTGTTCATAAAAATTATGAAAAATTATCTACATGATCAGCAAATGATGTAAAATCAGTAAACATCCTCATCTTCCCGCTTCAAAGAAATATCAATAGTACAAATGAAGGATGAGTACAGAATGATCCAATTTATGACTTAACAGATTACCAGATCCTGTGGCTAAAATAGTACAGAAATCCAGCAGATCTAAGGACAGCTGATTGACAGCACCAAGTGGACGTGCCAATCGTGCCCTGACTGGCTTGCCAGCCCCAGCCCACGAGAAGAACCCTCTCTACGTGCCCTGAGAAGCTCAAAATCACCCAAAAAGGTATTTATACAGACCTCTTTGGATCCATTATTCCAGCATAGTTACCAGGAATTATTTATTATCAATCAGACACCGTTTCATTGTTGATCATGTGCTTATATGAAGATAAGCAAGTGATTTATGACTTAGTCTGTAGTAGTATTATTTACCCTTATTGACCAATCAACCCTTGAAGTTTAGTCAAGCAATCTACCCCATCTGCTCTGAAACCCTTCCAATTAATCCAGGATTCTCCTGTTAAAGTGCTTAGAGTGAGTGTTGCCCTTCCTGTCTTGGCCTTTTGTGCTGTTAAGCCCAGCCATTAGTGGAATAAGTCCTTTCTAAGGCACCCATCTTTATTGCAAGGTTCTTAAACTGCCTAAGGAGGCCCCTTGAAGAGAGGTTGCTAGACTGTAAAGATCCCCAGTAGTATAATACTGTGGCCCCTCTTTTATATTATATTGAAACCATTTATTACCAAACCAGTTAAAACTTGCAACTGCTCTTATTATATCATTTAGTTGAGCTTCTCAGTGTTTATTATTTGAATAATCATTATTATTATCATTCCAGCATTTTTATCACTCTCTGTAGATAAAGGACTGCAAGGTTCCTGGTATCAGAGAGCTGACATTTTGAGAACCACCCCTGTGGCTTGAATGGAGGCAATTAGTGTTTGGGTTGAGGAGAAAAAAAAAGGAATGAAAGAAAAGAAAAGAAAAAAAGAAAGAAAAGAAAAAGAAAAAAAAAAAAAGAAAAAAAAAAAGAAAAAAAAAGAAAAAAAAAGAAAAAAAAAGAAAAAAAAAAGAAAAAAAAGAAAAAAAAAGAAAAAAGAAAAGAAAAAAAGGGTAATGTGAAATTCACGACTCTTTGAGTCGTGTACAGGACTCTGTAAACAAGTCTTTGAGTTGTGTACATGACTCAATGGGCTGTGTGGCACCCTGCGCGACTCAAATGAGCCGTGTGGCATGCTACACAACTCAAATGGGCCGTGCGGCATGCTACACGACTCAAATGGGCGGTGTGGAAAGCTATAACACTCAAATGGGCCGTGTGGCAAGCTAAACAACTCAAATGGGCCATTTGCCATGCTACATGTCCCATTTGAGTTTTGTGGCACTCTAAAAAACTAAAATCAAGTTGTGTAGCCTCCACTAAATAATAAAAGATAAATAATAAATAATAAATAATAAATAATAAATAATGAATAATAAATAATGAATAATAAATAATAAATAATAAATAATAAATAATAAATAATAAATAATAAATAATAAATAATAAATAATAAATAATAAATAATAAATAATAAATAATAAATAATAAATAATAAATAATAAATAATAAATAATAAATAATAAATAATAAATAATAAATAATAAATAATAAATAATAAATAATAAATAATAAATAATAAATAATAAATAATAAATAATAAATAATAAATAATAAATAATAAATAATAAATAATAAATAATAAATAATAAATAATAAATAATAAATAATAAATAATAAATAATAAATAATAAATAATAAATAATAAATAATAAATAATAAATAATAAATAATAAATAATAAATAATAAATAATAAATAATGAATAATAAATAATAAATAATAAATATAATAAATAATAAATAATAAATAATAAATAATAAATAATAAATAATAAATAATAAATAATAAATAATAAATAATAAATAATAAATAATAAATAATAAATAATAAATAATAAATAATAAATAATAAATAATAAATAATAAATAATAAATAATAAATAATAAATAATAAACAATAAATAATAAATAATAAATAATAAATAATAAATAATAAATAATAAATAATAAATAATAAATAATAAATAATAAATAATAAATAATAAATAATAAATAATAAATAATAAATAATAAATAATAAATAATAAATAATAAATAATAAATAATAAAAAATAAATAATAAATAATAAATAATAAATAATAAATAATAAATAATAAATAATAAATAATAAATAATAAATAATAAATAATAAATAATAAATAATAAATAATAAATAATAAATAATAAATAATAAATAATAAATAATAAATAATAAATAATAAATAATAAATAATAAATAATAAATAATAAATAATAAATAATAAATAATAAATAATAAATAATAAATAATAAATAATAAATAATAAATAATAAATAATAAATAATAAATAATAAATAATAAATAATAAATAATAAATAATAAATAATAAATAATAAATAATAAATAATAAATAATAAATAATAAATAATAAATAATAAATAATAAATAATAAATAATAAATAATAAATAATAAATAATAAATAATAAATAATAAATAATAAATAATAAATAATAAATAATAAATAATAAATAATAAATAATAAATAATAAATAATAAATAATAAATAATAAATAATAAATAATAAATAATAAATAATAAATAATAAATAATAAATAATAAATAATAAATAATAAATAATAAATAATAAATAATAAATAATAAATAATAAATAATAAATAATAAATAATAAATAATAAATAATAAATAATAAATAATAAATAATAAATAATAAATAATAAATAATAAATAATAAATAATAAATACCAAATAATAAATAATAAATAATAAATAATAAATAATAAATAATAAATAATAAATAATAAATAATAAATAATAAATAATAAATAATAAATAATAAATAATAAATAATAAATAATAAATAATAAATAATAAATAATAAATAATAAATAATAAATAATAAATAATAAATAATAAATAATAAATAATAAATAATAAATAATAAATAATAAATAATAAATAATAAATAATAAATAATAAATAATAAATAATAAATAATAAATAATAAATAATAAATAATAAATAATAAATAATAAATAATATATAATACATAATACATAATAAATAATGAATAATGAATAATAAATAATAAATAATAAATAATAAATAATAAATAATAAATAATAAATAATAAATAATAAATAATAAATAATAAATAATAAATAATAAATAATAAATAATAAATAATAAATAATAAATAATAAATAATAAATAATAAATAATAAATAATAAATAATAAATAATAAATAATAAATAATAAATAATAAATAATTAATAATTAATAATAAATTATATGGAGTAGTGTACGGGCCCCCACGTGTTGAGGGGCCCTACACGACTCCCAAAGGCCGTGAATTTCACATCACCCAATTAACAATTTAAAATTACAAGGGTGTGATCAATTTGCAACCACTAGTGGTGAATGGGTGTGAAACACCATTCACAGCATGTGCAACCCCCCGGGGGGTTGCGTACTACTTGTTTAAAACTCATTTGTGTTGTGAACAAGGGATGGGCCATTTTAGGGGGTAATTAGGAATACCTAGGCACCCCTGGACCACATTTGAGTGCTTTCAACCCAAATCTGGGGATTTTGCGTACATTGTGGGATCATTGAATCACAAGAAGAATTTGTAAACAGAAACAAACAAAATACTTTCCGATAAGATTATTTTATTTTTCTCAACCCAAGATTGAGTATACTTTGGATTTGTTCAATCAAACATTTCATTGAATAATGAAGTGTCTTTGGATTTTTTTTATTATGGGAATAGTGGCAATCCCCAGCTGCCCCAGTTTTACCATGGCTGCTATGAAGGGCTTAATTTATAGTTTCATTGACAAACCTGTGGCAGAATTTAGGTGTTTGGGAAATAAAAATTTGGAAGGCTCAATTGCATCTTCATCTAGGTTTTAAATTTAGGAATTAAATTTTTGAAAACTGGAATTAACTGGTGGTAGTACTCAAAATTGAATTTGAAATTTGATTGATACAATTTGATGGAAACTAATGTAACTATGGTGGATTTAATACATAAGTATTTGAATATGAGTTGCCAGAACCCCTTGACCGTCCTCCTTTGAGAGCCTTTCCTATTAGGCAGAAGCAGAATAGTTTTGCCAACAATGGGCCTCCATGCATGTTTATGCTGTGACAACACTCAATTCAAAGGGGAAAAAATAGGTAGACCTATAACGCAAAAGACATGGAATATAATCAGGGCCTTTGATCACTGAACAGTAAAAGGACAACTCACACAAGGAATTTTGGGTGTGAGTTCATTATCTGTACAATTTTTGCAGTAGCAGATCACACCCGGCGCTTTGCCATTAGAAATGATCAAAATAACCATCATCCATCCTTAAAATTCTCAGTTCATCCTCAACTAAGGAGAATCTATTGTATAGCCTTAGATCAACTTAACAAAGGCATGAAAAATGGCCCCAATAAATTTCATATCATAAGGAAATTGGGAAGGATTTATGGTGGGGAATATGTTGACAATAGAAAAATCTATAACACTGAGTGCAAGGTAAAGGAAGCGTAACTTGAGGGCAAAGTTGTTATGGATGTGCCATTTTAAAACCTCCAAGACATTCAGTGGGGTTTCAGTTCAAAATATAGTGGAGAGGGCCACTTATATAACCTGTTCTTGCCTCATCCTGAGTCTATAAAACTTTTGAAAAAATTCCATCATATTGCTTTTTTTGACTTTACTCATAGAACAGATAGGCAAAACATCCTACTATTGTGTGTTGTAGGAATTACTGCGAACAGGAAACCCTTAATAAAGAATTTTGTTTTGTTTTGTAGGAATTACTGCAAACAGGAAACCCTTAATAAAGAATTTTGTTTTGATAAAAAAAGAGGTGTTTGATTTCTCAAGTTGGGCACTGAATGCAGTAAAGGAGTTGTTTTATGATCCATAGAGCCTTTCCAAAGTCTTTGTGATGGACCATGAAAATTTTATGATATGTGCCATTCAAAATACTTCCCTTGAGTCATCCAGAGTGTTCTGATCTTGGATATGGTCTAAAAATATTGAATCAAGTTTCAAATTTTTCTTCAGTAATGATGATGAAGGATTAAAAAGTTTTATTTCTCTGTGGGCAAAGTATGGGGTCTCTGAAACCAAGGGCAGGCAGAAGTCAATGATGTGGAACTCAGAGCAGGCAAATTTATTGCTTCTTCTGTTCATCTTTGTTGGGATTGCTTATGTTGAAACTTGTAAAAATTGATTTGTGAACAACCGTGAGGATTTGCTGGAGTATATGGAAAGGGAAATGTGAAATTCAATACCCTACGCTGCTTTTTCAGGACCCAAATCTGGTTATGTGGCGCGGTTCACAACTGGTTTTTGTTGTGAACAGCTGCTTATGACTCATTTTAGCCGTGAAAGGCCGTTAATAACCACAAAATTGGTTGTGAGTGGCCCTTCAAAACCCCTTTGCCATGGGCAAAAAAAAAGAAAAGAAAAGAAAAAAAGAGATATTGAAAATAAAATAAATGAAAATAAATAAAATAAATAAAAATAAATAAAATAAATAAAAATAAATAAAATAAATAAAAATAAATAAAATAAATAAAAATAAATAAATATTTTTATTTTTTTAAGAAAAACAGTAAAAAAATACAAGTTCAACTTGACTAGCCCTAAGGTAAAAAGACCAAAAAAAACAAGTTCAACTTTTTTTGAGCTTTTCCAATCACAAGAAGTAAAAATACTTCTCATGATGGGATAAGCCCAAAGAAAGTTGAAATGACTTACAAATCAAATCTTGTTGAAAACAATCAACATAATGATTTTCACTCAAAACAATCAATATAATGATTTTCACAATCTGTCAAACCTTTATATCAATAAAATTACAAGATAGGCATCAGAAACCAAACCCAAATGATGAAATTAAAATAATTTTTCTAAATAAGAATAGAAATTAAGTAGTTCTGTCCAGGCAAATAGAAGCTTTTTTACAATTCAACAAAGCAGTTTTGGAAACCATGTGCGGGATCAGAATCATTTCTCCCTCAAGTACAAGATGGACCCAGTGATTATTGTTAACAAAGAAAAGGAAGATAGGATCTGATTTCTCTTTTACACAATTTTCATAGCAGTATAAGTACAACATGAGTCCAATGAAATGAAGCATATTGGTCTTCCATAATTATAAGCTAATATTTGACTCATATCCAACTTTGAAAGCCATTTTGAAGAGGGAATCTTTTCATTGATGTCATTAAGATCAAGTCTTTGTTCTATCTTTTCAACATCTTTCATTTAACCAAGGATCTTAGAATAACATGTCTTATTTTTCCTCAATTTTTCAATCATTTTCTTTTGTACTTTAAACCATCTTTCTCATCATTCCCCAGTTATTTTGCAATGACTCTCAATCCACACTTCCCATCACCAACTGGATTCCAAACCTCCCCAAAGAACCAATGTAAGTTCCCAGGTATTTGATTGAGTTAATTCACATTTGGTTCCTAAAATCAAAAATTACATAGTCAAAATTCTAATTTCATCAAAGGAAACAACACACACCAAAGATGAGCTTCTGTTTGACTGGGCCATTTAGTCTTCTCCCTCAGAAAATGATTCTGATTTAAAATGAAGGGACCCTAATTCACTTTCAGTCTCTTCCTCTGAGCTATATAATTCAGATGAAGAGCCTTCCTTTCACTACAGAAATAATTTTTTTGGGATTCTGAGAACTAGTGCCCTTCATTTTTGGCTTAAAAAAATCAAATGAAAATTATATAAAAATTTTTCAATTTAAAATTATTATTAAATTTATATTCTTTTGGTACTATGGGCCTAATAAAAGTGGTATTTTATATTACTTTCAAAGAATAGTTGATGACTTTTAACCAGCAAGAATGAAACAACAGAGGAGATTTTGAATGAGACTCAGACTAATAGGATGAAAACCTGACTTGAATGAAGGACTAGAATACCTGCACTGAGATGAAATAAACTGGGTAGAGTTGACTATGGCATTGTGAAAGGACAAGGAGATGGCGTGACAAATCTGAATGTTGAAGCAGAGGCCCTTAGGCTGATTGGTGTTCAAATGATCATAGGAACGGAGTGATCTTACCAGTTAGAGGGACAAGGTCTTGAGATATGACTGTTGAATCTATTGTTGAGTATCTTCAACTTGAGATTTTAATCTTGAGGGTTTTGTGAGAGGTTGAGGTGGAGGAAGAGTTGTTGGCGGTTTTGTGAGGGGTGAGAGTGAAATTGAAATGAAAGCAAAGAGGAAAAGAAATAGTGAAAATGAGATGAGATGCAGAATGAAAGGTGTCTGAGATCCTTGCAGGATCTCTGGAGCGCTCCAAGCCACTAGCGGTCCAGTCAATCCCGTTTTGGAGCATTGGCACCGTTGGTTAGACTCGCGGGAGTCAATTCTTCATGTGCCTGAGTGAGAGAGACCTCTCCTCTCTCTACATTTTATGATTTTAAGAAAAAATCTCTCATATCTCTATTCAGTTGTCCTCTCATTGGTTGATTGTTGTGTTATTCTTAATTATTCTTATATTTTTGTTGAATTACCAAATCATGTGGATTAACAACCCAACTTTGTTGTATTTTTTACTATTCTTTTATCTTCTTTTACGTCCTATCCTATGGCCTTCTGTGTCTCTGATCTGTTGCCTACTGCCTGTAAATGAATGAGTGACAGGTCTTTGGTTCACTCTTCATTCATTATTCAATTTAGTTTCTAATATTCAAACCAAAAGTTGGTACTTGACTATATGGCTTGTATCTAGGCTATTTGAACCTGCTCAATTTCTTTAAAATTCATCATTATCCATTCTTACTTACATCAAAACTAAGTTCCCCCATATGACTCCTAGATCTGCTTCTCTGAGAATTATAAGATTCTCTCCGCCAGAAAACTGACCAGTATTTCAATCCATTTTCCCATCAGTTCATTAAACCATAAAAATGAACATTTCTCAAAATGAAAATTACTATCTTTGGCCATTGTGATCCCATTTTAACCCTTTTTTGCCTCTAAATTTTTCTTCCTATATGTTCAAAATTTGACAGTTCCCAACATTTTGCTTTCAATTTGGGTTGACCGCAGCTGGACCTCAACACCTTTGGCTCAAGCCTTGGATTGGAAATCAAAGTTGCTGTAAAATTGACCACATACTTTAAAATATTCAATCTAACATCTTGAGGTTGTCCCATAGGCATGGAATTCAACTTGTTGAACGATTGGGATTTTTCAAGCACTGGGTCTGTGCCAATCTTCCAAAAAGCAAGAAAATAATCAATAATTAAACTGTAAATCCTATAATTGTTACCCTTCCAAAAACCCAAAAAGAGAGCTTACTTCAATGGAACGGTCATAGTCTAGACTCAATTGAGGATGAACATCCTCAGGCACAACAGATCCTCTTGATGCTAGTATTTCACCTAAAATGTGAGAACAAGGAAATCCCATTGTTTTTGAATAGGACTTTGAGCACACCTTGCCGTGATGGCTGCGCTTCAACTTCTAGAATTGTTCTCCAATGAGTTTAATTGCCTCCATTGACAATTTGTAACCCAATGGTAAAAATTTCTTTGGGAAGAAAATTTCCTAACTTCATTCAACATTTTTTAAGTCACACATGGAATGATTGGATTTGGCTTTTGATGATTCCTTCAAGGTTTTTCCACACATCCAAAATGTTCCCAAGGTCCCACCTCTCATTGTCTGAAAGAAGCATGGGCCCCTTCTACCCAAGATGTTGTTTTATTTCCAAATTTAGGGTTGACACAAGTCCATGCCATTAAAAAATTTTCTTTCATGGGGAAAATTTTCTTTTCCATATACTTGAGTGAATTCTTGCAGTCTTTCAAGAAACACTTTACAAAAGTTTCAAAATCAGCATTCCCAGCAGAGATGAACAGAAGAAGTGATAAATTGGAATATTCTGAGCTCTCCATCATTGACCTCTGCCTACCCCTTGGTTTTAGAGGCCATATACTTTGCCCAAATATTCATAAAACTCTGCCATCCTTCATTGTCACTACTGAAGCGTATTTTAAAGTTTGCTTGAATATTTTTAGAAAAGTGCCAGGAGCACAACTGCCTGGATTACTCAGGGAAACCATTTTCTAAAGCACAAATCAGAGCTTTTTTGCGGTCTGTCACAAAGAATTTGGGAAGCCTCTCAGGATCATAAGCCAACTCCTTTAATGCATTCAAAGCCCAACTGTAGAACTCATACATTTCTTTTCTTATAAAAACAAAATTCTTTTTAAAGGTTTTCTCGTTGGATGACATTCCTATAACATGCAATGTAGGGATTTTTACCTATTTGTTTTTTAAGTAAAATACAACAAATCAATATGATGGTATTTTTGGAAAATTTTTATAGACTCAGGAAGAGCCAAGAAAAGGGCCTTTAAGTTACCCTCTCCACCAAATTTTTACCTGGAAACCCACTGTGATTCCTGGAGCATTTCTGATAGAAGGTCCATAACACCTTTCCCATCCAGTTATGCTTGTTTTCCCATCTGCTTAGTTTTATAGATTGTTCTATTGTCAATGTATTCTGAACCATCAATCTTTCTCAATTCCCTTTCAAGCTGAACCATATTAGGGCTTATCAGATTTAGCAAACCCGCCATGAGAAACCTGCCTTTTTTTTTACCAAACCCACCATTTTTAATGGCGGGTTTCTGAAATACACATACCCCCTAACTGGTGTATTTTGAAATGGTGGTTTTCATGAAAATGGCGGATTTCAAACATCAAACCTGCCATTAAACCGGCCATTTATGCATCATCATCCATCCACCATCCATCACATCTAAAACACCCATCCACATCAGCAAATCCATACCAGGCCCATCTCAATCACATCACACACATCTCATCTCCATTGCTTCACATCTCCATCAGTTCACATATCTATTGCTTCACATCTCTATCCCTTCACATCTCCATCTTCACACAAATACTGCTCATAATCTCATCACCCCACATCAAATCACCATCTTTCTCAACATGTCCCATCAAACTTCTTGGCAGCAAGTTGAAAATTCAAAAAAGCTGACTGAACTTTTGTTAGTATTTGACTGCCATTCAGGCTCTGATTCAGACTCCAATTTGGAATCAACTTGGTTGGCTTTGAATTCTCTTTTAAAAAAGCAATACATGATTTCAAGAAGACAAATTCTCCACAACCCTATGTATGAAAGGCAAAAGCTTTATCTCCTCCCCAACTTAAGCTTCCATCAACTTATCCAAACTCTATTGCCTTCATTCATGAAACTTTTGGAGATGATTGAAGACCAACACACCTTCCAGAACAATTCTCAGAATCCTCAATGCAATCCAGCTATCCAACTGGCTGTTTCTCTTTGTAGATTGGGATAAAATGGAAATGGAGCAGCAATTCATCAATTAGAAAATCTATTCTCAGTCGTATATGGAACCATTGACTCATACACCAAAAGAGTCATGGTTGCTATCCTATCTTTCCATTGCTGAGTCCTTTCTTTGCCAACAAAATAAGAATGCAAGGAGATATATCAAGTAGTGGAAACCAAAGGATTTCCTGGTTTAATTGTTTTTTTTATGGAACCACCATCACCTTGAGTCAAAAACCCAAGCTAGATGGCAACCACTATTTTGATTGGAAAAAAAGGCAATTGATTCATATCTTTTACAATTTCTTTGATAACACCATTGATCACACACTGACCAAATATGTTTTGTCTGTTTGTTTAGATACTCTGTAGCACTACAACTTGTTTGTGATAACTAAAAGAAGTTCATATCCCTCCATGCTAGCCTTCAAGGTTCTTGTCATGATTTATACGTGTTCAATAGGATGTGGATTTCCCAACAACCAGAGAACTAATTTGACAACAATCAATAACTTCTGGCCAAATCAGCTTAGGCTATTGGGAAATATGTGGTTCCAGCATAATGGAATGTTTTGTCCAATGATCAAGGAAAAACCAATTTCAACTATCATCTTGCCCAATCACAAGTTTGGATTGAGCATTCCTTGGGATTCCTGAAAGGAAGATTGGCCAGCTTCAGGGAAATGTAAAACCAGCTTCAAAAACCCAGAGACATGAAGTTCCTCATAAACTGGATTATCACTTGTGTAATCCTTCACAATCTTTTGGCTTACATCAAAGATGAATGGGACAAAATATTTGAAGATGATATTACTGATCCTCCTCATATCATCCCCATCTCATCTTCTACCTCATCTTTGGCCATGAGAGAGCAGATTCTACCCCTCACACTTGCTCACTTTGATGTGTAGCATTTGGATTTTAAATAGGTGAAATATCTTTTTTGTTTTTAGTTGTTCAACCAAGCATTCAAGGCTGACTTGGATTTTTTTTTTTGGTGGACTTTGACAAAAACAGAACAAAAACTTCCAAACCACCCACCTCACCCCACCAAACCACCAGTCCACTCTCCTCCTCACCCAGCACCAGTCCACTCTCCACCTCACCCTCCACCTCCACCTCACCCATAGCCTCCACCTCACCCACCACTCCCCCCCCCCTGGTAAGCTCCCGCCCCTTCTCCTCATCCTCCTCCTCATAATCCCCAACATTGGATGCTGATACAACTCTCCACCCACCTTTAGATCCCCCCACCTCCTTGAATCTTTCCTCAGGTAAGCTCCCTTGCCCTCCTGCTCATCACCCTTTCCCCACCCCCCTCACCCCCTCTCCCTTACTCCCCACTAATACCCCCTCCTCTCACCCCCCCTACCAAACTTGCTTTAGTTGGCCCCACCACCCTTGCTTGGCAGCCCACCCCCCACCTCCCTCTGCTGGCCCCACCACCCTTTCTTGGCGGCCCACCCCCCCACCTCCCTCGGCCAGCCCGGCACCCCACCACCCTTGCTTGCTTGGCGGCCCACCCCCCCACCTCCCTCCGCCGGCCAGGCCCCCTCCCTCCTTCTGTTGCTTGGCCCAGCCCAAAGGGCCTACCCAATTCCCTCAAACCTCGTAATTTTTTTTGTTTTTTGGGGGGGGGAGGCACTGATATCATTTTTTTTTTTTTTTGGGTACAGTTTTTTTTTTTTTTTTTTTGGTGATCCCGTTTCTGGTGAAATCGGGATCAATTCCAGGTTTGGTTTCATTTTCTTTGATCCAATATTGTTTCACTGATGATGTCCATTTGACTGACTCTTTTTTTTTGGTTTTTTTTTCAATCCCTCAACCGCTATCAGTGAATGTCTGATTCTTCTCCAACATGCCTCAAAATCTTAGGCAAAAAATTGAATCCCTTCTTGTTGCTCACCCCAATCAGAGTATATGGATGGTAGGGATCAAGATGGAAGGAGATGGATTGACCAACATAATGAAAGGTGGGAAGAATAGGGCCTGTCACCAAAATAGAGTTCAAATGAGACATTCCAAAATATCTTTGGAGGTTTCTGAGGAAGGCATTAATGAAAAGGTGGTTTGTTCTGGTCGGAAACTGCGTCCTTTGCATCTGTACCCTTCAATTGTTTCCAAAAAGAAAAAGAATAGTCAAAAAACTACCCAGGAAGAGTTTGAGCAATCAAAACAAAAAATCAGACCATTCCATTTCTTCCACTGTGGAGAATTAATTGTCCTCAATGAATCTGATCACCAAGCCCTGATTGCAATAATTTAATTTGTGCCCTTGGATAACCTCTCAGAACAAGATAAGAAGAAAATCAACTTTTTCGCCACTTTCCTTCATTATTCAAAAAAATTTGTCAACCTGGTTGGTCCTTCAAGATCTTGGGGTGGAAAAATGTGGGCAGTTGGATGGCAAAAATCAATGCACCCTTCAGAGTTATTTGGAGGTTATGTGAAGAAACCATCCATTAGATCTTCTCCTCAAAAGTATGCTTTCCTCAACCTTAACGCGCACAAAGTATTCCTAATTCTTGGACAAAAGTTTTTTAATTTGGCCAAACTTTCCTTTAAATCAAACCGGGATACCATGAAGGAAAACAACATCCCCTCTTTCTCTTTGTTGGAATTTGGTTCCCAGCCTGCACCTTTTGATTTCTCCCCACACATCACTTTCACCTTGAATTCTTTTTACAACTCCCCTCATATTGACAAAGGCAACATCTCTGGCTACTCCTTTTTACTCATGGTTCCAACCAAGAAATTAAACGGTTGACTTATTGAGAATACGGAAAAATATCAAGTATCAGATGGCCAATTTGTTTTTCCTGACCTTGGCTTTGGAATTGATTTCAAGTAAAAAGGTTTAGTCAAAAGGGTTTGGGTAGCTAATAAGTACAAGCACTGTACCTTTCCTGCTGTGGACACAGCAACCCATACCAGAATGGCCATGTCACTTAAAATTAATAAAATAACTAGAAACACTTTTAGGGACTTTGATAATGGCCAAATTTACTATAGAAAAAAAAATATACATAAAAACAAAAAAGATTTGTATGTTGGTTGGGTTAAGAATACTCTCAAAAGTTGTAATCAAAAATAATTTTTTTGTTTTTCTTTCACCCATGCAAATATATTTACAAGACCAGCATTTGAGTTATCTTCTTTTTTTCATCTACTGTTCTACTGCTACCAATGCAAGCCAAGGCTACTGATAACTTATCCTTTTTTTTGGTTGCAAGTCGTTCCCTCTCCTTTTCCGGTTGTGATTGCTGTTGATCCTTCTCCTTTTCCTCTTTTTGAAATTCTAGCTCAGCCTGTTTCAACTTCCACTCAGCATCCCATTTTTGTTGATGAGCCAAACTCTTGGCTTTCTGCTTTTGAAAATTCATGGCAAGTTGAAAATCCCACTTTTTCATTAAGTGTTTCTCCTTTTTTGATGACTTTTGGGGTTGATATTGATGGAATTGGTGGCCTTTTGCGTACCCTTGTCAGAGGAGGTTTGAGTATGAAAGTCGTCACTAGTGTTTGAAGGCAATGTGGGAGTCCCCATTGGCTTGAGTTTTTGGCCATTCTGGAATGGATGAGCCTGTTTTTTTACAATCTAAATCAGTCAGGATTAACCAGACAGAAGAGAAAAGATCTTGGTTCCTTACTTGAACCAATTTTGAGGGTAATGTAGACTGAGGAGTATCTTGTTCCGCATCAGCAAGGTTGATGAGATCTGCTAACAGAGGAAGAGAGCAATCCAAAGACAGAGGAGAGGGGTCCAAGTTTTGGTTTGACTCCGCAATAAATGCAGAAGTAGAAGTGATTTGAGCTGATTGTGTTTGAATATCCTCCTTGGAATTGGATGGGGCCACTCATAGGTTTCTTTGGGATCACCATTGCTAGGCTGAGCATCCCCAGCCAAGTCCTCAGCGTCAACTGAATTGGATTGTTGGGCATCCAAAGCAGCTAGGGGGGTGATGTTGGCCTTCTTTCCAAAGATTTCATCCATTTGAATATAAAAAGGACAAATGGAGTCCAAATTATCAACCACCAAGTAATTCCCTTGGCTTTGTCAGAGTTGGTGATACCAAAGCCGGTGGAGATTGACATGGAGTGGGACTTTTTGTACTTGGCTCAATAATTCTTGAATTGCTCCCTTGTCTGTTTGGCTGACCGATCCAGACCACCTTTTGTTTTTTTCTTGAGTTCATTGGCAATCAGGAGATAACCATTTACCTGAGAGGATGGAGGTTTTCCAATGTGTGTTTCATTTTCCAATCCAAAGAAGGCATCATAGTTGGAGGGAATTTTGAGCCAGTTGACCAGGATGATTTGATCAGCTCTCTAGAGCTGACTTGAGCCCTTGGAATCTGATGGGGGAGTATTTTTTGAGCCGTTGGAAGCTGATGGGGGAGGATTGTTTGTTGTGGAGTTCCTTGGAAATGTTTGTTTTTGTTTGTTGGACTTTTGTGTGGACTTGCGGCGGGAGGTTTGCTGAGGGGCCATTTGGAAAGAGTAAGGGAAATAAGGTGATTAGAGGGATAAAGTGACAAGCAAGATAAAGGGATTAGAGATATGAAGTGATGAGAGCAATAAAGTGACAAGAGAAATAAAACAATTATTGGATTCTTTGGATGAGGTTGGAGGTACAAGTTCTTGTTGGAGGTAGATTGATGAGAGTGATGAAGCAATGAGACCAATGAATTGATGAGAGTGATGAAGCAATGAGAGTGATGAAGCAATGAGAGCAATCAAGTGGTGAGTGATCAAGTGATGAGGGTGATAAATTGAACAGAGTGATGATGAGAGTGATAAAGTGATGACAGTGGTGAATCTTTTTATGATGAGGCTGGAGGTAAAAAAAATTTTCAATGAGGCCAGAGTTAGAAGGAGGTGAGAATCCAGGGGTGGATGACTTGGACAGGTGGTGGAAGCCTTTAAATACTTTATTTGAAAAACACCACTTATTTCCAGGTAACTCTGACACCTATGATGTGAAATAAGTGTGTTTTTTTCGATTTTTAATGGCTGATTTGGTTTGAAACCCGCCATTAAAAAATGGCAGGTTTGCTTAAGTCTGATACACCCTATTTAGCGCATCTCTCACACATTCCTTAAGTAGATACAAGGCTTGCCCAGAGATTCCTCTCATTTTAGGATGCACCAAGGGGATTTCACATGGTTGACAATTGTGTAGGCCATTTATAATGGAGATTCCACATGGGATCTGCTACTTTCCAACTTGCAAGGATCATGAATTGACACCCAAACTTCCTTGTGTGAGTTTTCCTTTTCCATTTGGTGAGAAATGGTCTTTAATATACCCCAAATCTATCACATGCTAGATAAACATATTTGTCTTTCTTTGACTTGAATTTTTTCAATGTGTGGCCATGCATGGCTGCCTTTTTTAAAAATAAATTTTGGATTATTTCCTACTAGGAATGGCCCTCACAGGAGGAGGGTCAAGGGGATCTGGCACCCCTTAGATTCATAGTTATACCACACATGGTTACATTAGTTTATTGATCAAGCCAAATCCTTCAAATTCAAATGAAATATGAAATGTGACCCACAAGCTTTAGTCAATTCCATTTGTGAAGAAACATCCTGTAATTCCATTTTTCAAGAAAAATTGTGTTCCTCAAATGTAACCCTAGATGAGGATGCAATTGGGACTTTCAAAGTTTACTTTCCCAAATCCCTGACTAAATCCCTAGATTCCACCAAAGCTTTATTTGGTACACTTTTAATTAATTCCCTTAATGTAGCCATGTGAAAACCAGGAGGGCTTTGGCTTGCCACTGTTTCCATAAACCAACAAAATTCAACTTAAATTTAGTATTCAATTCAATTTTCAATCCAAGAACTCTAAGAGTTTGCTCACTTTTGGTATGAGAAAGATAAATTTATCTGAGGGGAATGTATTGTGTGTGTACGCAGTTCCAATAGGCAGAGTGTTTGATTCCAAAGTTCAAATTTTCTTTTTATGGTCCAATAATATTCCCACATAGTATGCCACATCCCCAAATTTGCATTTACAGCACACAAAAATGGTCCAGGGGTGCCTAAGTACCCCAATACCCCCCTCAAATGGCCTGTCTGGGGCTAATTTGCCCAAAATGGGCCAGAAAAACATGTGCAACCTGTGCTCACAACTTGGGCATCCCCCAGGGGGTTGAAAAACCCCAAATGTGACCCTTTATAAGTTGTGATTCCCTGGTTTCAAGTGGGTTTTTGTGACCCCCCGGGGGATGCGCACGTTGTGAGCAACTTTGCTTTCCCCTTGTTGAGCCATGATTTGCTGTTTGCAACCCTGAGATTGCAAATTTTACATTGGCCATACAGAAAATAAAATTTTCCCTTTCAAAGAGATGTTTGTAACTGCATGGACTTGTGTCAACCCTGACTTTGGAAATCAACAAATGTCTTGGGTAGAAGGGGCCCGTGCTACATTCAAAAAATTAATTGAAAATTCTTTGGGGAGCATTCTGGATGTGTGGAAACACCTGGATGGAAAAATTGATGCAAAAATCAAATCAGTTGATTCCTTGCTCAAAAAATCTTGAATAAAGTTTTGAAAGGTTCTTCAAACAGGTCTTTTACCTTTGGGATACAAATTTTCAATTGAGGCAGTTCAAGTACTTGGGGAACAATTTAAGGAGTTCAAGCATGATCATGACCAAAAAGTGTGCACCATTTCACATTCCAAGAAAATGGGCTTGCCATTTTCCCATATATTATGCAAAATACTAGCATCAAGAGGATAAATTCTTCCTGAGGATGTTCATCCTCAGTGGAGGTTAGACTATGACCCTTCCAGTTCATTAAGTTGGATTTTTTGAATTTCTTTTTGATTAATGCTTTTTGCTTTATGATTACTGTTTGATTGATGATTCCTGAATTGGTTTACTAATGACTCATACTTTTGCTTTTTGAAATTTTGAGCCTGATCCATTGCTCAAATCTTCTCAATTGTTTGATAATTTCAGTTCAATTTTCATGGACAACCTGAGGAAGTCAAAGTGGAGCTTTTAAAGTACCTGTTCAAGAATGCAAAAAAATTTTTTTCTGTTCCAAGGCTCAAGCCAAAACTCTTAAATTCTATCTGCAGTAAGCCCAAAATGAAAGAAGCCTGGCATTAAATTTCAAGATTTTAACATTTTGAAAATTAAATTAAAAGGTAAAGGTGGGCTAGAAGGGCAGAAAAAAGAACAAAAAAGGTAATTCTTTTATTTTGATAAGTATTTATTCCAATGGATTAATGAAGTCATGGGGATATGATGTTTTCATTCCAAGTCCTCAGGCTCAGAATCTGACTTTCAAAGTTCAGAGGAATAGACTGAAAGTGAATTAGCCTCCCTTCATGTGGAATTTGAGTGCTCTTCTGGGGATGAAGATGAGCAGGAGGTTTCAACCAGAATCTCATCTTTGTGATTTTTTCTTTAATTAATTAGATTTCAATTTTTTCTAAGTGAGTTTTTATTGTAGGAACCAAAGCTGAAATATGTAAATCAAATACCTGAGAACTTACATAAGATTTTGGGTGAGTTTTGGGATCCTGTTGGTGATGGTAATTGCAGATTTAAATTAATTTCTAAATCACTTGGGTATAATGAAAACAGATTGTTTAAAGTAAACATTGAGGAAGAATGATGAGTGCCATGCTAAGATACATGGTGGTAGAAAAGAGGTAGAAAATATTGAAAAAATACTTGATTTTGAATAAATCAATGAAAAGATTAACTCTTCAGAATGGCTTTCAAAGTTGAATATGGGTCAAATAATAACAGACAAATGTGCAAGGCCAATTTGCTTCATTTCATTGGATTCATGTTTGAATTATGCTCCTATTAAAATGGGGTTAAAAGAACCATTAGATGCCATATTAATTTCATTTTTTAACAATCACCACTGGTTTAATTTATTACTTGAGCAAGATATGATTCCAATCCATCTAATTGTATCAAAACCTTCTTCTTTGAATTCAATAAAATCTTCTTTCTCAGTTGAATATTTCAAAGATCAACTGTATTTGTATTCCAATTTATAGACATCATATCATTTCATCATTTGGGTTTTCATCTCATCATTAGTGTTTGGTCTAAGAAGTACTTCTGATGCTGATCTTGTCCTTCCATAAAGATAAAGGGTCATCTCATTTTGAAAATCATTATGTTGAGTATTTTGATTTAACATCATTATTTTAAGTGTTTTAAATGAGATTTTATTGGTAAGTCAGTTCAACTTGTGTTGGGCTGATCCCATCATAAGGTTTATTTTTACTTCTGATGATGGGATCAGCTTAAAAAAAGTGGAACTTTTTTTTGGGGGTGTTCTTAGTTCAGGGCTAATCCATTTAGGTGGACTTGTATCAAGTTCAACTTGATGGACTAGCCCTATTTTTGGGGAGGTTTGATTTATTTTTGTGCTAGTCCAATGAAATAAGTTGGAATGGTGTTGGGCTGATCCCATGATATGAATTCTTTTTAATTCTTATGATGGGATCTGCTTAACACAATTTGAACTTATTTATTTTATCATTTTTACTTAAGGGCTATTCCATTCAGGTGGAGTTGCATTCCTCTTTTTTTGGGGGTTGATTGATTGACTTGATGAAGTGATAAAATGGAATTATATGAATTAAATTTATTTTGTTTAATTTAATTTTGTTGATTTTTTTTGATTGAATTTAGTTTATTTTTTAATATACAATAAAATTTTTGTATTTTATTGTCTTTTATTCAAACATTTTGTGATACTTTTTTCAGCTTGCTCTGCAATAGTAGTTGGCTGACACTTGGAATCTGTAAAAAATCCTGCTATTAAACTTCAATTTCCTCTGTGTAGATTTGGCTTGATGTCAAGGTAGTATTTACTCATTTCTTCCAGAATTATTTCTATATTGGTTATGGAACAGTGCAATCATATTCCAAAATATTCATTCAATCTACCTTAGAGTTCCACCAAAAAGGCCTTTTTGGCCAACTATGGATCATCACAAGGATATGTGTCAGGTCATGGAAACTTCAGGATTCCAATGTTTAATTTGCTTTGTTGATGTTATCACCATCCCCTTGAGTCAAAACCCCTAACTTGATGGTAAGCCCCATTTCAATTGGAAGAAAAGGCAATCCAACTGTAATACACCCTAATAATTCTGAAAATTATTTTTGAAGTCTTGTAAAAATCTTCTACAAGATTGCTTTTTCAAAATTTCATTTTTTTTCCAAAAAAGGTGGACTGATTTGATGAAAAACTGTCAAAACACCAACAAGGTGAGTTGAAGAAGCACTTGTGAAGGGGGAAGTTTTGAGAGATCACACCTGTTAAAATACCAACAAGGTGAGTTGAATAAGCGCTTGTGAAGGAGGCAGCTTTGAGATATCACACCTGTCAAAACACCAACAAGGTGAGTTGAAGAAGCACTTGTGAAGGGGGCAGTTTTTAGAGATCACACCTGGAGGACAGAGGAGGATGGCATGGTGCGCAATGAGACTGAGAAGAAATGGATTGGTTTGAATGAATGGCAACACAAGCCAGGTCACCTGTTAAAACACCAACAAGGTGAGTTGAATAACAACTTGTGAAGGGGGCAGCTTTGAGAGATCACACCTGAGCATGGAGAAAATAAAACACAGCAAAGGAATTGAAGAGAACTAATGTTAGAAGCAACTGAGGCATCAGAGAGAATGGAGATGAGCAAGTAAGCTTACCTGGAGTACAGAGGAGGAAGGAATGGTGTGCAATCAGACTGAGAAGCAATGGATTGGTTTGAATGAATAAAGCCAGAAGCCCATTTCCTCCAGGAGTTGGGCAAGTAGATCTCAATCTTGGAACACAATTAGGTCTAAAGCAAAACTGGGTGCAACTAAAGATTAGGGGTCTCAAAACATGATGCCTCAAATAAAAAAATTGAAAAAATTCCAGAAAGCAAAAAATGAAAAAATCAAGAAATTGAAAAAAAAATTGAAAAGTAAAAAAAGTAGAACATCAAAAAAAGTTACAAATTTAGAAAATAGAAGATTAAATAAATTGACAAAATAAAACCATAAAAAAATAAAAATTCAAAACAGTCAAAAAAGAATTAAAATTCAAAGAATCAAGAAATCAAAAATAAAATAAAAATGTAAAAAATCAAGAAATGCAAAAATATAAAAATGAAACACTTTTCACATTTTTGCATCAAGCTTATTACTCATTTGTTACACCTTCGTTACACCCTAGGGCTGATTGATGAATGAAGGTAGGGTTAACCCACAATTGGCTGTTTAAAGAATGACTGTGCCCTAAAAAATTGGTCCAGTTATGAGTAGTGGTAAAGATAACCTGGGTTTTGAATTTACTGCACCTATAAAGCCAGACTAAACAAATTTGACAATCATTATTCTTTTTTAAAAAAACGTGAAGGAGTAGAATAGGGAGGACCAGTGAGACAAGGTGTGTTGAATGACTTGATCCAACAGTTTAGTCGGCATTTTAGGCTCTAGTATTTCGGAAAAACTGCGACACATGTGCAAAAACTGGTCACAGTGGTGAACCTTGTGAGTTGACCACACCGAGCAATCGGGCGAAGCCCCTTCGGCGCTCAATTCCATGTTGGCTGCAAGTTGGATCTTCTCATTTAATCCCCTCGGTTGCTTTGCTTGCTGATCAGCCTAATTCCCAACCGTGTGGCTGGGGAGGGTTGCAATACCAACATGGGAGGTGAGTTTAATCTTTGAACAGATACTTCCTATGACTTCTCATTAGGATACATGGTCTTCCTTGTCATGCTTTTCCGCTCACTCCATAGGAAAAGGAAATACAAAGGGAGAGGGAGAGATGTGAGGGTGGGTTTGGGTGGAGTGGTGATACGAGCAAGTTTGGTAGTAAAATTCTTGCCGACTTAACTGGCTTCACCGTGGTTTTTATTCTGGGAGGAGCTGACATCAAACCCCAACTCGACCGCCCCCTATCGTGCGCACGAATCCTTTGCGAGGGCTTTGTAATTATCAAGTTTTGGTTTGTCACGTTTCATCTTGATATTGTAGTCGTACGGGTAGCCATTCCAACCGATACAGTTCACTTTCGCATGCGCACTATGCATGAGGATAAGAATATCCCAAAACCGAAATTGTGAAAAGGCTCCCTACAGCTCATAACACGATCGATGTAAATATTCCCGAGAGACTGGTGAAACTCAGACCTTACTGCACTCTAGAGTCTAGATACATATACTTAACTTACCAGGCCTTCCGATATGTCAAGGCATTGGACTCGACTCATTTTCCTGTGACTCATCGATCCCAGGGCCTGAGTGGTCAATGCTCGAGGCTTGTATTTCGTCTGGCCCCTCCACACGTCATTCCGAAATCAGTGTTGTCAATGGGGGGGATGGGGTCATCTCACCCAGCTGCGGATGAAGACATCGAGGATTCGAATCTATTCAACTCGTGGATTGCCTGTCGGAATTAGATCGTGATACAAGTCGGCCATAGGCTTTCCCTCGTTGAAGCCAGATTCATCAAGATACCTCCCGTCAATTCAAATGACCCGGCCATGAGTTGACCTAGAGCTTGGGGCCTCGTCAGCCGTCCTGAAACTTGAGACCGAGTTTGAGAACCAGTAGAGGACTTGCGATCAGGTTCTGATACTACAGCTTGACCATGAGGAAGCGAGCAGTGTCTCACAACGAAAACACCTCTGAAACTGGTAAAGCGATGGAGAGAGGAGAAACAAATAGCTTACTTTCCAAATATCACTCAAACCGTCCTTACGCCATCTCACCCAGAAGCCAGTGTCAAAATCCGGGTCTTGGCCCCTCAGACTTGATTTCTCATCGGCCCTCACTCTGATCCTTTTTGAAAATAGCATTCCCTCTCGATCCGCAAGAAGAGCGACAGACTCCTCCCACCAAGTAGTGATTCATTTCCTCATCACTGAAAGGTATCGCCTGGGAAGAACAGCGACCGCCTCACCGCGTAGTGGAAACAAGAATAACAGTTCTTGCCCTCGCAGCTCAAACCAGCGTGTTTCGCTCTTTCAATTCAACCATGCCATCATCACGCTGGAAAACTTTCATCATATGGGGCACCGTGCTTACCATGTTAGAATACATCCCTGGAAAGCAGGCTGTCTCACTTCGCATTCCAGACAAAAAAGCCACTCAAAAAATTTTTGAATTACCCCAGTAAGCGTGAAGCTCGTCTATAATCGGGTTTCTCGTTCCTACCATTATCCAACGTGCTTAGCACCCTCTGAACTGGTTCTTTGGTTCGGAGCCTTAGATCTCGCTCGAACAGACGACTAAAACGACGAGCACTTACAAGGTAATTTCACATTGCGATCTATTCCAAATCGCTAACCAGTACCGCTAACAATTACGCTCATTTTTATTTTCTGGTTTCCATTGATCTTTTTTTCTCTTATGATTTCGTTCTTGAGTAGGAACGTTGTGACAAATGGCAGAGAATTAGTGCTGGGACAGGCTAACGGGTACGAAACATGAGAACTTGTAGGATTGACAGCTACTTAGGAAGCGTTTGTTATCTTAACTTCCCCTTCTTTTCGGCCATGCTTCACGAAACTTACTGTATTGGCGACTTGAAGACCACACCGAGATCTGGCGCCGGTCCAGACGCAAAGGTATCCTGCACGATTGAAATAGCATCTCATCTCTTTAGAGCTCAACCCGGATCTGGCCTCCCTGACGTTCAGCTCATTTTTCATTTGTTCACGCCAAAAATATATATATATACATAACAAAAAAGGATGCTTCCTGCCGAACTTCTCAGCGGTCTTCCCCCGGAAATCAAAGTAAAAGACGTGATCTCGCATGATACGGCTTCGTCAGTCATTAATTCCTTTCTTTAAGCGCTCTGACCGGGAATTTGCCAAACCTCTCACTGGGCTACAAACTTGATGACTACACAGTCATGAAAAAATCAAGTATGGCTCCTCAACTCAGACTCATAGGGATATTCTTGGCATGCGGCATATCCGAAAGACGATTTCGATGCAGATAGATGCAGAGTGAGTAGTGAAGTATTCATGGCAAAATATGTTTCCGCCACCATTTTACGCCGTTCCTGTTGACAACATGATCGAATGTGACGAGCATAGGCATCACACGAATGTTCGGGTGCAAACTGAGCACAACGGCGTGCAAGGTGTGATGGAGATTAAGCATGTAACCTATGGAGTGAACCCTTTCGCAAAAGCTGCTCAGCCTAGCGTACTTCATCAGCTCGAAGGACAAGGACAGCTTCTTATGTGAGTGACAGAGTGAAAACGTTGACAACGCCTTGAGCGCAGCAGCTAATCTTTTCGGCTCATTCGGAACAGCAACTTCGAAACGTTTCTAGCCAATCGAAAGAGGGATGGTGCTTCGCCACAAGCCATAAGAGGATTCATCGCCAATCTAGCCGAGTGAGTACCATTATCCTGGTACTCTTCCGTCACTTTCCTGGCACTTTGAAGCCATCAGGGCACTGATCGAATTATATTCCCCTCCACATTCGAAAGGGAAGCAGGTGGCTACGACAATTTGCCAGGCAGCACCTTCATAAACATGGATGTCTACAATAAATGGCAAGCCTTTCACGAGAAAACGAGGCCTTTGGCGTAAGAAATTCATCTACCGATATCCTCAAGATCCTCATTGGATTGATATTTTTCTCGCGGCAGACTTGAGTCAACGGCTTCTGAGGAGAAGGAAAAGCGCGATTTGCCGGCATCCGAGGTTAACTCGTCCAGAGCTGAGGAACCAACCTCAGGTTCGGAAGAGCGAAAAAACACGTGGTCTCGGGAAACGATCATGAAGGCCGCTGCTCTAGCGGAAGCTGATTTGTGAGCGCAGCACCCCTACTGAAAAAAGGAATTAGACGGGATGATTTTTTAATGGGTCTATATATATAATTGTAGATATCCCTTGGATCGTAAAAAGGGCCCTGAAGATAATCTTATCACGCTACCCGACGGGACCCAGATGAAACAAAAAGTGTCAGTTTCGTCGTTCACAGCTCAAACAGAAATGCAAGTCCACTGACGTCAGCGAGTGCTACTGTAATCGAACCCGATCTGGGTAAACAGAATGTAAGTAACTCGTTATAGTGAAAATGAATTGGTTTTCCCCAAGCTTGAAAACTTGTACTCTACGGTCAATTCTAGGCAATTCAAGAGGTTCAAAACTGTACTGCAATTCCGGCCACGCCAAAACAAGGAACAGTTGGAGAGATTCAAGTCGTGGATCGACCAGTGAGTCAGAACTTCCCTTACCGTCGCCGTCACGAGATGTGTATTTCCGTCTGTTGTATACCAGCAAACTCATCCAAAAAAAATTCAGAAATCATCAGGTAACGCTTAAGAAGGTGGAAGATGAGGATTATTTTCCGCTGTCACAGCTGTTTTTCAATTTTCTTTCTTGGCTCCAACAGGACGCTTCGAAAGACAATGAGTAGGGTACAAATGCGTTTTTTTTTCGCGAGAAGAATCTAACCAATTGGCATCTGTCGGGACCCTTTAACAGGAACCACCCCTTGAAAGCTAAAATGAAAGACCATTCTCTGCAGGCGATGGCCGAGAACATGACCGATCACTTTCATGAACAGTAAGTGCAGATGATTGTCTCCTCATGCGATGCACCATCTCACAACAGAAATTATTTGCCGTGGCTATCCAGCCGCCTCAAGGAGCGGCTTGCATTTAGCCAACTGACACCAGTCCAACAAGAACATTTTGGAGCTACTATCTCGATTGAGTCCGGCACTTCGAACCCCGGGAACATCTCGCGCGCATGGAATCCAAAAAGAAAGCCAGAGTTAGAAAACCCCCTCATGACCGAGGCGGATTTCGAAGAGAGGTTAAAAAAATGGCAAGGATCCTGGAAATCATTTGACTACTACTTCAAAAGGTTTCCAGAGTTTATTTGGCACGGAGTCAAAAAATTATGCTCGAATATCTCTGAGTTTCTTAAGAAAGTTGGGGACAGGCTCCAAATTAAGCGTTCGGAAAAGCGGAAGGTTGAAGAGCAACCGCAAAGGTAAGTTCAAGCAACTGGAGTTTCTTCGAGATATGATTTTTGACACACCCATATATACATACTACATAATATGTTTGTATGTTGATATATATTCCTTTCCGAAGGCACCATGAACAAGGCGAACTTTCTGAATATCCCATTTATTGGAATACAGAAGATTCTTGGGAGACGCATCTCAAGCTACATAAATTTTCGCCCGTTGAAAAAAAATATTTTGAAAACGTCGTTTCATCCAGCATGTTGGATATGCATAGAGAATCGTTTCCCGACAAGAACCCACAGTCGATTGAGCTCAGTGGAATGCGCTTGTCTGGGGAAAAATTTTTGAAAGCACTGGAATTTTGGAAAAAATCACCTAAACCAGGACGATACCATATCGAAAGATTTGCTGAAGTCTTTACTCAAAAAACCACATCTTTCTGGAAAAGCCTTTGCAAGAAAATAGCTGAATTTTTTCGCAAGGTGAGCAAGAGCAAATCTAAGAAAGATTTTGCACAGAAAACCCCCGAGGAAAAATTAATAAAAGAAGAGAAGTCGGTGTAGAGCATTATTCTACTTTCATACAAAACAATTAAGACCCGAGGTAACTTTTTTTTCCAACTGCTTTTTTTTCGTCTGATTAATGCTTTTTGAAACAACAATCACTATCATTCTTATTTTTTTTTTTAAAAAAAAAAAGCAAAAGAAGAAGCGTCGTTCTCATTGTTTGAACGATTTGATCCATCCCTTTTTCAAACCAAGATGTACAAGTTCATGGCAGTCAATTCTCCTCTTTGATTGGAATTTTTTCAAGGGCTAAGCCTGTGCATTTCTCTTGGTTTGGGTTGAAACGTGCATATCTTCATTTTTGATTTACCCCTTTGTTTTAACGATTTCTTGAATATTTAAAAACTGCTTTCAACACATATGGTTCCAGTTAACTCTATATTTACACTTGTCTTCATCTTGATTGAAATTTAATGATTCTTCAAAGGATTATAAGGAGATAGGAGGTTGTTTTAATGAAATTTTTGAGTGGCTACTGGAAGCAAAAAATTCATACTCTTTTAACTCTATTGTCAGTTTGAGGGATTCCTGACCTGTCCTGTAATTCTGTTTTCATCCTGCCTCATCGAAATTTCTTTCATAAATCATAGTCACTTATGAATAAAACAGAATCATCATTTATAAACTACATTCTTTTTTTAACAATCATAAATAAAATTTGAGATTGACAACTGAGCTGATGACCAAATCTATTGAATTTCTATCATGAAAATTTTGAAAAAATTTATGATTTATGATCATGATATGTTTCAACATTGCAGATTTCTTCACATTCAATCAAAGGAAATTAATTTTTCTTGGAAAATATATCATCCTTCTGAAACATGATTTGATGTGTGGTCTTTATCAAAAAAGACAATCAGTTATCATTTAAAAATATTGATATTAATTATTGAATTATGCTCAAGAAATCAACCATGTCTCTCAGAAACACTATTTTAAGTTGAGTCATCAATTGCATATATCCAATGTAAGGGGTGAATAATTCATTTTTTTATGGCCCAATTGTATTCAGATCAAAATCATATAAACATTAGTGTTATAAAATATTCTTCTAAATTTTGAGTTAAAAATCTGGTCACATAGTGGTATTTGACACCATAAAAACCGCAAATGGGCTAGTTAGTCAGCCAGTCTCATAGCCTTTTGGTTAGGCCTTGCCTCTTTATTTGTTGCAGGATCCTGAGGTATGACAAAGATAAAGAAGAAAAACATCAATATTAAATTATAAATATCCTTTTGCTAGAAAAGCTTCTGCAATCTTCAAGTATGCACAATGTATGAGAGGAAATAAGAGAATAAAATTGAGGAAGCTGTGGATTGCTTCAAGAAAGAAACAGGAATCAAGAGGCACTGTCAAATGATATTCTCAGGAGTTCAGGCTTATATTTTTCTCAAATCAAGCCTTCTGCAGAAGGGGGATCTAGTGGAGGATGGCATTGGAAAGATTTTATGATTGCAGGCAGAATTTCAGAATATCATAATGTGTAATAATTGATTTCCAACAAATTAAAAATTGAAATCAGAAATCATGAATCTTTTAGAATTAAAAAGGAAGGATTTGAAGATGAGTTGTGAGGGAAAGGAAAAAAAAATTAATAGAATGCATGGCTCATGGGAATGATTTCAACATGTGTAGAAGGGGATGTGAGAATTATTGGCCCACAAGCTTAGTCAAAGAGCAGTACTTAAAGCAAAAGAAATGCTGAGAAAATAATGTCTTATGATTGATCCTAAATATGAGGCAGAGGCAATGGTGCAGTGGCAAATGGGAATGAATTGGTGAATGAATGGATGGAAAACAGCAGGGGGAAGAGCTCCTTAAATACAAAAGATGGTGCTCATGTGGAGATCATGTAATGACAAGCAAAAGGCAAAAATTCCGCCCTAAATGGGCTCTACAGGCTCTACAAGCCTTGCTACTTGGTTTGAGCTTACTCAGACCACTTTGCATTATTCCCTGAACCCTTAGTAATCTCACAAGTCTTTCTTTATTGCAGCAAGTCAATAAAACAATAGTAACAGTAAGAGCTGACAAGGAGAGTAGACACGCAAGAAATATTAGAGTATATATTAGAGTAATCAATGAGACCTGAGGCCAGCTTCTGAGTAGAGACTTGATATTCACCAGAGATGGATCTCAGTTGGACAAATCAGCATAAACCTTTGACTTCAGATTGAGTACAGCAAGGATTACAGAATTTGGGCCTGAGATGGTGAAAAGCATGACTGAGTTGGGATTGATAGATAGCAGGAAGATGAAGTGGAGCATTGGCCATGAAGGAAAGAAAAAGAAACAGTCTTGAAGCAGAAGAGAAAATTAACTCCACCCTATCTTACTCTTGCTCCTCCTGAAGTCTTTGCTGGTGTTCTTGCGACTGAGCTTGAGACCCAATGGTTGTTACGGTCCTTGATTGGAGGTGGTTGGGCGTCCTTTGGCGTGGTTCCTCAATTGCAGTCTCCTCAGGTCTCATTTTGGGAGGGGTGGGACAACATCAACTTGTTGCATTGGCGTAAGTGGTGTAGTCGTGATTGCGGCCATCTGAGCATTGGCAAGATGCTGCGGTTGCAGTTGCAGAACCAGCAGAAATCCTTTTCAGAACTCCTCCTGATTTTGTCTGAGGTCATATTTAGTTGCAGCAGGGAGGCTTCTACTTTGAGTGGGCCCAGGGGCTTTGTGAGTATGTTGGCTTTCATATCTTGGGTGGACACCTGCTTTACTGAGATCAGATACTTGGAGACTAGATTGCAGAGATACTGGTACCTGACTTTGATGTGCTTGGAGTTAGGGTTCAGCTGAGCTTCCTTGCTGATGAATTTTGCTCCTGATCTGTCATTCATTATGGTGGGACTAGGTACCTTGTAACCCAGGTTGGGCAGGAGGTGATTCATCCATTGTAGTTGTTTGGCACAGTGGTTCATCGCTATGAATTTGGCTTCCATAGTTGAATGGGCTACTACTGACTGTTTTTTTGATTGCCAGTATACAGGGTTCCCATATAATGTAATCACAAAGCCGGAGGTTGAATTTATCATGATTGTTGCATTTGCATAGTCAGCGTCAGCTCACCCACATAGTTGTTCTGTTGGTACTTTTGATTTTGAATATTGGATACCAACCAAGGTTGTCCCCCTCATGTATCTGAGTAGGTGTTTGACAACCAACCAATGGTGTTGGGTAGGCTTGGACGTGTGTTTCAACAATATGTTCACCATATGGGTGATGTCCGGCTGGGTGTGAAGGGCTAGGTGATTTAGAATCCAACGGCCTTTTTCATCACCTTAAAATTGAATGCTTCTCCGGTTTTGTGGACTAGTTTAAGCAGATTTGCAGGTTTGGGGCTTTTGAGTGGTCTGGCCTGATACATTGAGAATTATTCCAAGATTTTCTCACAGTAATCCTTTTGGTGCATGATCATGCCATTCTCCCCCTTCCAGTCAAACGTATACCCTAAATGTTGTACGGGCCGGTATTGGTGTTTAATGCCATAGTGTTTCTTCAGCTGTATCAGAAAGGTGTCAATCTCAGCCCTTGATTTCCCCACCAGGAGTCTGTCATCAATGTGAAGATGAATAAGCAGTGATTGGGTGTTGTTGAGGAAGATTGATTCATCAGCTTTGGACGGAAAAAGTCTGAGTGTGGCTAGAGTGTTGGTCAGATTGCGTTTGCAGGACTGGGGTGCCTGTTTAGTGCCATACAGAAATTTATTCAGTTTCCATGCCCAATCCTCCTTACCCGGGACCTCAAAAGCTGAAACCCGCAAAACATGTACAATTGCGTCAATATCCCAATGTAAGAATGCAGTCTCAACATAAAACTGAGCCACCAGTAGATTGTGTTGGACTGCCAGAGCAAGCAGAGTTTTCAGGGATTTGTTCCTTCCCACACTTGAGTATGTATTGAAGTGGTTTTGCTGTGGTAGCTGGTGGTTTCCAAAGCACACCCAGTGTAATTTCCTTTGGATTGTTTCACCACTTTTTTCCTTCTTCTTCACCAGTCTCCACATTCCACCTAAGAAAATGTCATTGGTAGGGGGAGGAACCAGCGTACCAGTATTTCTAGCAAGGAAGGACTGATTCTCAGCGGACATCAATTTGACCCATTTTGGCTTTTCAATGGGGTCCAAGAATGCCTCTTTCACTGTGATAACTTTGCTTAAGTGCGCCTCGTGGTAACCCTCAGATTGCAGTTCCTGAGGAGGATGAGTTTTGGGTTGCCTGGATGTTGTGACGTTGGCCAAGGGACTGATGTGGGATGTGATATTCTTTGGGGCAACATTGCATTATGGTACGTAGGAATAACCCTTCTTGAGTGGGAGCCCACGGGGATTATTGCTTGTGGTGGGTGGTGTGATTGCACCTTGAGGGAAGGGGATTACTGGTGTGGAGGAGAGTTCTGCATTAGGCAGGGTGCATGAGCGGATGCCCTGCCGAGTAGGGTGTGGGAGATGCAATAGAGAAACTACGACTGTATTAGGCTGGGGGATGGGATTGCAGGATGTTGATACGGCAATGGGGAGAGAAAAGGGGAGTTTTTTCAGAGCTTCAGGTGACTTGTAGTTGAACAAGTCAGGTGATATGGAGAAATTGCAACTAACAGTGACAGATTTTTTAGAGCTGTCTAGAAACCTGCATGCGTTGGAGTGAGGCTCATATCCTAGGAACTGCAGAAAGCGAGTAGGAGCCAAGACCTTGGAGGTAGGTTTGTGGTGTATCTGGACCTTCAGGTCAAAGGTGATGAGTGACTTGAGGTTCCTAATAGGCTCTATGCAGCAGTCTTTTTTGGATAGAGTACTAACTGGAGATTTCCAACTTAAGGACTTTCTGGGAAGAATATTGATTAGCATTGAGGCATATGTTGCTGCCTCATCCCATTATTTGATGGGTAAATTTGATTGGGCCATCATACATCCAATTTTTTTCAGGAGTTTGCAGTTGAATTGCTCTGCCAAGACGTTTGTCTGAGGGGAGTTGGCTGGACCTTGTTCAATGGTGATTCCCCAAATCAAAAGTTAAGGCTAAAACTTGGCAGATGAGAATTCTCCCCCTTGATCAGAGTGGAATGTTGCAGGGTTTATTTGTAGACGGTTGCAAACATTTTTGAGGTAAGAGAAGATTTTCAGTTCCAACTCGCTCTTGAGCCTGAGCAAATCAATTTGATTGAAACGACTGTATTTGTGGATGAGTAAAAGTATATATTGGTAACCAAGTTTTGAAAGAGGGTTGATTTGGAGAAAATTGGCATGTATAGTGTGGAAAGGAGAAGGGGATTCAGGGAGAGGATTGGAGTGAGGCGATCTTGTCAGCTTGCATGACTTGCAAATTTTGCAGTTTCTTGAGGTATGCAGGGGGTTTTGCTCAAGATTGTTTTGACGGAGAAATCACTTGAGGTACCTGTATGACGGGTGTCCAAGATCAACCTGCCAATCTGATACCATTGAGTTGTCCCCAATGGCCAAAATAAATGACTCCGGTATGATCACGGCAGAGTAGAGGTTACCTATGCAGTTGAATGTAAACACCACTGTGTTGGCCATCTTGATGAGTACCACTTGGTGTTTGTGGACTATCTTCAGTCTGTGGTCTTCTAGTTGGGATGCAGAGATCAGATTCCAAGGTCCAGTTGGGGCCTATTAGACTGGATGGATGAGCACAGGCTCTAGTTTGAGAATTCCTACGTGGGTAATTTGGACATGGCCTCCATAGGTGTTGATACATTTTTCATGCGGTTTGACTTCAGTGAGTAGGTTTAGGTTTCTGACGGTTGATTGAATGGCTCCAGAGTTGTAAATAAGCTTGTAGGTGTTGTGGGAGGATGAGGAGGTGGAATATAGACATTCTTCAATGAAGAAATTGGAGTCCTTGGATTCCGTGGGGTTGTTTACATAGTCAGCCAGTGGGGGTTTGGATTCTTCCTTGACATGGTTGAATGTTTCCTTGGCCTTTATTGCCCGCAGATCCTTGGTTAGATTCTCAATGGACTTCTCAATTTGAGACAGATTGGGTTTACGCCTAGGTTTGTGGGTTGGGTGGTGTTTAGTAGGAACGGCTGGTTTAGGAGTATCAGCCTGGTTTGGCCTACTAGGCCTGGGTCCCCATTGACTTTCTCAACAACTGGTGTGATCAGAGTTGACTCTAGGATTCTTCAGCAAAGTGGAGTATGCAGTCTCAGAGAGTTTGCTTTGAAAGCGGGTGTCTTTGGCCAGAATGCAATCGTAGACTTCGTCAAATTTGAATGGTTTGATGTTGTGACATGAATGAATCAGTGGATTGAGGGACTGGTCTAGGCAGAAGCTTTTGAGGAAAGATATTGCTGCAAGGGGGGAGGATATGCTGATGTGCTCTTCCTTGTCTTCTGGGTCCTGGGAGGTGAGTGTGTCCTTGAGTGATAGTTATTTTTCCCAAAAATTGACAGAATTCTCTTGGATTGAGCTTGATGGTTGGTATGTTAAGTGCACCAGTTGTGAGAAGTGGTTTCCAATTTTTATTAGAAAATTTTCACTGCATGCCTTTACTAAGTCTTCCAAGGCGTTCAAGAAGTCCTTACAATTAGCGGTCACATATTCTCAAAGTTATCAATCAACTGATCCATACAGTAGGCTGATGGCTAGTGCCGTCTTCTGCCGGTATCTCTTTGTGTCGTGGTTTTCTTTTATCCATTCTTTGTTGAGTAGTTCCTTGTGGCCCTTGCTGATGAGGAGATTTTCAAACTGGGCCTTCCACTCATACCAGTTGTTCCGATTGAGTAGAGGAAGCTTTTCCTTTGTGGAGAATTCTTTCCCCTCCAAGTCACTGGAGTTGGGGATGACTATTTGGATGCCTCCAAATTCTTGTAGTTTGACCATTTTGGATCTCTTGCTTTTCTATTCTACCATTATTGAATGCCAAGAATTGACTCTTGCTACCATGTAATCTCAAAATTATTTCTTTATTGCAGAAAGTAAATCAAACGGTAGTAACACTAAGAGCTGACAAGGAGAGTAGACACGCAAGAAATATTAGAGTATATATTAGAGTAATGAATGAGACCTGAGGCCAGCTTCTGAGTAGAGACTTGATATTCACCAGAGATGGATCTCAGTTGGAAAAATCAGCGTAAAACTTTGAATTCAGATTGAGTGCAGCAAGGATTACATAATTTGGGCCTGAGACTGTGAAAAGTATGACTGAGTTGGGATTGATAGATAGCAGGAAGATGAAGTGGAGCATTGGCCATGAAGGAAAGAAAAAGAAACAGTCTTGAGGCGGAAGAGACAATTAACTCCACCCTATCTTACTCTTGCTCCTCCTGAAGTCTGCTCTGGTTTTCTTGCGACTGAACTTGAGACCCGATGGTTGTTACGGTCCTTGATTGGAGGTGGTTGGGCGTCCTTTGGCCTGTTTCCTCAATTGCTGTCTCCTCAGGTCTCAGTTTGGGAGGGGCTGGAAAAAATCAACTTGTTGCATAGGTGTGTGCATTTTAGTTGTGATTCCGGCCATCTGAGCATTGGAAAGATGCTGCGGTTGCAATTGCAAACCAAGGAGAAATCCTTCTCAGCACCCTTATGACCAGCCTGTACCGGTTGATTTTGGTGTTTGCACACTTACTGGGCTAAACCAGCCCTTTTTGCTGTTCAGACCCTGTCTGGTTAACTATTACAATCAGCCCTTTTACCCGGTTACAATTCCCTCTTGACCGTATTGGTTCTTATTACCAACTCACATTGCTTGTTGCCTCCTGCAACCAGCCCCTGGCCCTTTGATTGGCCAGGGTGACCCAGAAACACTCTGGGTCCGGTCAAACTTACAGGAGGGGAGGTGTAACCAGCCAACATGCGTGTCCCCCCCCTGTCTCTCAATCCCTGGAGGGAGCAGTCAAATCCCCCCCAGGGAACCCTGGATGTCAATACCACCCAGGGCATCACACAAATAGGTGGGCTGAGCGGTGGTCAAGCCCACCCAGCCCCAGGTCACCTCCCCCTTGGTAACAGGGGGGAGATGGCCTTTGTAACCTCTTTGTGGCCACACAAGAGATGGGGGGGGGGTGGTGGTAAAATCCCACCTCACCTTGCTGGTCCCCGTGTCATGGCCGGCCTAGTTAGTCCACACATGGGGTGGGGGGGTGATCAAGTCCCCTCCCACCTTGCCGGTTGCCTTGTTGCAGCCGGCCTGGCTGGTTGAGGACCAGCCAGCCTCCTCTCCCCCTTGCAACTGAGAAAGGGGAGGGAGGGAGGCAGGGGCTGCAGCCCCGCACACAAGTGGTTGGGGCGACTTCAAATGAAGCCCCCTGCCCCACACAATTGCCCCGCGCAGGCTGTTGGGCCCCGCAACGGGCCCCAGAGAGAAACAAGCGGCCCCAAGCAGTTGCCCCAATGGGCTGCCAAGGACCAAAAGCCATAAAATACATACTTTGGCGGGTCAGCCCGTCTGGCCAAGTATGTCCAAAATAAACCTTGGGCCCAGTGATGCCCAAATAAGCCTATCTTGCTAAGATGGCCCATCCACCTTGGCAGGCCCATCTCCCAAAAGACCTGGAAAACGTGTTTTGGTGCCCAAATTCCCAAAACCAATAACATCCACATAGGCCCACATGGCCCACATGGTGTCCAATGGGCCGTGGAGGCCCATCTGTGCATCCCATTTGGATTACACACTAATATGGACATTACCTGAGTGCATCCGTATTTTAACAGGGGAGTTTACTATTTCCATGTGAATCAAGAATGATGTAAAATGGCAACTGATAACAAATGGGAGTTGTTAGATTTTGCATGCATGATAAATTGAATCACCAAGGGAACAATATAATAACTGGAGAAGCTACATGAGATTTAAAATGGCTGGTGATTGTGACCATATGGAATATCCACAAGTTTCCAGCCTGAGTGATGGATAGATTTAATTTAATTTAAATATTAGAATTCTTTGGAAACTTTCATTAATAATTTAGGAGGCAAGATTTAGAGGTTGGGCATTGGTGATAGTTGGCAAGTAGCAAATTTTAGATTGTATTTTATAAAAGGAGGTAGCTATCTTTGAAGGAAATCACAAAGTTTCATGGATGCTTGTGAATATGGAAATAATTCATGAAGCTTTTAGTGTTAAGTTTCATTGAAAGAGATTTTCTTTGCCTTGATAAGGGATTTAACTGATTTTTTAGGTTTGAATGATCACAGATTTGTGTTATAAAAAATAGATGAGGTCCTTAAAATTCATGGATGTTCCCATCATTACCAATTTTTGTGATTGAACTACTAACCAGCTTAATTCATAGCCCATAGTTACTCTAATTATGAGCAATTCAATAATATGCCTACCAGAAATATTGATTACTCTGGCATTTGAAGCCACATAAATGGCTTAATCCAAACTGAAAAAATCTTGAATTCATGCAGTGATTTCTTTGTTCCAATTCAACTGAAAAAGAGGGAACTTGCCCAAATTGCAAGTAATTGTGTTGGTTCTGTGTCCAGTATCATGTTTTTTCAAGTTTTTGCTGAATAAAAGGGTTGGTCCTTGAAAGAAGGAGGTATTTGAGGATGAGATTGAAATATTTTTGATTGGGCCCAAGGAGACAATCATTGATGAGTTTGAGATGAATGGGATTCTAAGAAGAGTGAATGTGAGATGAGTCAAAGATTCATACTTCTCTGATTAATTTTTCATTGGAAACTTGAGAGAGAATCCATAGATTTGTTGAACAAGGTGCTGAGGTGGTGCAAAGTGTGTCCAAGGAGGAATTATTGGGGGGGGTCTTGAAGCTCCAAAGACTCATTGAGAATAGCAAGCTGGCATTGAGTGGTACTTCTGGGATGGGAAAAATACAAGAAAAGGGGAAATATAAAAAAATAGAAAAAATAGAAAAACAAGAAGAAGAAAGAAAAGAAAGATAAGAAGAGGAAGATGAGGAGATGTAGCTCAATTAGCTCAAGGAATCAGAAAAGATTGATGCTCCTGGTAAGATCATTGATCTTAGAATTGAGTTAATGGATTGGAGACAGGTTGAATTGTAAATGAGGGAGGATAAATTGAAGGAGTGGGAGAAGAAGTTGAGAAAGATGGAAGCATGACTGAAAAAAATGGAGAGGAGTTTGCAGTAAAGGGTGACCAGGGTTGTATTTGGGGCATTGATAGAATATGAGTTCAAATCAGCCCAAGAAAAACAGAAAATGGACTGGAAGTTCCTGTGAGGGATAACTTGAGGGATTAATTTGAAATTTTCTTTTGAGTAGGAGGCAGACCAACAGAAAAAATTCAAAAAACACACATCATAAAGAATTAAAAAGGTTTTTTTTGAGGAAATGGAAAGTGGGATCAAAGAGGATTTTGATGTAATTTTAAGGATGGTGAAGGAGGAACTTATAAAAAAATGTCTATAAAACTATTAAACATGAAAGGTGTTTCCAAAGAACAGAAACTATAAATAATGAGATTTTTTGGTTTTTTTGGTTTTTTTTGTTTTCTTTTACATTTTTTTTTTTAAAAAAAAATATGGGGGAGGAGGCAGGGGGTTATTTTTTATTCTTGTATAGAGTCTTTCTTACAGTTATTTTAGGAGAAAAAATGAACAAATAATATAAAGTCAAATTTTTATCTGGATATTTTTGATGGAAGCCCTTTATTGGAAAAATTAATTTGTAGATATTTTGAAGAGGTAACCACAAAGTACAATCATTTATGTTTTGGAGGCAAAAAAATTTGAGAAATTAATGGAAGTTTCTGTTTCAAAAGTTTGATGAATAATTTGAATGGGCCAGGCTAAATTTACCCCAAAATCACTAAATCCATGCCTTTTTTCAAAAAAGGTGCGATTTCACCTTTTTTTTACTGAAATTGTACCTCTTTTGAAGAAAGCAATGATTCTAGTCATTTTATTAATGGATTCAAACCAACTGATATTTTTTGCAACCCCAAGAAGGCATGAAAACCTTTGAAAGAGGTTTCAATACAAAAAATGCATGAATATAGACAATCAAGTTTTGACACACCTCATTAAGCATAAAAGGAGTGCCTTGGGCGGGAGAACATTCCTTTTCATACATTTTGGGACCCCAAAAGCCTTTGAATATCAATTAAGGCTCTGGAGGTCCAATAGAAAGCCCCCAGACCCCCTTTGAGGTCTTCAAAGGGTAGAAATTTCTGGATAATTCAAGTATGGACACTAATCAAGTAAATTAAATCTTTAAATATGCAATCAATATAAATATTTTGCAAGGAATTCAGATATTACCTCATATTTGAAGAAAAAACTTCCAAAAATTTGAAAAAAATTAGAAAATTGATAAGAATCCATTTTATTTTAAAAAAAGGAACATCTCTTGTGGAAAATAGATACATTTTTACCCAACATAAAAAACCACCTTAAATTGCTACATCTACCTGTTTGATTAGAGGAATCAAAATATTTCCAAGTTATTTATCAAAAATAACATAAATTACAGAAATAATTATAAAAAATCTGTGGAAAATAGCGCTTTGCAGAAATTTCAGAATTTTTGATTAAATTTGTGTAAATTTTTACCAAACATAATAAAAAATAGAAAAATTCAACATGAATTGATTTCATTAGGAGAATTAAAATATCTTGAAATACTTGCACAAAATTTTAGTCAATTGAAGTAATAAAAAAATCAAAGCCTTTCAATCTAATTCAATATGAAGAGGATCTAATAGGGGATACAATTTTTCTCACAGATCCAAGCAACTCTGAAAGTCTATTTCCCAGTTATTACCACCCTTCCTGAACCTATTTTCTTTCAATATTTAATAAAAAGGTGGCATTTGAATTTAATTCTTGAGGAAAAATCCCTCTTTACTCATTTTCAAGGCTTTGAAATGAAATTTATCCTCAAAAGAAATGAAAATGGGGGAATTCAAATTTGCAGGAAAATCAAAAGGGAAAAATTTTAATGGTTATGCCTTAGAGATACAGAATATTGTTCATTCAAAATAATTTTAAAGAGAGTGAACCAACGGTGTAATCCTCATCCAATTCTCAATATAAAACTTCAAACCATTAGAATCAATTATTTCAAGAGCTTGATCAAAAACCCAGGGATTTCAAAATTCCTTCCAAATACCTTGATAAAATCCCTTCTTTCTTTCAAGTTCAAATTCAAATTTATTTTTGAAATCTGAGAATTTTCCACCAACCTGATGAGCCACATCATGGTAACCACAATCAATATCCCTTGGAGAATTTAATACAGATCCCATATAATTGAAAACAATTAAACATCTGATAAATAAATCTACTCCCCTTTGGCATCACAGAAATAAATTAATTTGAAGAAGATTGAACTCAGATAGAAGGATTTGAAGATGATTTAACTGGCACAGAATAAAGAGAAGATTGATGAACTGGTTTCTGTCACATTCCAAGCTCTTGTTTATTTTTACCATAATTACAACATGCCCCCCCTCAGTATAATATACCTCTGCCCATAAGCAAGACACTAAAAGAATTTTAAAGTAAAATGAAATTCAATTCTACTCTTGAATTCAAGAAGGACCTTCTATCTCTGGAAACTAGGGCATCACCCAAAATTCTACTTGAAATTTGCAGTACCATCTGGAGCTAGTTTAAATTCACATTGAAATTAAGTTTACAACTTTGCACTTAAATCTCCAGTCAGCTAAGTATCTACCACAATCCTAGCCACCACTTTAAATTTAGTAAAAATCATTTTTGAAATTCTGTTTTAACCTTGAATAGTCAAAGATACAACTACTTGCTGGAATTCATCACACTTTTTTTCATGCCCAGGACTCAGTCCACTTCTGTTCACATTGATTTCATTCATTAATCTGTCTTGCATTTCATTTTTTTCATTCACATTTTGAAATCACCTGCTTTTAATTTTATTTTCTTTTTTTATTCAGTTTTGAATTTAATTAAACTTAATTCATCCTTGCTTTCCTATCTAGAGAGGAAATTATCAGTTTTTATCCAGTAATCTGCACTATTATTTATATTAACTTCAAAGGCAAAGAATCTGCCTGTCCATTTTTTTCTCAGTTATTTAATTTAATAAATTCTTTCATTTTGCTGATTCTGAGTCTTTAAATCAAACTTTGCCTCAGTGTACTTATTGGAAAATTTCTCCTTCAAACTTGCACTTTAATTTGACACATAGTTTGAACCTTGAAGAATAGTGTTACTGAATTGTTTCTGGTAGTTTTGGTCTCTACCATTTGTTCCATTTCTGCCAAAATATTTTCCCCTTCTTTTTACATGGGGTGGGTATGTGAAATTGAATTAAATAACTCAAGAAACTTTTCTAAATAGATTTTTCAAATTGTGAGATATTTTTTCTTTATCACTTTAACATACCTGCTTAACCAGGAACACTTTCCTTGTACTTTACAATGACTTTATAAATTACGTAGGTAGACCAAGCATCTCCAAAGCTAAAAAAACCCTTGACTAAGTTAACTCTTCCTTTTATACATATTGTGGATCCCTCAATGCCATTATACCTCTTGGGAATCCTTCTGGAGCCTTTGCAGATCCCCCAAAAGATCTACAGAACCCCACATTACTCTACCACTTCTCAAAACAAGGGTGCATTAATGGATTTCTGATATGCTAATGCCAAGCCAAAAGCTCAAATGGTCCTGGATAGCTACATAGGAGCCTTAAACCAAAATTATTTGAAGTCAGCAAGAAGAGGCTTGATTTTACAAAATTCTTGCATGAAGAAGCCAGATTACTTCATGGGGGAGCGTCCCCAAAGAGTTGGGTCTTATTTCCAATACTGTAAAATTATTTTGTCCAATTAAAAAAAACACCAAAGAAATTTTAAAAATTTCATGTATGCCTCTTTGTTCTTGGAACACCAGGTGGAAAAATGGCACAAATATACCCCAAGTTACTCAATAATCTAAGTTCAAGATTCATTATTAATAAAAGGGAACACTAAAAGGAGAAACTGTTGAATCTCTTTGGAAAACCAAAAAAAGTGTGGGAGGTGAAGTATAACTGGAACAATTTGGTAATGAGGTTACAAGTGCGGCTTATATTAAAATTTCAAACTTCAGCTGATTTCAGCCTTGCTTCCAATCAAATTAGGCTGCATTCTTATTTTGTTTATTAAAGATTTTCCAGCAGGCCTAACCAAGCAGCTCAGTTTTTCAGGGCAAAATGACAAAATTCTTAAGCAGATAATTGATCAGATTATTTAGCTTGATAATGGATTCCAGAAAAATAACCATTTTTGAGAACACACAACCATGGACCATTGGCGTTGAATTTGAAGAAAAACAAATCTTCAAGACAAAACTGTAAGAACCCAAAGCATCCAAAAAAAACTTTAGCTTCAAACTCTGGCTCCACAAATTGGAAATCCCCCAAAACCGCAAGCTTCATGAAAAAAAAATAGGTTTATTAGGAAAAAGGAACAGGCAATGAGGGATAAGCAAGTTTTGTGTATGTATTGTAAAGGGAAACATTACATAAAACATTGTGCAAAAAATTTAGAACTTGAAAAATCCAAGTTTTTAAAAAAATATCTTTTAGTTCCCTTGATTATTGCAAATAGAACTGCACATTATCTAAATATCTGGCAGCATATCCTCAAAACTGAAATTCCAGTCATACTCCTAGTTTGAGATCTTTTCTTTTCCATTCTGAAAAGAGGCCTTACAGAATACTCCTGGATTGTTGTTCTTAGATTTCTTACATGATTTTAGCATTTGTTCTGTTAAAAGTTCTTAAAATTGAAATATAGGAAAATCCCCCATATATTTATTAAGTAGTGCATCTGGGCCATCTCATTGCCTTACCCATAATGAAAAATGAAATTTCCCACTTTTCAACCTCCCCAGCTTCAAATCAGATTCTTTCTTCCTGGATATCCCTGTGATTTAGAACAGATTCCTTGGCCACAAAAAATCTTTAAATTTTAAACCTGATGTGAATTGGAAAGAGAAATCAATTAAAATTTAAAGCTTTGATCCCCAATTTGCCCTTTATTTCATCAACCAGGAATTAAAAAGCATGCATAAAACTATCATTGAGTTTGATGACACTTTTTTACCAGAAGATTTGCAATATCTCAAATTCCTTTTTCAGATCTCAGATTTATTTCTTAAATTTCAAACATAACCCTTTATTTATTCTTTTAAGAGAAGAATTTGCCTACTAGAAGTTTTATTCAGAGCTCCATGATACTTTCTCATCAGTCCAGTACCTCAAACACAGTGCTCAAAGATGATAAGAAGATTGAAAATTCAGAAATAATTTTAGATTCTTTACTTCCAGCTTCTCATGACTATCCTAATTTGTTCTCAGCTTTTGAAGCCAATAAAAAAACTTCATTCTGTGAGAATTATTGGCCCACAAGCTTAGTCAAAGAGCAGTCTTTCAAGCAAAATAAATGCTGAGACAATAATGTCTTATGATTGATCCTTCATCTGAGGCAGAGGCAATGGCACACTTGTAAATGCAAATGAATTGATGAAGAAATGGATGGAAAACAGCAGGGAGAAGAGATCCTTAAATAATGAAGATGGTTCTCATGTGGAGCTCATGTAATGAAAAGAAAAAGGCAAAAATTCCGCCCCAAATGGGCTCTGCAGGCTCTAAAAGCCCTGTTACTTGATTTTGACTTACTCATCCCACTTGGCATTAGGTCTGAACCCTTTTGACCAGCCTTTACCGGTCAAATTTGGTGTTTCCACCCTCACAGGGCTGAAAAAGCCCCTTGCCGTCAGACCCTGGCAAGTTGTCTGTTAAAACCGGCCCTGTTACCCCTTGCAACCTCACAAACTGGCTATTTGCCTCATGCAACCAGCCCCTGGCCCCACACATGGGCCAGGTGGGACCCAGAAGTCATCTGGGTACAGTCTCAAAGTCACACAGGGGGGTTGTAACAGGCAGCCATGCCCCCCCCTTTTTACTAACTAGGTGACCAGAAGGGGTGGTCAAATCCCCTGCTGGTTTCCTGGGATAACATTTTCCCCTGGCAAACAAACACATTACTGGGCTGGAGGGGGATCAGGTCCCCCCAGCCCTTTGCGCCTTCCCCTAGGTAATGGGGGGAGATGGCCCCGTTGGTCTTGAGGTGGGGGGGGGGGGGTGATCAAGTCCCCTCTAACCTTGTTGGTTGTCTTTGTTGCAACCAGCTGGTTGGTCTGGTCAAGGAGGGACCAGCAATCCTCCCTGCTCCTTGAAATGGATCAAGGGGAGGATAGGAGGCAGGGGCTGCCAGCCCCCGCGGGCCCAACCAGCTGAGTGGCACAACCGGGGCTACGGCACCGCACACAGCGGGTGGGGGGACTCCAGACGGAGTCCCCTGCCCCCTACAACGGCCCTGCGCAGGCCGTCAGGCCCGGAAATGGGACCCAGGTGAGAAACAAGCCGCCCCAAGCGGGCAGCAGCCCCAATGGGCCACCAAGGCCCGATGACCCTGAAAAGCATACATTGACAGGCAAGCCCATCTGGACAAGTATGTCCATAATAATCCTTGGCCCCATAAATGCCCAGATAAGCCCATCTGGCTAAGGTGGCCCATCTACCCTGAAAGGCCTGTGTCCCAATTGACTTGGAAAATTTGTTTTGGCGCCCAAATGCCCAAAACCAATAACATCCACATAGGCCCACGTGGCCCATGTGATTTCCAATGGGCCATGGAGGCCCATCTTTGCATCCAATTTGGTTTACACACTAATATGCACATTACCTGAATGCATCCATATTTTAACACACCCCCTTAATCCAAAAAGGATGCCATTTTCATACTAGACACAAAACCTTGATGTTTGTTCCTATCTAAGGCCTTAATTAAGATATCTGCAATCATTGCTCCACTGGGCATGTACTGTAACACTATCTCTTTGCAGTTTACTGCATCATGTATATAATTATAATGAACATAAATATGTTTTGTTCTTGAATGGAACACTTGGTTTTCTGCCAAGGCAATGGCACTCTGATTATTAGAATACAACACCTCAAACCATTGTGTTTTATGTGTATCCTCTAAGCACTTTCTCAACCATTTTGCTTCCTGTGAAGCTGACAGGTATGCTCTGTACTCTGCTTCTGTTGATGAACAACTTATTGCCAACACATCTTTGGACATCCATGACACTAAATTCTTCCCTAGGAAGAGTACTAAACCACTTGTTGATTCCCTAGTGTTACCATCTGCCCAACTTGCATCAGAATAACCAACCAAGTCAAAGTTTGCTGACTTTGAAAAATGCAGTCCCAGACTGATTGTTCCTTTAAGATAACTCATAAATATCTTAAATGCTGGCCAATGCCTCATTCTAGGCCTCTCTAAGTGTTTTGAAAAAAAAAATTGAAAATGAAATATTTGGCCTTGTAAAATGCCCCAAATAATTTAAAGATCCAATAGCTGACCTATAATCATTCCTGGAGTGAAAAAACTCTTGATGATCTTCATCTTTAGACTTTTATGACCAAATTTTAGACTGCATTGGAGTACCAAACTCTTTTTCATCCTCTAAGCCATACTGCTGAAGTAGAGCTGACACATAATGGTTCTGATCCAACTTGATCCCATTCTTGCTCTTACTAACTTTCAACTCCAGCACCTGCTGTTCCAGATGGGGATCTTTTATCTTGAACTCCTTTTTGAGTGTCTTCATTAATCTCTCCTTACCATTCCCAATAATGATAATGTTGTTGAACCAAAAAAACAAAATTGCATCCTTTCTCACAAAGAAACAAGGGTTGGCCTCAATTTGCCGGAAACAAATCTTCATAAGTTTCTTACTCATAGTGTTATACCATGACCTAGCTGCTTGCTTTAATCCATAAAGGGATCTACACAGATTGAGGAAATATTCCCCTTTATCTGCTGAGACAAAACTTCTTACACAAATTTTCTTCATAGTTTCCGGCTTGGTCTCTACCAGCAATTCCTTGAAACCATCAGGAATTGACATATACACAGTCTCCTCCTCTCCAATTTTTGCATTCAAGTATGCAGTCACAAAATAAGCTTGTCTGATTTCTTCACCCAACTCCACTGCCAAAGAAATAATTTTCCTGATGGTGGACAGCCTCCCAGTTGGGGAGAAAGTCTCCTGACAATCAATAACCTCTGTCTGCTTGAAGCCTTGTGCGACAAATCTAGCCTTGAACCTCTTCAAAAATCTATTAGTATCAAATTTCTGAGTCAGCACTAATCTAGACCCAACAATGCTCTTTCCCTTTGGAACTGAATCCTGCTTGACCACTTCAAACACACTATTATTCTCCAGAGAATTGAATTACTCAAAAAATAGCTGTCTTCCAATTGGCTCTCTTTTCAGAATTCATAGCTTGGCAAAAGCTATTTGAGTTAACTCTATTACCCATCTCTGAACTTAACTGTAGAATCTCATTAAGCATAAACTGTTCCACAAGTGTATCTTCTTCTTATGCTGCAGAAGAATAATGGGACTTCCATTCCCCATACCTATCAACAGTTATTCTCATCCTGCCACTCCTTTTAACTGTAGGTGGACGCTCATCAGGTTCTGATTCCACAGACTCCCCTGAAGTGGGTACTGAACCCTCCTGTGGAATGTCTGCGATCTCAATGTCATCATTAATGACATTCTCCCCAGCCTCTGCTAGTGAAATAGGCTCTAATTCTATTTCCTTCTGGGATTCCTGAACAGAAAAATCTTCACTCCTCTTGAGTGGAAAGGTACCTTTTTCAAATTTTACATCCCTACTATGGATAACCTTTCTTGTCCTTGGAAAATAAATCCTATATGACTTACTTATTAAGTAATATCCTAGAAGTGCCCCTGTTCTGGCTCTAGGATCTAACTGACCAACAATCCCATCATGTTGGACACTATAATACACTAAGCAACCAATTGTTATTAGGTGTGACATTTTGGGGTACAACTTCCAAAACTGATAATGTGGACTTTTCCCATTAAAACTTACTATATTGTGCAACAGACACACTGTGCACACCAACTCAGCCCATAAAAGATTTGGTAGACCAGATTGAGCCATGATAGTTCTGACTTTTTCTAATAAATTCCTACTCATCCTCTCAACTATTCCATTGTTTTGTGGAGTACTAGCAGTAGTAACTGTATGAGTGATTCCATAATAATTCAAAATTTTCTCAAACTCTTTACTCCCAAACTCACCCCCTCCATCAGTAATAAACATCTTGATCTCCTTAATCAAACCATTTTGTTTCCAGAATTTGAAGATTACTGAAAGCTCCTCTGTGGTCTGATCCTTTAATCTTATTGGCTTTACCCAAACAAAATTAGTTGCTGTAACAACTAAATTGATGAAGTATCTTGCCCCTCCAAGGGAAACCGGTATAAATGGCCCTGCCAAATCAATGGAAAATTTCTCTCTAGGAGCTTCTGTGCAATATCTACTCTTTGAGAACATATTTCTGGTCTTGGCCCCTAAGGTACAAATTTCACAGTTGCTGTCCTTCACCTTATGGCCACTTCTATTGTGAGAAAAAGTTCTCAGAGCTGAAAACTTAAAAAAGTTAGCACAGAGCAACTTATTCTAAACTTTTCCACTCAGGATAGTTCTCCCATTCAAATCAATAGCAAAATTATCATCTTGCAGATAAAGAATCTGGAACCCTTTTTTCCCAGAATTCCAAGAGAAACAAGATTATAGGCCAGATCTGGTACATAGAACACTTTCTCAAAAGATATTTTGAAACCCAAGTGATTTGCAAAAATAACTTTTTTAATTCCTCTAATCTGAATTGTTCTTCCTTTGTGGACAATATTTACAAAACCATCAAAATCTCTAAGATTTGAAAACAAATTTGGCTCAAAAAAAATGTGGTCTGTACAACCAAAATCAAGCAAAACAAGAAAATCCTGCTTAAAGCCTCCTGTAAGGAAAGAAAAATTATTAGCCACTGATAAGTTCTTATCAACAAAATTAAGATTACCCAATTGATAATCAATCAAGTAAATTTCTTGATACTCAATAATATTTGCCTTCTTGTTTGGGACATGTTCCTCAACAGCCTTTTATGATGCAATGCCACCATAGCAATGTTCTCCATTGCAAGGTTGACCTCCTTTTCCTCCTTTTCTTCTTCTTCAGACTTCTTCCTCTTCTTGGCCTCCTTGCAATCCTTTGCATAGTGCCCCTTATTCTGAAAATTATAACATAAGAACTTTGATAAATACCTCTTGGCCTTTGCCTTCTTTCCAGATTTTCCTGTCTTGCCAAACAGAGCAGTTCCTGTGCCCTCCTTCATCTTAAAGTGAAGGTAATACCTTTCAATTCTCTTAATAACATCCTCTTCCCCAGGAATTGGATCCAATTGAGATATAATCCTAACCAAAGACTCATACTCTTTTGGTAGCTTCTGCAGAATAAAAAGTGACAAACACTCAGGATACATGTTCAGAACAGATGAATTGAACTTAGCAATTCTTGATCTTGCCTCCCCAAATAATTGTTTACAGTTGATGAATTTGAACTTGAACAACTTTTTGAACGCAATCCCCTTCTGATGAACAGAATCACCAGCAAACTTGGCCTTGAGAATTTTCCATAAAATGCTTCCCATCCCCTTCTGTTCCTCTTTCAAATTCTCAGCAACCCATGCCATATGACTTTCATCCAAATGCCTAAGAATGAGACGGTAAGACTTCTTCTCTACCTCTGAAATAATTAAGGTATCATCTGCATCCATAATCTCCCCACAAAAAATGTTGTCCAGCTCACTGTCCATTAAGACTGACCAAGCACTATAGTCTTGAACATTCAAAACAATCTTGGTGGATCTAGATTCTGGGATATAAGAAATCTTCTTGAAAAACTTAAGGTCGTTGAGGTTGTCCAAAGTAAGGTATAAGGGTCTATCTTGCTTGGAAATAATAATAATGATAGTAGTGATAATGTGTGATAATTATTGGCCCACAAGCTGAGTAAAAGAGCAGTATTTAAAGCAAAAGAAATTCTGAGACAATAATGTCTTATCATTGATCCATAATCTGAGGCAGAGGCAATGGCACACTTGTGAATGTGAATGAATTGATGAATTAATGAATGGAAAACAGCAGGGAAAGATCTCCTTAAATACAAAAGATGGTGCTCATGTGGAGCTCATGTAATGAAAAGCAAAAGGCAAAAATTCAGCCCAAAATGGGCTTTACAGGCTCTACAAGCCCTGTTACTTGGTTTGGAATTACTCATCCCACTTGGCATTAGGTCTGAACCCTTTTGACCAGCCTGTACCAGTCAAATTTGGTGTTTCCACCCTCACAGGGCGGAACCAGCCCCTTGCCATCAGACCCTGGCCAGTTGTCTGTTACAACCAGCCCAGTTACCCCTTTCAACCTCACATACTGGCTAGTTGCCTCATGCAACCAGCCCCTGGCCCCACACATGGGCCAGATGGGACCCAGAACTCATCTGGGTACGGTCTCAAAGTCACACATGGGGGTTGTAACTGGTGAACATGCCGCCCCCCCTCTTTACTAACTAGGTGACCAGCAGGGGTGGTTGAATTCCCTTCTGGTTTCCTGGGACAACATTTTCCCCTGGGAAAAAAACAGATTAGTGGGCTGGAGGGTGATCAGGTCCCCCCAGCCCTTGGCGCCTCCCCCTAGGTAAAGGGGGGAGATGGCCCCATTGGTATTCAGGTGGGGGGTGATCAAGTCTCCTCCCACTTTGCCCGTTGCCTTTGTTGCAACCTGCTGGCTGGTCTGGTCAAGGAGGGACCAGCTACCCTCCCTCCCCCTTGCAACCAAGCAAGGGGAGGGAGGGAGGCAGGGGCCGCCAGCCCCTGCGGCCGCAACCGGAGCCGCGGCCCCGCACACAGCAGGTGGGGGTGACTCCAAATGGAGTCCCCTGCCCTCTAAAACAGCCCTGTGCGGGCCGTTGGGCCCTTCAATGGGCCCCAGTTGAGAAAAAAGTGGCCCCGAGTGGGCTGCAACACGGGTGGTGGCCCCAATGGGCCTCCAAGGCCCAATGACCCAAAAAAACATACTTTGGTGGGCCAGCCCATCTGGACTGGTATGTCCATAATAATCCTTGGGCCCATAGATTCCCAGATAAGCCCATCTGGCTAAGGTGGCCCATGCACCCTTGCAGGCCCGTCATGGCCCATGTCCCAATTGACTTGGAAAATGTGTTTTGACGCCCAAATACCCAAAACCAATAAAATCCACATAGGCCCACGTGGCCCACATTATTTCCAATGCGTCTTGGAGGCCAATTTGTGCATCCCATTTGGATTACACACTATATGCACATTACCTGAGTGCATCAGTATTTTAACATATCCATCCCTATGATCATAATATTGAACTTGCTGAACTGCCTTGGATACATATCCTGTATACTCTTTTTCAAAGCAAGAATTTTTCTTGCTTCAAGAATAAATTCCAGAAAATGGACTGAAAGGATTTCTTTGAAAAATATATTTAAAAATAGGCTCTCCATTACTTCTTGTTTAAAATAAATATGGAAGCCTTTGTCTCTGTGTTTATAATACAAAGATGAATAAGATAACCCAGAAGCAATCCTATTCAGGACCACCTTTTTCGCATCTCCTTATCCTCTTCAACGGAGCTACTCATTTCTCCAATTTAGACCCCCAATATGCCTATCAATTGATTCTAATAGCCAAAGTTCATGATTATTTGACTACTATGCAAACCAGATTATTGAGCTATGAGTATTATGTTATGACCTATGGGCTCTTTAATTCTCCCTCAATATTTCAATTTTTTTTCAATGAAAGTTTCTAAGATATTTTAGATATACTAGTTTACTTGAAGAAACTCAAATATCACTTTAAAATTTTTTTCAAAGTTTTTGAAAAAATTTGGCAAAAAAATATCTTTGCTGAAAATTCTAAGAGAAAGTTTCATACAAGAAATCTACATTTCCTTGGCGTGAAACTTTTGAAAGAAGGTATTTTGATGGATCCAGCCAAGTGAAAAAATCATTCTGAACTTTCCTGCACCATCTTTGGTTCCTAATTTGGATTTTTTACTTGGATTGAGTAATTTTTATCAAGAATTCATTGACAGATATCCCAAGAATATCAATAATTTAACTAACTTAGTTCAAGAATATATCCAATTCATTTTTAACAAGCAGGATGCTTTGGATTTTGAGGCTCTGAAGAAAGACTTTACTGCATCGCCCTCCTTGCTCATTTCAACAAGATAGCTTGAAATATTGTCAAAACAGATGCAAGAAACTATGATATTTTAGGTTTCATTTCTCAATTTTGATATGCATCCAATCTCTTTGAACCTGTAGCTTTGGTATGAGAAGTTGCAATTGGCTAAAATAAATTACAAAATTCATGATAAGGAGCTTCTTGCAATTATTCACTGCTTGAATAAACGTCATTCATACCTTTCAAGTCCCAGGGAAACTTTTGAGGTCTTCAATGACCACAATTCTCCAAGTATTTCAAAAAAGCAAATAATCTTATGTATATACAGGAAAGGTGAGAGGAACCTCTCTTCAAATTAAATTTAAAAAAAAATTTACCTCCCTGGTAAACATGCAGTATTAACTGATGCTATATCATGTTGGGAAAGAATTTTTCCCAATTGGGGGGGCACCTTGGCCAATAAGAACCCTGAAAAAAGTTTAGAACTCTTCTGTAACCAGTCTACCCAAATCATTTTGATCATCATCAATCTTTGAGACAAATTCTCCAAGATTTTCTTGGCCCCATAAACCAAAACTTGCTTTATCAAATTTCAAAATATGGAAAACTTTGACTCAGAATACTCAATTGATGAAAGTGCGTATTTATTTTATAAATACAATTTATTTGTACCCAATGTTTCTCAAATGAATTAGCTAACTTTGGTCTACATGAATCTCCACTTTTGAGTCATTCTTATAAGGTTTATGATAAATTAACAACTCATTTGATTTGTGTAAACAACTCAAATGGGCCGTGTTGCACACTACATGACTACAATTGAGTTGTGTAGCCTCATCACAAATTGACTGTAGTTGTGTAGCCCCAACACAACGTTTTGATGTTGTGTGGCACCAACAAAAACTAAAAGCCTTTTTGGCCAAAAATAAATAAATAAATAAAATAAAACAAAAAATAAAATAAACAGAAATCAACCAAAAAATCAAAAAATGTTCATTTTTTGGCTAAAAAAAATCATGATTTTTTTGGCTTAAAAAAACAAAAATAAAATAAAATAAAATTAAAATAATTTTTTTAAAAAAAACTGAAGACAACCAAAAAACCAAAAATAAATAAACAATGAAAGAGTCTGCGGAGAAGCCCTAATGTATAAGTGCCAAAAAATACAGATTCACTTGACTAGCCCTAAAGTAAAAACACCAAAAAATACAAGTGCAACTTGACTAGCCCTAAAGTAAAAACAGCAAAACATAAAAGTTCAACTTGACTAGCACTAAATTAAAAACACCAAAAAAAACAAGTTCAACTTGTTTGAAGCTTATCCCATCACAAGAAGTAAAAATACTCCTTATGATGGGATCAGCCCAACACAAGTTGAACTGAATTACCAATCAAATCTCATTCAAAACAATCAACATGATGATGTTAACTCAAAAAACTCAACATAATGATTTTCAAAATGTGATAACACTTTACATTCATACAATTAAAATATAAGCATCAGAACCCAAAATCAAATGATGAAATCAAAATGATTTCTATAAATTAGAATAAAACATAATTTGATCTTTTAAATGGTCAAACCAAACAAAAGCTTGTTTTAGAAGGAAAAAAAGAAGGTTTGGAATCAATGGGGAGGATTGGAATCATTTCTCCCTCAAGTAAAAGATCAACCCAGTGATTATTGTTAACAAAGAAAATGAGCATAGGATCTGATTTTCCTTTTACACATTTTTTCATAGGAGTATAAGTACAAAATGAATCAAAACAAATGAAACATGTTGGTCTTCAAGGAAAAAAAACTCACCCAAGTTGAGCTTCTGGTTGAATTGGCCATTTCTTCTTCTTCCTCTGAAGAGGATTCCAAATCCAAATGAAGTGAAGCTAATTCACTTTCATTCTCTTCCTCTGAACTATGAAATTCAGATTTTGATTTCCCAAAGGCAAGGATTGTGTTTACAGTTTCACTTTAGGGTTCACTTTATGATTTCTGGGTGTGGTCCAATAGTCCCACATAGTATGGATTGATCCGAAATTTTGGTTGAAAGAACCCAAATGTGGTCCAGGGGGTCCCAAAAATTGTTGCGCAACCCCTGGGGGGGTTGTATACCACCATAAACGCATCAAAATGGTTTTTTATGGGGGTAAGCAACTCAACCATTCTGTTTGAAGGGGGTATACAACCCTCCTAGGGGTTGCGCGTGATTGGAAAAGCCTTTTGGAAGCTTTTATGGGCCCCCAAATGTTGATTGAGCCGTGTAGGGCCCTACACAACTCCCACACAACTGGGAGTTGTGAATTTATCATCACCCTTTTCATAAGGATAAAACCTACCAGTTGATCACATAATAATTCTATTTGCCTGGTGTGAAATTTGAAGTAAAGTATTATCTTAGCATGTGATATTATTGAAATTTTAACAATTCCTCAACTTACTGGAAGTATGGGATGCTCAAGCCACTTCCAACCCCACATATTCCTTTGAATTCTCTTTCAATGGATTTTCATTTCTCAATTAACCTTTTCTGAAGGATATGATGCTTTCTTAGTTATATTATATCATTTGTTAAAGATGGCTCTGTTTCTGGAAAATAAATTAACTTCCTCTTTGGAAGAACTTGCCAAACCTTTTATATAAAATGGCTCTTAAAAAAATTTTCTCCCTGATGACATTGTCAGAAATTCTGAAACCTGTTTTTATGTATCTTCTTGACCTCCTCATGCAAAATTTTGAAGATAACTTGCAGCTTCTCAATAGCTTTTTACCCTGAATTGGATAGTCAAACCAAGAAGGTCAATCAAATTCTTGAGAAATTTTCTAAAATTTGGGTCTGCCAAAAACAGGAAAAATTTTCAATGTGTGTTCCATTAACAAAATTTGCCTACAACAACTTGACTCATTCTTCCTGAAAAAATTTTCACTTCCAAACTCTTTTTGGGATAAACCCAACGTTTTAATGCATCCCCATAGAACCTTCTCAACCTGCTTGCAAAATGTTTACTCTGATTCAATCTCTTCAATTGAAACTCCAAACCAAGCTCAAAGCTTCAAATTAAAACCACAAGGTGAAATCAAAAAAAAAAATTCACACTTTGGAAAAATCCTTTGAAGTAGGACATTCAGTACGCCTTGATGCATGCAATATATTCAAAACTCAGCCTTCTTGCAAAATCTCCAAAACAACACTTGGTCCTTTCAAGATTGAATTATTAATTTCTCCTAAATCTTAAAAATATCTTCAACTTTAAAATGCAAAGATATTCACCAATTCTTTCATGTTTCTTTCCAACAGGCAGCTCAAGTACTATACCCAGGCAAGACTCATCCCCCTCCAGAGCCTTTAAATATTCAACATAAGTTTCAGTTGTAAGTAAGCCATGTCCTGGATTCAATGTTAAACAAAGGGAATTAAAAGTAACTTGTTGAGAGGAATGTTTATAAGCTTTAAAAGGATTTCACCTGATGGAAAAAAACACACCACCTTCCAAATTCCACTGCCTTGCTTTTAAAATTCCATTGAAAATATCCTTGTAAGCCTCATTATATCCCATCCAGTCCTATTGTAGTTGTTTTACTTAACTCTCAACCCAGTTTTCAAACTTTTTATTTTTGTTCTTGTTTGCTTCATTTATGATTTTGATTTTCATATATATTTTAATTTTCAATTAAAAAATATATATAAACAAAGAAATCAATAATAATTATATATATATATATATATATAATCTATATTTCTTTTATTTTTCCTTAAAACGTTTTCCAACTTTTTTTTTATCAATTGAAAATTATTTGAAATAACTCAATTTCTTCTTTTTCTATCAATATCAAAATTTCTTTGATTATTTTCAGGTTTTCAAACAATCCATCCTCAAAGATTGGCTTGAAATTTGCATTCCAAGAGCACTTTGACTGCAGCTCCCATCCGCCTATGCTTATCTCAACCTCATATTTATGCTTCCTTTGGATGTGGTTCAAAGACCACTCCAATGTTTCCAGTCAACATACTTGCATTGGTTTCTCTTGGTGAAAAGAAATTTGCATTTTCTCTGCTCTCCCCATCTTGGCCCTCCAATTCAGTCCTTCCAGATTTTTTCTCTTCCATTTGCACTCACATTCTATTTTCCCTTCCATCCATTTGATTAAATGCCTCTTTTTCTCCTTCCCTTCCATTTTATTCTTCTGCATTTCATTCCACCTTGTCAACACAACTTGGGTCCACTCTTCTTGGGTCCACTCTTGCAGCCTCTGAGAAAACTCTCAGAACCTCTTCCAAAATTTGTATCATCATTGGTTTGCTGATTGGTCCAATTTATGGAGGCAGTGGTGGAGGTTTAGCGATTGAATACCTTTGGAATCTTGGAAATAATAGAATAACCGTCATTAGATTTTTTTATTTTTTTCTTATATCTACTACTCTCAATTAATAGATATAGGCTCTCCTATAAACTCAATCTATTGAGCAGATGGTTGTTGGTAATTTACCCAGGGAAATTTGTGGAAATTTCAATTCCCACTGGAAAATTCTTCTGAATCAAATGGCTCTCTCCTATTTGGCTTCAATGGGGTAAAATGGAAAACCACTTTGCTCAGTCAATATTTCTCACAGTTCATGAAGTTAAAACAGACCAAATAGCTTGAAAAACATCAATAATCCCTCTGAATGAAATAATCACATTGCCAACTAGTTTGAGAAAGGTTAGTCATGGGAATAATTTATTAATTAATGGTGAGAAAGTATAGAAGTATGAATTGATTAAGTAATTTAAATGCTTTAGTAATGAGGAGATATTGCTGGAATCTTTCAGAAGCTTGCAATTTTTTCACCTGGGCAACTGTCACACTCCAAGCTCTGGGCATATCCCCTCTCCTCAGTATAATCTATCCCAGTCCATAAGCATGAAACAAAAGAAATTTTAAAATCAAATGCAATCTAATTCAACTCTTGAACTCTAAGAGGTCCTTCTATCTCTGGAAACTGATTCATCAATAAAAATTTTGCTTTCAATTTCGAGTCCCATCTACCACTAGTTCCAATTCACCTTGAAATTTGGTTCATGCCATTGAGCTTCCATCTCCGTTCAGGTAGAAGTCTTACACAATGCTAGACACCACTTCTGATTCATTGCAGGTAATTTCAAAACTTCTTTTCACACCTTGAATAGTCAACCATCAAAATACTTTCTGAAATTCATCACACCTTTTTTGATCCCCAGGACTCACTCTGTTTCTATCACCTTCATTGAATTTATTAATCCCTCTCACATTAAATTGTGTTTTCATTCACATATTGTCATCCCCTGCTTTTAATTTTAGGTTTTCATTTAATTTATTGTTAAATTGATCTAAAGCTGATTTATCCTGGATTTCCATGCTAGAGAGGAAATCATTAGGTTTGATCCAGTCAGCCACACAATTATTTATATTAATTTAAAAGCCAAAGAACATGTGTTGTTCCCCCAAATTGACTCAGTTGCCTCAGCCATACTCAACCCCCAGCCAACCTCAGTCCTCAGTACAATCAAACATCTACCCCTGGAACTACCTGCTGAACCTCCTCAAGTATCCTCCTGCATGACCTGCAGGTCCTAGTCAACTTTCCCAGGCTCCTCACTCCTTCTCCATGGCTTGGTGTATCCTCATCTCTCCTTCAACTGTATCTGGTATGCAAAGTACATACTGTAAACTCATAGTACATACTCCTGGCTGGTAAACCCATACTCCAGTTCAGGGCATGCCATACCTTTCTGGAAAGGCCCATTACCCAATCCTTCAAGCTACTTCCTCAAGCCCATTTGGTCAACATGTAATGCCATGGGGCATCCAAGCCCCAGTAACAGTCATCCCTCTTCAAGGCCCCTCTTCAGTTCTCACATTAACTGGCCTCTCTTCCCTTCCTGGAATCATTCCTCCAAGTAATTAGTGTTCTAATTTTTATTGGTTAGTCCCATCCAACAGGTGTGATCTCAGAACAAGAAAGCCAACCAAGCCTACCTTACTCATCTCACCTATCCCTCTGGTTTTACTCCTATAGTATTCAACCTTCAATCTCCCTCAGAGACTTACTCCTGGATTCTCTCCTCCTTTATTGTTTTCATTAATTTCCTATCCTCATTGAAATCAACCTTGTTTCTCAATCCTGAGTTCTGTGAGCAGTAGTGCCGGTGCCTTCATCCCCTTGGATGCCAGGGGCAGTTGTGAAATTATACTCATTCCTGCACCTTGATTACTTCCATTCTCTATATCTCTATATGCCTATTCCCTCCATCTCATTCCATCTTACAGATATCACTACCTAAAATATTTTTGGTTTAGTGTGTGATACATTCTGAACAGCATGTGGCCCTTCATGCTTCAAAAGGAACTTCCTGCAGAAATATCCATTCCAAACCCCAACCTTTAATTGGCCTTTAAACAAAACTTCAATGGAAATTTAGCACTCTGATGGGTTTTTAAAACTTTGATGGTACTTACACAGTAATTTGATTCCAATTTGGCTTTGAATTTGACTCAACTCTTTGAACTTTGGCTTTGATGCCTTGACTTTTGACTTTGACACTCTGACCTTTGACTTTGACTTAAAGGTCAACTTTGATGCTTCAAAATTTGACTTTTAATTTGACTGCTTTGAGTGTTTTGACCCTCTTTGAATTACTTTGATGTGCTTTGAGGGACTTTGTTAAACCTCAAGACCTCTTTTATACAGCCATTTACATTTCTCCTCTACTTCTCTAGGTACTTCTGTTGAGTCACTTCCCCAATGCATGATTGGAAGCCATTCATCCTCAAAGTGCACAACCTTCCATGATCACCAGTCCACCCCTGACTAGGGAAGGCAGAGGATGTGGTTCCAATTTAGATTTTAAGGATCATAATCAATCTAATTCTCAAGCCGGTGGACATGGGAGGACCCTTTCCAACCAGCCAGAACCAGCTTCAAAAACCATGTATACTGGTATACTTTGTCCAGCTCCTCCAAGGGCCTCCCTGTATCCTTCTCCACCTGTTTTCAGACCTTTTGGTAATTGTATTATTGGTCAATATCCCCAAGCAGGCTACTGATTGGATTACCCTTTGTAAAATCCCAGTTTGATTCCTCTCCCTGAGGATGAGGAAGAGGAAGACAGGAAAGACTCAGGTTCTGAGTCAAGAATCCTCAGTAATCTTAATTCACCAAATGCTGGACCTCCAGAAGAAGCCTCTCCACCATCTGCTTCTACTGAAATTCCTGCTCTCCAAATTCAACCACCTCCTCAACCTCCTGCTGTGGAACCTATCCTCCTAGCCTTCCAAAATATGCCTTTGGCTGTGGCCAAACTCCCTCAACCCACAAAAACTAGCACTTCCCACTGTGAAAAAATTTAAATTTCCATTGATGAATCCCCATGAAACGTTGGAAGGCAAAAATATTACCAAGCTAGGAACTTTTTTGCAAGCTTGTGAGCTCATCTTTTCAAAAAAAGAGGGAAAATTTTGTGTGTATCAAAGGAAATTTTTGTTTCATATCTCCTATTTAACTGGGAAAACAAGCTGTTGGATCCAACCTTATCTGGTTCACCTCTCAAACCATGAGCCCTCTTTCTCACTAAAATCCTGGAACAGTTCAAAAAAAAACTTGACAATCTACTTGGTTATTTTCTGGAAGTGGCTAAAGCTGCAAAGGAATTTGTGAATTTGAAAATTAAAGAATCTGGACATGGGTAAACCCACATCACAGAATCTTTATACCTTATGAACAAACTCTCTGGATGGGATGATAGAGCCTTCTACTTCCATTTTTGACAAAGTCTCCCCTCTGAACTTATGTATCAACTAGTTTTTATGATTGTTCTCTGGACGCCCTTCAAGACCTGATAGAGCCTTCTACATCCATTTTTTCCAAAGCCTCCCCTCTTGACTTATGGATCAACTAGCCCGTTATGATGGTTCTGTGGATGCCCTTCAAGACCTTATGGATGTAGGCTTTGATTAAAACAGCAGGTACCACAAATAAGTGAAGGAGAAGCATTCCCATCAAAGCCACTAAAAACAACAGAAATCCTCTCAATCTCAAGCCAATTCTTCCCAGTCTGACAAGGGAAAATGTAAGGCCAAAAAGAAAGACAAATCTTCAAAGAAGAAATCTTCAGCAACCAAAATTAACTTGGAATTAGTTTCCAACGGCAAGCTCAAGGATGAAGAAAAGGTAAGAAGAGAGAAGGAAGCATTATGTATTTATTGTTGAGGGAAGCACAAGATGTACAACTTTAAAAAGAATCCTGTCAACAATTCCACCTCCACCTCCAAACCTCTTCTACTCCAAAGCCAAAAAAAATTAGTTAGTTATTCTGTATTACTCCAGGATCATTACCCTATTGATTTTAGGATACAAAAGATACAAAAATATTACTTTAACCAACATTTCAAAAGGTTATGTTTTATTCTCTTTCATCAGGACTTGAGTTATAGTGTTTTGATTGACTCAGGTTCCACTAAATCTGTAATGGCTAATAATGTGGCTCTAAAGTTTTCATTGCAGCCCAATCCATTGGGCAAACCTATTCATCTCTTAAATATCAGTCCTCAATAGGCATTCTCTCAAACAATTATCCACATGGTAACAGTGGTGATCTTACTTACTTATTTTCCTAGCTTTGAATGGAAAATCCTTCTATTTAATGCACCATTCTCAGGAGAAATCATCCTAGGAATCAAGTTTCTTCATGATTGGAATCCTGAAGTGAAATGGAAGATGGGATTGATCACCCCAAGACACCAGCTAACTGAAAAGCTTTACTCCAAATTTGTTGATCTCATCATGGCCAAGCTACCTTCAACTAGTTTGTCCTGTAATCTGCCTTTGGTACTGAAGCCCAATACGTTTACCCTCACTTCAGAACCATTGCATCCTCAAAACACCACCCAATTCTCTTTGATTTTAACAATAGCTCATCTTGCTTGAATATTCATTGATACCCTGACCATTTCTTTGGAGGAAGAATCTAGGGATACATCCTTGCATATCATGCAATTGGTTACTTCTTCTAACATTTCTGTTACTCCCCACAATGAAACTTCAGCTGAATGGGATAATTTTAATATTGATGAAGATCCTGAAGAAATAGAAACTGTGTTAGAGAATGTTCCTGCTGCTTACCATTTCTATCTAGAGGTTTTATCTAAGGTAAAAGCAGATCAAATTCCTCCTCACCGTGCTTAAAATCACCATATCAAACTGGAAGGAACCCTACCTCTAGTTGGGCCAGTCTATTCCATATCTAAAGGTGAAATGTCTACCCTAAAAGCCAACATAGCAGAGAATGTAGAGAAATTTTTCATCTTTTCCAGCACTCCAACAACTGGGGCACCTGTTCTTTTGTTCAAGAAGAAGGATGGGACTTTGCAGTTATGTGTTAATTTTTGCAAGCTTGATGCTTGTAAAAGTAAGAGCTGTTATTGGCTTCCTCCAATAAACTTCTCCTGAACGTCTTTTTAGGTTCTTCTATCTTCATCAAGAATGACCTCAGAGGCACTTACAATCTTTTGGGCATCAGGGAAGGAGATGAAAACCTGAAAGCATTCAGATCTCAGTTTGGAAGCAATGAATACCTGGTTATAACCTTTGGCCTGACAAATGCTCCAGCTTAAGTCCAAAACCTTATCAATGATATCCTTACTGATCTCCTTCAAATTTATGTGGTGGTTCAACTTGATGATATCTTTATTTTCTCAAAGAAATTTCAGGAACACATTCCTCATGTGTGTGAAGTACTTACAAGACTCAGGAAGAAAAAGCTCTATGACAAGGCCTCCAAATGGAATTTAATGCACCTTCTGTGGACTGCCTTGGCTATTTCATTTCAAGGGATGGTATCTTCATGGAAAAAAATAAAGTCAAGACCATCCTTTCCTGGCAATTTCCTTAAAACATAAGGTCCTTGCAGTCTTTCCTTGGGTTGGCTAACTTCTATTTCAGGTTCATAAAGAACTACTACAAAAAGGTCTCCCATCTCACTTCCATTGCTGGCAACAGCCCTCCCTTTTACCTCACTCCTGAATATTTGAAGCAATGTGAAAACATCAATCAAAGCTTCAGAAAAGATCCAGTACTTTGCCATTTTGATCACCTCCTGAAAAATTATGTTGAAACTGATGCGAGTGACTATTCCCTAGGTGCCTTACTGAAACAATTGACTGCTGAATATACCCAACACCCTATTACCTTTGACCGCAGAAAAAATTCCAGTGCCAAACTCAACTATGAAATCCATGACAAAGAACTCCTTTAAATTGTTTTTGCCCTCCAGCAATGGCGTGCTTACATCTTGAGTGTTACTGACCCCTTTGAAGTTTTGAATGATAGTTCTTCTTTGGAGTATTTTGTGTCCTCTAAGTTCCTTATCAGGAGGAAAGCTTGTTGGGCAGAGTTTCTCTCTGAATTTAATGTTGTTATCACTTACAGGCCTGTAAAATTCTCAACCATCCCAGATATCCTTTCACATTGGGACAATGTGTATCCAGCGGGGGGGGGGGGGAAACATATTTTGAGAAGAATCCTTGAAATTTTCAACAGATTCTGAAACAAAATGAAGTTGAAGCTTTGAAACTCTTTTTTATTTCTGCTAATAAACTTGATGATCAACTGAGTGAACTGAATTCTGGTCAACAAGCTGACAAGTTACTTCAAGGTATCATTAAAAGATTGAATAAGGATGAGGAAGTAGCTGATCATTCCTTAGACTGCAGTAGTGGCTTACTCCTGTTTCATGGTAAAGTGGAAAAACCTGACCTAGCTAACCATCTTAAACAGAGAATAATTTATCATAGGAATTAATCTCCTCTTTCAGGTCACCCTGGTCAAAACAAAAGCCTCCACCTCATCAAAAGGTCTTTCTCTTGGAATTTAATTCCAAAATAGGTTAAGAAATATGTTTCAGCCTGCTACCTTGGCAACAGGAACAAGAAAAGGCATGAGAATAAACTAGGACTACTCAAAACTCTTCCAATGCATGATGGCCCCTGGGTCTCTATCTCTATGGACTTCATCTCTCAACTCCCTCTATCAAATGGATTTGATTCTATCCTTGTTGTGGTGGACAGTTTCTCTAAGATGGCCGTCTTCATTCAAACAAACGGTAAACTAACTGCAGTGGAATTAGCTAATTTCTTCATCAGCCATGTCTTCTCCAAGCATGGTCTGCCTACAGAAATCATAAGTAAATGAGTCTTCTTACTCATCTCTTTTTTCTGTAAAAGACTTTGCAAAAAACTACAGATCCAAATTAATCTCTTTGCAGCTTACAACCCGGAAACAAATGGTCAAAATGAAAGATTCAATCAGGTACTGTAACAATATCTGTGAATGCACATCAGTTACCACCAGGAGTACTGCAATACTTGGCTCCCCTTGGCCAAATTCTCTTACAAAAACAGTGTTCACTCTGCTACCCAACAATCACCTTTCTTCAATCTTTATGGAAGGCATCCTAGTTTTGACTTCTTGCATGTGTTGGATAATCAACATGCTAGTAATTACTTAGATCAGATTCAGAAGAACAAGCTTCAACTTGAGAAAGAATTATAAGAGTCTATATATAACTATAAGAACTATGCTGACCTTAATAGAAAATACATTCCAAAAGGTATTGCTCCTGGGAATAAATTCTGGTTATCTGAAAAGAATATCAACACTAAAAAACCTTCAAAGAAGATCTCTGAGTGTTGGTTGAGTTATTTTCTCATTATTGAAAAAATAGGATCTCATGCTTTCAAACTCCAAATCCCTAATCAATGGCCATCCATCCACCATTTCTCCCATGTTTCACTCCCCAAACCCTACTCCTCAGACCCCAATACTCTTAGCCACCAAAAAACTCCTGAATCAGTGGAAATCAATTGCTAAGAAAAATGGGAAGTTTATCAAATACTGGATTCCAAGATCAGGCATGGCAAACTCTTCTACTTAGTAAAATGGAAAGGTTTCTCAGAAGAATCTGAAAGAAACTCATGGGAAACAGTCTCTAATATCACCAACTGTTCAGCCCTTCTACCCAAATTTCACTCCCTCTATTCCTTGAAACCCAAACCCTCACAATCCTCCTCATCACCATCTCCATTATTATCTTTAATAATCATTGAATTCATTTGTCATCATCATTTCCATTCTTATCTCTCATTATCAATCAATAATTCCAACCAAAATTCTATTCCATCTTAATTCAACAAAGAAAAATAATAAATTCAAATGAAAATTCTATCTAAAACTCATTCTCAATCTTAGCCACTAAGTTAGCAATTTTAGTAACCCAAAAGCTAACTAGCTTTATATTTCTACTTTCATATTCTTCTCTATCCTTAACAGTAGCTCCAATTTCATAATTCACTCCAGATAAAGACATTCATTCCTCCAGCTCGGCCACTACTTCCTTTTTAATTCCCTTCTTCACTCCCTTCTTTTCCACCTCTTTTCCATCATTCAAAACGCAGCCAAAGACCATTTTAGTTCTAGAAACTTTTGAAAAAATTCCAAGTTTCTCTTCAATTGTCTTCAAGTCCCCAGCTGGATCAACGTCAATGGGAATCATTGCTACAACCAATCTTCCTCCAAGGCAAGCATAAAAACCAAAGTTGTCCTTAATTATTCTCCTAACATCACTCCTGATTCCATCCTTGAACAAAAAACTTCCAAAAATTCTTCAATAGACCTTGGCACAGGATTCCCCTCCTCTAATTCTTCCACTTCCCTTCCCTTCCCTTCTCTTTTTCCCATTAATTCTTCTTCTTCATTGTCTTGTTTTTCCTCTAATTCCTCTTCCTCCTCCTCCTCCTCATCAGGCTCTCCAGGAGCATCTTCCTCCTCACCCTCCTCCTCCTCATCAGGCTCTCAAGGAGAATCTTCATCTTCTTGCTCCTCTTCATTCCTTCAATTTTCTTTGACTTTGATGGGTGGCCCTTGAACAATTTGAACACAATTTAAACTTCCAAATTCAATGTCCCTTTGATGCTTTGAAGCTTCTTTCAACCCTTTGAAGCTACTTCAACCTGTTTGATTGTCCTTCTCAAAGTTAGGACAGCTTTGACCAATTTACGTCAAACTTGTATTTTTTAACCCTTGATTGTTGAACTTTGACCAATTTTATTTTAACCTTTTAAAATTTGACCAGTTTTATGGCGGTTTGACCTTTTAAACAGTGGTTTTACTTGCTTTGAAAGATTTGATTTTGCTTTGATGTTTTTTTGACGGCCCTTCTGAGCATTCTGATTCCCCAATTGAACTGATTGACAACAACTAAGGCGTTGGCCAGCAGATATTCAGGTTTTTCAAACTTGAAAAATATTTCTTTGAAATCCCATCCATGGCCAACCAGCCCTTCATCCTCAACTCCAATCTCCTTTTCTCCACACTTCTCATCTAATCCTTCAATGAATCAACTAAGAACATATCAAAGGCACCTCTATTAGAGAAATCCTTCATAAATCAGAAGATATAAGAGAAACCACTCACCATCTGATGGACCTGCCCTTCTGGATACTCCCAGGGACACACTTTAGTTTTCAGGTGCTTCCTTCACTTCAAAGTTACCTCCAGCTTTTTCCTCCACCCATATCACTGGCCCAAGCACTTTCCTTTGAACTTCTGAAGTTCCTAACAGGGTCTCTTGCAACTTCTGGAGTATTCACACTTGCCAGAATTGGGGGTGATGCTGGTGGTACATAGCTTGTCTGTTTCAAGAAATCTGGAGCAGGGAGGGTAGTATTGGTTGACAGGATGGTAGCCATTGGTTATTTCCATGGTGAATGAAGGAGTGGGTGATCTGTTTTGGGATGAAAGAGATGGAAAGCTGTCAGGTGGGGATGGTAATGGATAAGTTAGGGGGAAAGAAAAATAAGTCATGGTGATGAACTCAATCTACTTCCCAGCTCTATTATGGTTACCATGAGCTACCCCTTCCTCTTCTGGGGGGGGGGGGGGGGTGTACTGTCATGACCACAACATGACTCAGTTTACTCAGACATACCCAATGCTCAGACAGCCTAAGTTCTTGGTACAATCCACCCTCTTTCCCTAGATCTACATGCTTCACCTCCTGAATTATTCTCCTGCATGCCCTGCAGGTCCTAGTCACCTTTCCCAGGCTACTCTCTCCCTCTCCATGGATTGGTGTATCCTCATCTCTCCTTCAACTCCATCTGGTATGAGAAGTATATACTCCTGGCTGGTAAACCCATACTCCAGCTCAGTGCATTCCATAACTTTCTGGAAATTCCCATCACCCAATCCTTCAATCCACTGCCTCAAGCCCAATTGGTCAACATGTAATACCATGGGGAATCCAAGCCCAAGCACCAGTAATCCCTCTTCAAGGCCCCTCTTCAGCTCTCACATATACTGGCCTCTCTTCCCTTCCTGGACTGATTCCTCCAAGAAATTAGTGTCCTAATTCTTATTGGCAATTCCCATCCAACAGGTGTCATCTCAGCACAAGAAAGTCAACCAATCTTACCTTACTCATCTCAACTATCCCTCTGGTGTTACTCTTATAGGATTCAACATTCAATCTCACTAAGAGCCTTACTCCTTGATTCTCTCCTCCCTTATCATTTTTATTACTCTCCATCCTCATTTCAATCAACCTCATTTCTCAATCCTGAGTTCTGTGAGCAGGATTGCCTGTGCCTTCAGCCCCTTGCACGCAAGGGGCAGTCATGACACCATGCCTGTCAATTGCTTCCTCATTTATTTAATCTCATAGATTTTTGCATCTTTCTGAGCCTCATTATTTACATAAGCATTTGCCTCAGTTTCCTTATCAAAACAACCTTCACTTGCACCTTGCACTTCTATTGGAGCCCTATTTCAAACTTTGAAGAATACCTTTCTAAATTCAATATTTCTTGTAGAACAGGGATTTCTCCTCTGCGCCACTTCTGCCTAAATCATTGCCCCTTCTTAGTCCATGAGGTTGGTGTTTTAGAGTTAATTTTCCGTAGAATGGGAAATCCATAATTTTCTGATTGAGCTTTGATTCTATTTTAGTTTTTTCCTTGAGCTTTATATTTGGTCCTTATGGCTTGTATTCCCTTCCTTCTCAGTTTTTGTTTTTTTAAGATATTCTTTTTTATTTACTTGCCTGCCTTTGGATCATAGCAAAATTCATTGCCATTTTTATTATTTCCTTCTGATATTCAGCATTTTTCTGATGTGATTCTTTTCTTGCCTTCAATTGTTCAGCTCATTTTTCATTTAGATATTGCCTTGCATTCAGATCTCCAAAATCCTTCATTTAACTCTTTGATCTTGATTTTTTTGCAGCTTCTCTGCTGATTTTTCACAATTAGCTTCATAATGAGTCCTACTGATTTGTTCCTGCTATTCATAAGCAGCCCTCTTAGTTTTTCCTGTTCCCGCAATTTAATTTGAATCCCCAAATTGCTATTTTTTCCCTTTCCCTCTTCCTGCCTCATTATTTACCTATCCATCTTTTGTTGCATGATTTTTTTATTTGAACCTCTGTTCTTCAATTTCAAAGTATGAAGGCACCCTTCTTGTTGAATAATTAATGGAGCCTATATCTGGATCTGGGGCCTTCCCCTTGTAGATTCCCAAGGCACAGGACTGGCAACTATTTTGAATTTGTAGCTTCCATAAGGAAAAATTTCATTTTTTTCAAACATCTTGAGTTGCCTATATTCTTGAAGATTTCTGAAACTAACAAAGATATATTTGAGCTTTTCTTTACACTTTTGAATCAGAAATCAAGAAACTAAATCAGAATATTCAGTATTTGCATGAAAATGCCACTGTGCATGAAATTCATTGGGTTTGAGTAGTCTGCCAAAGTGCCTGATTTCATCAAACATTTGACTTTAAGGGATGCCCATGGACATGAATAGATCTCTTTTGCATGATTTGGTTCTTGCTTGAGAAATATTTGAATTTCTTTCTTTGAATTTTATTAATGCATAAAAATAATTTTTCCTGTGAAAATAATCATACTAATCAGAGAAATCTTTCAATATTTTCAAAGAGTGTCCAGCTATGGTTGTGTTTATACATTTTTTTATTATATATTTATATGTTGATACTTCCATGAAATTTTGAAAATATCTGCTGTGCAATCACCCGAGTAGGGTTATATGGAAGAATGGGAACCTTCAGCCTTTGAACTAGGTTTTTTCCCAGATGAAAGTGTTTGGAAGTACACAAGGCTACAGAAGGTTTCTCATGCTTCATCCAGAATTTCCAAATATACTGTGAAAAATCCAGTTCTCAATCTATGAGGGACTCCAATTTTAAGAAATTACCTTCATAGTCCTTCATGTTTCTTCACCCAAAAAATTGCAAAAAGGAATAAATGAATCCAAAAGACTCAGATCTGAAGAATCTTTTGCATTTGGCCATTATGTCTGTGTTTATTTGCTAAGTGTAAAGGAGGTGGAAAATTTAAAAATGAATTTTTTCAATTCCACTTTTCCCCCTATAAAAAAAGTTTGAATCACTTTCAATTTGTTCTTGGGAATCAAAACCAAATTGATACTCAATTGCATTCATAAGAGCAAAATCTCTGTCTGTTAGAAATACTTTGGATATATCTTCTTCATAACAGATTAATCTGAGCTTCAAAAAAGCCCAAGAAGAGAACCCCTGGTTTTATGGCTAATCAGGGAAAATTATATTGAAAATTTTGGGCCTGTTGAAGGCATTCAAAAAAAGTGCAACAAGGGATATCTATATCAGTTTTTCTGTTATTTGTAATTTATCATGCACACATTGTGGTGTTTTTTTAGCCAGAGATACTAGTGAAGGGTGAAAGAATAAAAATTCTGTCAAATTTCAATTTGATGAGGTCATCACTGAATTTATTAAGCTTTCAGATGAGGTACTCATAAGATTTAGGAAATATTTGAGAAATAATTTAACATAAATTGATTATTTCTTCATTTTATTTTTCATGCTGTAAAGATCTTGACTTCTGGTTGAATTATTCTGATTTTCTAGTTTGAGGATTCAAAACTTTTTTTGGCAGGTGCAACAGCTGAAATCATGGATCTGACTGTGGATTGGAGTTCAGCATGAATTCTGAAATGAATCAATTGGCCATTTTGATCAAAAAAGGGCTCCTGGTTATCTGTTGAATCTCTTAAAACCAAATGAAATTGGCTTAAGTTTGTTCTATTTGATCCATAAATATTTAAAAGGCAATCAAAACTCCTTGAGATGAAGGACCAGGATTGGATTTGTTATTACCTCCCTAGAGGAACTTAAAATACATGTTCTTTTCCCTGTGCAAAGTCAGGATGCTAAATGCATAACCATGATTATTTCCCGTTTTCTTGGAAAACTTCATCAATCAAGGATTATTTGGAAAGAATCTTTCTGAAGGTGGCTTAATATCTTTATTTGATATTATGGATTCATCTTGATACTTTTGATTTTCCACAGCTGGAATAACTTTATCTTGATTGTCAGCTTGCTACTATTGCAGAGCAAGCTGCAAAAGTAACAGAAATAACATAAAAATAATAATATTACAATTAACCTAAGAAGGAGTAGAAAAACCATAAATATTATTACAGAAATGGATTTTCAACCCAAAATCAGGTAGGGTCACTCACTGACCCCACCCTTGAAATCCAACTCCTTATATTTTTAAATAATTAAGGAAAGAAAGAGCAAAATACCACAGCTCCACTATTGAGTTTTTGGTCAATTGAATATATCACACGTATTGTCACGCATAGGTTTCACACCTAAAATTCAGTCAGAATTGAGGTGTTGTGTATATTTTAGGAGTTACGGGCGGAAATGTGTTTTGTCACAATTCCCGCACGCAGCCGCGGCAGCCAATGCACCCGCGTGCGGCTGAGATACAGCCCTGTCACTCCGTCAAGGTTTTGTATGCAGCCCCGGGCCTCTTACAAGTACGCAGCCGCGGGACTACGGGTTGAAAGAGTGAAAGGCGGCCTGAGAAGCTTAGGTACTGCGTAAACATGCTACAACCCACACGGGAATATTCTACATATGTAATAAATGTTCCCGTGGATAGTAGATAGTCTAAAGGTACATAATATTATATAAAAGTACGTAAATAACCCTTATACGTATTTTTTATTAAATATAATTCAAAGTACCAAGAATGTCGAAAATAAGACAATGACAACTTCTAAAAATATATTAAAATACTTTAATATACTTTTATGAGAATTTCTAGACATCAATAATTTCGTTAAATACTAAGAAAACTAATGATTTTAAAATAGTACATGAATTCGCATGACTTATATTTTTAAGTAATTATTTTAGTAAATCAACTGGAACTCGAAAATAAGGAGTAAAATCAATATCATGACTTTACTCCAGTTATTGAATACATAATGGGAACTCACCTGATATCAGGATGTCCGTAGAAATGTCTATTAACATAATTATTAACTTACTGGGAACATTTACTAAGGATAATTAATTAAATAATACATAAATAGGACAGATTAGTGTTATTCACACTTCCTAATATCAATTATAAAGTAGAATAATTCCCATACCCTGAGGAATTAGATGCTACCCGTGCTATAGCACCAAGAACACGTTACAGGCTACCACTGGTTACTCTGCTAGCCTTAGTTTCCGGCCCTTTGAGCCCCTGTACCCCTCAGAAGGATAGTATTGGCACTCCAAAAGCTATAGATAAAGAACTCTTCTGAGGATATTGATGGGCAGAGACCCAGTTATATTTATATCCAGACACCGTGCCAAAGTAATCAAGTACTTATAAGAGATAGGTGAGGGATTTATGGCTAATTCTGATCAATAATATCCATCCTCAACCTCTTTTTATCAATTAAAACTGCTGAACAAACCTTATAACCCCATTATACTGGTTTAACCCATCAGTGCACGTCCCAAACAGATACCCAAAGGATTTAATAATATACCAGTGAGTTTTATTATCCTTTCTCTGTCGTGGCAGCTTGGTTACAAGGCCCTGCCACTCCACCGTGTATTTTATATACATATTATATTTGGGAAAAATATCCTTTAAACTATAGATCCCAAAGTAACCAGGACTACGTGTTTTCATACTGAAATCCCTGAAGAGAGTTGTTCAAGATCCCCAATATAATTTAGGCCCCTCTATAAAAATATTCAATAATCAATTTATTCATATTGATTAATAACAATAAACTATATGAAAACCAATTAACCTTGCAATAAGCTTAATCCAAATATTTTATGGATTTTTCTGCATTTATTAAATAATATATTTATTATTTATTCTATCACCTCTGGTAGCTAAAGGATAGCAAGGGTCTTGGCATCCAGGAGGCTGACATTGATCACCCACACCAGTTTCACCTTCAGCATCCATATCATCACATTGAGACACTTGGGTAATTCTTTAGTCACTTCTGGGCAACTTATTTACCTGTTATAATGTGATAAATGAATATAAGGCTGATATCATAAAATATCCATAACATCAATCAAAAAACAAAACACAGAAAATTGGTAAATGGATATATTATTTTAAAAAATTAGAAAGAAATTTGATTAACCTAGAATGGCTGTAGGAAAGCTGGGATAAATTTGGGAGTGAAGGCATGGAATTCGTTTGAGGCTTTTGTTAAAAATAAGAAGTTTCTTAAATCATACCTGATTGTGGTTTAAAATTTTGGCAAGCATGATTTGGTTGGGAATATTTTAATTATTCAGGATATTTCTTTTGCTCTTGAGTACAAATAGAATTCTCAGATCTTGATATAAAACACAAAATAATAAATTAGTAATTGTAATAACACATAAAAAATGAAAACAGCATACACCAGGAGGCATCATACAAAATAATTAAGAGGATGCACAACATACATTGGGTGCCTTTGGGAAAGGGAGTCTTTCTGATTTTTTTTTCAAATTTAACAGTGTTAATTTTGATATGGTTGAAGGCCTTTGGAATATTTTAGAGGTACTTGATTTTTATAAAAATTCTGAAAATAATATGGACCTTGATAAAAAGAAAAGGTTATGGTTTAGGACAAAGGATCAAAAAATGGATCATATTTTCTACCCAAAGTGGTAATAAAAGTATTTTGGTGATTGGATTCAGAGGTTTCAGATTTTGGTTGCAGCAAATGATGAGAATATTGATAAATATTTGAGAGTTTTTATGTTGAATAACTAGGGCGTATCAAATTTAAGCAAACCCACCTTTTTTTAATTGCGGGTCTCAACCCAAATCTGTAATTTCAAAACTGCCATTAAAAATCAAAAAACCCCACTTATTCCACACCAGAGGTTTTAAAGTTACCTGAAAAGAAATGGGTTTCTTCAAGTAAAGTATATAAAGGCCTTCAACAGCTCAACCACGCGTCATTCCACAGCATCACCACTGGTTTCATCCTCCAACCTAATTGGAACACTTCATCACTCTCATTGCTTCATTGCTATCCTCATCACTTCATCACTCTCATTGCTTCATGGCTATCCTCATCACTTCATCACTCTCATCACTTCATTGCTATCCTCATCACTTCATCACTCTCATTTCTTCATTGCTATTATAATCACTTCATCCATCTCATTGTTTCATCACATCATCACTTGTTGCTTCATCACTTCATCACTTCATCACTTCATCACTCTCAACTTGCTTTATCACTTCCATCACTTCATTGCTTTCATCAAATCCATCCTCTCATTGCTTCATTGCTTTGTCACCTCATTCCCCCTTTCATTGCATCCTAACTGTCATTTTTTTATCCCTTCATCACGTCATCCCACTTACTCTTTTTAAATGGCCCCTCAGCCCTCCCCCATCAGCTTCCAAAAGCTCAATTCAGTTCAAGAGAGCTGATCACATCATCCTGGTAAACTGGCTCAAAATTTGGTCCAACTACAATGCTTGCAATGGATCCAACAATGAAACACAAGTTTGCCAACCACCATGCTCTAAGGTCAATGGTTATCTCCTGATGGCCAATGAAATCAAGAATAAAACAAAAGTTAGGCTGGATCTGTCATCCAAACAGATGCGGGAGAAATTCAAGAACTATCAAACCAAGTAAAAAAAGCCCACTCAATTTCAATCTCCACCGGCTTTGGTATCACCAACTCCAATAAAGCAAAGGGAATCAACTTTGTGGTTGATAAGTTGGACTCCATTTGTCCTTTTTATGTTAAAATGAATGAACTATTTGGAAAGAAGGCCAATATCACCCCTTTAGCTGATTTTGATGCCCAAAAATCAGCTTCAGTTGATTCTGAGGACCTGGCTGTGGATTCTAAGCCTAGCAATGATGATCCCAATGAAGCCTATGAGTGGCTGCAAACTGATGTGGAGGAGGATATTCAAACAGAATCAGCTCCAATCACGTCAAAATCAGAATTGATCAACAATTCAAACCCTTCCTTAGACCCCTCACTTCCTTCTTTGGATTTCTCTCTTCCTGGGGTGGAAGAACTTAACAGCTTGACCAATGAGGAGCAATTTATTCCTGTATCACCACCATTGTCATCATCTGATCAATTAAGGAACCAAAATCTTTTCTCTTCTTTCTGGTTAATTCTGACTGATTCAGATTGTAAAAAAAAACAGGCTCATCCGCTCCTTAATGGCCAAATACTTAAGCCAATGGGGCCTCCCACATACCATTCAAATGAGAGAAATGATGTTCCCAAACAAAACTCCTCTGCAAAAGGAAAGCAAAAGACGTCCAATTCCATCAACCTCAACTGTAATAGCCTTCAAAAGCAGAGAAACACTTCAAATTATTCTGGCTTTGAGGATATCATGGAGAAGCAAGATTCAAGTAAGTTCATTGATTGATTTTACTTGCTTTCAAAATCAAGCTCATTCTTATTCCCCTCCAAAAAACAGTGAAATCACAAATAGAATCCAAAAAACTTCAAGTTTAAAAGGAGAAGTGGGATTGTCAACTGGAAATGGATTTTCAAAAGTGGAAAGATGAGATTTTGGCTCATCAACACAAGTTGGATGCTTAGTGTCAAATAAAACAGTCCAAGCTGGAGTTTCAAAAAGAGGAAAAGGAGAAGGATCAAGAGCAAGACCCACTCAAAAAGGAGAGGGAAAGGCTAGTCACAGAAAAAAAAGATAGGTTATTGGTAGCCATGGCATGTATTGGTAGCAGTAGTAATCTGGATGAAATAAAGGAAATTACTCAATTTCTTGGTTTGTAAATGTATTTAGTTTGATAATAATTTTAAAAATAAAAACAAAAAAATTATTTTTGATTGAAACAAAGTTTGAGAGTATTTTTAACACCACCAATGAACAAATCTTTTTTATTTTTATTTATATCTTTTCCTAAGATATATTTTGCCACTGGCCAAGTCCTTGGTAGTGTTTTTAGTTGTTCTTTTGATTTTCATGGAAATTGCTATACTAGTTTGGGTGGCAGTATCCACTTCAGGAAAAGTACAGTTTTTTTACTTGTTTGCTGCCCAAACCATTTTAAAAATACCCTTTCTTTTAAATCAATTCCAAACCCCAAGTCTGGGAACACAAATTGGCCATTGGATACTTGATATTCATCCTTGTTGTTGATAAGTTGTCCATTTGATATTTTGGTTGGGACCACAAGTAAAAAGGAAAAGTCAGAGACAATACCCAGGTCAATATGGGGCAAGTTGTAGAAGGAGCCTGAGGTGAATATGATGTGAGGTGAGAAGTCAAAAGAAGTAAGGCCAGATCCAAATTTTAATTAGGAGAAGAAGGGATGTTGTTGTCCATCATAGCCTCATGGTTGGAATAGAACACAAGTTTTTCTAATTTTTGAAAAATTTGGCCCAATATATGAGAGACCTTGTCAGACCTAAGGTTCAAAAATAATACTCTTTAGGGGAGGATTGGAAAGCATCTTTTTCAAATATTTTCCAAAGAGTTCAGAAGGTTCCATCAATTTTTGCCATGAAATTGCCCACATTTTCCCACCCCAAGATCTTGAGGGACCAACAGTTTTGACAAATTTTTTGGATTGGTGAAGGTATTTTGTTACTGAGTTGATGTCCTTCTTCCCTTGCTCAGAGAGTTCATTCAAAGGGATAAATTGGATGATGGAAACCATAGCCTCATGATCCAATTGATCTTGAACATATCATTTTCCAGAGCTGAAGAAATGTAACGGTTTGATATTCTGTTTGGCCTGTTCAAACTCTTCAGGGTGTGTTTTTGACTTTTATTGACAATGGACCAATAAATGTTCAAGGGAAGTAGTTTGCATGAAGAAAAAACAACCTTTTCATTAATTGTTTTCTCAGTCACTTCCAATGCAATTTCTGAATCCCGCATTTGAGCCCTGCTTCTCTGGAAAGCCCTTTTCTTCCCACTTCTCTGTATGTTTTTCAAACTATCTCCTTCCATCTCTTTCCCTCCCAACGATATACATTGATTGGGGTGAGGATCAAGATGTAAATCCATTACTTTAAACATTTTGAGTTTGGTGAGTCAAGAATGGGCCGTCAAGAAAGGGTTGTCAAAGTGGTGGAATGTCCAATGAAATTGCATTGAATCAGAAAAAAAGCAAAAAAAACAGTCATTAGTCTGGTATAAACCACATAGATGATGAAAAAACATAAAAAATAACAAAAACCATACCATCCATTCTCCTACCAAAAAAATAAAATAAAAAAATAAAAAAACAATCATCAGTCCATTATAAACCACTTAGATGATCAAAAAAAATAGAAAATAACAAGAAAATTACTGGTAATCTCCTACCAAAAAAAAAAAGATCACCCGTCAACTTCTAAAGAACTGGGAGGAGGAGGAGGAGCTCAAGGTGGGGAAGTCACTGGGCAGTCAATTGGCAAGCTATCAACCATTTTCTTGCCAATTGATCAATTGATAAATTACCAAAAACAATTGATTGCTTGCCGGTTGATTGATTGTTTGACTGGCAAGAAATCAATCCATTGCTTGCTGGTTAATCAATTGTTTGACTGGCAAGCAATCAATTGTTTTCTTGCCAATTGATCAATTGGTTGACCAGCAATCAAACAATTGATTGGTCAACCAGAAAGCAAAATATTGATTGGTAAACTTTTTGCTTGCTGATTTGTTGATGGAGAAAGCAAATGGTTGGACCAGCAAGTAAGCAAACAATCAATCAATGAATTGGCAAGCAAATGGTCAATGGCTTGTTAATCAATCAATCAATCAATCAATTGGTAAGCAAAAGGTTGATGGCTTGCCAATTCATCAATCAATAAATTGGAAAGCAAATGGTTGTTTGCTTGCCGGTTGACCAATTGATTGCTTGCTTGCTGGTTGATCAATTGGTTGACTGGCAAGAAAACAACCATTTGCTTTCCAATTGATCAATTGATTGATTGGGGAGCCATCAACCATTTGCTTTCCAGTTGATCCATTTTCTCCCTTTCTGGTTGATCAATCAATCAATGGGCAAGCAAATGGTGGTTTGATTGCCTGTTGACCAATTGATTGTTTGCTTGCCAGTTGACCAATCAATTTTTTGCTTTCCAGTCAACCAATTGATTGATTGGCAAGAAAAAAATTTATTTCTTGCCACTCAAACAATTGATTGAACGGAAAGCAATCAATGTTTTCTTGAAAATATATTGATTGGTCAACCAGAAAGCAATTGATTGATTGCTTGCCAATTTCCCAGCAAGGTGGTGGCAGGGGAGGATGAGAAGCAGGAGGAGGAAGAAGAAGGAAAGCAGCAGGAGGAGGGGGGTTTGATTACCGGTGGTTCTGAGCAAGGGTGCTTAAGGTTGAGGCTGAGCAAGGAGGGATGAATGGCCTGGAACCTGTAAAAGAAAGAGGAGGAGGGGCGAGGTCAGCTCCAATGAATCAAGGAGTAGGAGGGGGGGCTTACCTGGGACGCTGAGCAAATAAGAATAAGGAGGAGGATGACCGGGTAAACTTGGAGGTAGGTGGAGGTGGATGATGAGGTGGTTTGGGAAGGAGGAGGGAGGTGTGGAATAGTGGTTTGGTTTGGTTTTGTGATGGTTTTTTGAGGAGGAGGGAGGATTGGAAAAGTGTTTTGGTGGGGTGAGGTGGGTGGTTTGGAAGTTGTGGTTTTGGTTTTTGTCTAAGTCCACCAAAAAAAAGAAGAAAAAAAACGGGAGTCAGCCTAGGATTCTGGGTTAAACAAACAAAACCAAAAGAATCCGGTGATGTTATTTATTACCTATTTAAAAACCCAATGCTACTCCTCAAACTGAGCAAGTGTGAGGGGTAAAATATGCTTTCTCATGGCAAAAGATGAGGTAGAAGATGAGGCTTGGATGCCTTGAGGAGGATTGGGAATATCTACTTTGAATATTATGTCCCATTCATCTTTGATGTTGGCAAGAAGATTGTGAAGGATTACACAACTGATAATCCAGTTGATGAGGAACTTCATTTCTTTGGGAGATTGGAGCTGGTTTTTAATATCCTGTAATCTGGCCCATCTTCCTTTCAGAATTCCTATGGCATGCTCAATACAAACTTGTGATTGGGAAATTTAATAATTGAAATCAGTTTTAGCTTGATCATTGGTTGAAAAATTGTGGTATGCTGGAACCACATATTTCAGGCTAGCATAAGCTTAATTGGCCTGAAGATATTTATCTTTGTAAAAGTAGTTATCTGGTTGTTGGGTAATCCGCATGTGATTGAAAACATATGAATCATGACAAGAAAACAGAAGGCCAGCATGGAGGGATATGAACTTCTTGTTGTTATAACAAACAATTTGTAGTGCCACAGAGTATCTATACAAACCAATAAAATAAATTTGGTCAGTGTTATATCAAAGGCTTTGGACAGGAAAGGAATCAATTGCCTTTTTTTCCAATCAAAATAATGGTTGCCATCAAGCTTGGGTTTTTGACTGAAGGGGATTGTGGTTCCATCAACAAAACCAATGCAACCAGGAAAGCCTTTGGTCTCCATTACTTGAGATATCTACTTGCGGTCTTCTTTAGTTGGCCAACAAAGGACCAAACACTGGAAAGATAGGATAGCAACCATGACTCTTTTGGTTTATAAGTCAATGGATCCATAACTGACCAAGAATAGATTTTTGAATCAATGAAATTCTTCTCCATTTCTGTTTGATAACAATCTATAAAGAGCAAAAGCCAGTTGGATAGCTGGATTGCATTGAGGATTCCTAGATTTGTTCTGGAAGATGTGGTGGTCTTCAATCATCTCCAAAAGTTTCATGACAGAAGGCAATAACGTTTGGAACAGATTCTGGCAGCTTAAGTCTGCCAGTAGGGGAGGCGTTTGCCTTTCATACATAGGTTGGTGGAGAGTGTGTCTTTGTGGAACCATGTATTGCTTTTTGAATAGAGAATTTAAAGCTAACCAAGTTGATTCCAAATGAGAGTCTGAATCCAATTCAAATAATGATAAAATTTCAGTCAGCTTTTTTGCTTTTTCAACTTGCTGCGGGTAATTTTGATTTGACATGTTGAGATTGATGGGGATGTGATTATGATGGGATGTGTGTGGTGTGATGGAGATTTGATGTGATGGAGATGTGAAGTGATGAAGATGTGAAGCAATGGAGATGTGAAGAAATGGAGATTTCAAGCAATGGAGATGTGAAGCAATGGAGATTTAAAGCAATGGAGATGTTAATTGTTGGATTTTTGAAGTGATGGAGATGTGAAGCAATGGAGATGTGAAGCAATGGATATGTGAAGTGATGGAGATGTGAAGTGATGGAGATGTGAAGTGATGCAGATTTGAAGCAATGGAGATGTGAAGCAATGGAGATGTGAAGCAATGGAGATTTGAAGCAATGGAGATGTGAAGCAATGGAGATGTGAAGCAATGGAGATGTGAAGCTATGGAGATGTGAAGTTATGGAGATGTGAAGCAATGTAAATGTGAAGCAATGAAGATGAGATGTGTGTCATGCGTATGGATTTGATGAGTTGGAGGTGTGGATGGGTGTTTTGCATGCCATGAATGGTGGATGGATGATAATGGCGGTTTTGATTTCTGAAACCCGCCATTTTCATGAAACCCACCATTTTAAAATACACCAGTTAGGGGGTATGTTTATTTCAGAAACGCGCCATCAAAAATGGCGGGTTTGTTCAAAACAACGGCAGGTTTCTAATGGCGTTTTTGCTAACTTTGATACACCCTATTGGCAACAATTGATTGAAAAGATTTTTTCAATAGATGAATTATTTTAAAAATTATTAATTTGGATTAATTGAGATAGAGAAATTCTTCTCTTCATTTCATCATAATAAGCATTTTATTTTTCAGTGTTATCCATTTTTGAATATTTGAACTTTTCAGGATTTGGGTAGTTGAAAGAGCTTTGGTGAGAAATATCAAAAAATATATCAATTTTTAGGACAGAAAAAATTATTTCAAACTCCTCTGTTATCATTTTAAAGTTTAAATACCTGGAAAAGACATTAAACAAGGTCAGAATATATTTTGGAAATGAATATTCCTATCAAAATGTATGTTACATGTTTCAAAAAATTGAAAAAAAATAAAATTTTCAAACTTTCATTAATGAAACAGAATATGATTTTCATTTTTTCAAATAATGATAAAATAAAAATCAATCAATACAACACTCAAAAATATAAAAGTCTTAAAGAACAGACAAAAAAACAAACAAAATACCAAAAAAACTCAAAAAACAATTTAAAAATAAAAAAATGAAAAAATGAAATCAAGGGGGATCTGATCACTGAGAATTTCCTCAGTTTTATTGGAACTTACAAACAAAAAAAAAGGAAAAATAAAATTTAATTAGATTAATTTAAAAAATGAACAAAACAAAATTGAAAATTAAAAATTAAAAAAAAATTGAAAAAAAGGAGAAAAATAAATTTGGGGGAGAACTGCCACCATCATCCTGGGTGATTTTCAAAACCCATGCTTCCCTGGAGGCTTTTTCAAAACTCCTGCAGCTCAGCGGGTTTCAACAAAGCCTTCAAAACTGTGGCAATTCCCAGCTGCTTTCAATGGATTTTTCAAAACTTCTGGCACTGGGTGCTTTTGGTGTGGCCTTCAGAACTGGATGTGCTGAAAATTTTGAACCTCCTGGTACCCCACTGCAGACTGGGAGGGCTGATGGAAGGGCTTGACCCGTTCCTCCCCCCCCCCCATTGGCATGTTGAGGGGGGGGGACTGAAACTTTCCCATGCCATGGCATGGTATAAAACACCCCCCTGGTATAAGAAATCTCATCAGGTGGTGTGAATTTAGTGAAAAAATTAATTTGATGATGAATTCTCTTAAAAAGGCTGTGAATTAAGCAACATATTTGCTAAAATCATGCCTCTTTTGAAAAAAGGCCTGGATTTAGTACTCTTTTTGGGGTGAATGTATGCTGGGCCAATATGAATATATTCCTCTCAGGGTGATCTTCAATAGAAAATTAATCAGGTATTGTGTGGTTTTTCCCCTCGATCAATTTCAACAAGGCTTGAAAAGAGAGACATGAGATTTGGGTGAAGAAATTTCCATTGGAGTTTGAGGTTGAGTTTGAATATTTTTTTAAAGACTTTCTTTAGGATTTTTAATGGTCCCAGGAAGGTTTTGATGAATTCCTTGAAGGTTTGATTGGTTTTGATATATTTAGAATCTACCCAAAGTTAATCCCAGGTTTCAAAAGAAGGGGAGAAGATTCAATTTGAATCAAACTTAGCTGCAAGATTCTCTATTGATTTTTGAATATTTAAGGTAAGGTTTCACAACTGCCCCTGGCGTGCAAGGGGCTGAAGGCACAAGCACTACTGCTCACAGACCTCAGAATAGAGACAAGGAGATTGATTTCATAGGTAGATGAGGCGTAGAGTAAGGAAAATGATAAGAAGAATAATCTAGGAGTAAGGCTCTGAAGGATTTTGATAAGGGAATCCTGTAAGAGTAACACCAGAGGGGTAGGTGAGATGAGTAAGGTAGGCGGGTTGGCTTTCTTGTTCTGAGATGATGCCTATTGAATGAGGGACTAACCAATAAGAAGTAGTATACTAATTCCTTGAGGGGAATTAGTCCAGGGATAGAAGAGAGGCCAGTATATGTGAGAGCTGAGAGGAGGCCTTGAGGAGGGATGACTGGTGCTGGGTCTGAACTTCCCCATGTTATGACATATTGAAAAATTGGGCTTGAGGAAGTGGTTTGACTGATTGGGTAATGGCCTGTCCAGGAAGGTCATGTACTGAACTGGAGTAAGGGTTGTCCAGCCAGGAGTATGTAATATGGATTTATAATATGTACTTCACATACCAAGTAGAGTTGAAGGAGAGATGAGGATGCACCAAGCCATAGAGAGATGGAGAGTATTCCTGGGAGATTGACTGAGGACTGCAGGGCATGCAGGAGGAGACTTCAGGAGTTGCAGTATGAGAATCCAGGGGTAGAAGTAAGATTGTACTGAGGATTGAGATTGACTGAAGGTTGGGTGTGACTAAGGAGACTGAGCCGGATTGTGGTTATGAAATAAGGGAAATTTAAAGTTCTCTTAAATTTTCAAGGTAATAGGAAATTTTTAAAGGTTTCTAGTGTTTATATATTAAAATTGAGGCTTTAATAAATCAGTGGATTGAATTGGATTTTTGTGAGTGCAGGAGTGACTTTAATTTTTATAAGAGGGACATATGAAGCCAAGTTTACCATTTTTCTTGTTGGTTGTTGATGTAAATATGAAAATATTTCTTGAAAATTTGGTTGAACTATTCATTCTGGCCATATTATTTGGTTTGATGAGCTATCAACATATTCTTTTGTATTTCAAAGAGCTTACAGAGAGGGCTTTGGAAACTAGATACCAAGAGGGGGCCTCTCTTAATTAAAACATAAGTGGAAAGGCCATGTTTTGTAAACAAAATTCAACAAAAAAAAATGAAAATTATTTGGCAGTTTCATTATTAGTTTCTCAATTAAAATATTCATTTTTAAAAATATAAAAAAAATAGTAACAGCATCACAGGAAGAAGAAGGGATTCAAGAAATTTGGTCCATGGAAAGAGAAATAAAGGGAATCTATGTTATAGGGAGAGTTTGAAAAATTCCATAATGCTTGTTTAAAGTTTAATTTTTGCATTTGGAAATGTAACAACCTCCTAAGAATTTACCAATTTCTGTCACCATATTGGAACAAAGAAATTCCTGTGAAAGAAGGAGTTAAGTCTTATTGTATCCAAAACTTCACACATTATTTGAGGTGTGTATTGTTCTTCAAAGATTGAGAATTTGGGATTTTACTTGTTTTTTAGATTGACTACTTGTTTTCCAAAGGTGAGAGATTGAATTTTATCATTCAAAAATCTTTGTAATTGGGTCCAATTTAAGTTTAAAAATATTTTTCTGCAAGCTCAAGATTTTTCATAAAGTGAATATTTTCTTTGAGACAATTTTGAACTTTAAGGGAACAAATTCAAGACAAGGATCCATCATCTTTAAAAATCTATTCAATCTTATCAAGTTTTTCATTTAAAAAGGCCCCCCAGTAGGTGAAACACTTGCTCTATTGGATGAAATATTTTGAATGAAAGCCCAATCCCTGGGACAATAGGAAATGAAAAAAAAATCAGGAAGGATTATTGATCAGAAAATCATTTTCCAAGTAATAAACTGAGAATTAATGAAATATCTAAATGAAAAATGTTGAAGGAGGCTGGAAAAAATAAACAAAAAAATAAGAAGGAAAGGAAATCAATGATTTAGGCAGTGAAAAATGGGAAGAAGTTCCTTGGATTTATATTTTAGGCAGTCTATCAAACACATATTCTAGATGGCTTGAATGCAACAGGGTTGAAAAGCAATTTGAAAAATTTATTATGGGTGAGTACACCCACAAGGGGGTATTCGCTTGCATCATTCTCAAACATTTTCCTGAATCACCATTAAAGTTGACTATAATTTGGGAAATTGTTGAAAAACCTTTTGAGTGTGCCAGACTCCTTTTTTTTTGCCAGTAAGTATAAAAGGAATTTTCTTTTTTTTTTGTTTGCAAAAATTTACAAAGACAAAAAGGTATGAAAAATCATCAATAAAACATTTTTTATAATTTAGAAAATTTTAGAAATTATTTTTCATCAAATTTTCCTTCGTGGGGACCAGTTCACAATTTTCAAATTTTTTTACCAATCCATCATAAACCCAGAAATTGAGAACACCCTTTTTCAAACAAAGTTAAGTAATGTGGTTCAAAATAGAAGCCTTGGCATATAAATTTCTCTCTTTGAAGTGCTGAAGAATAGATTCAAAACGGGGTATGTGTTATTTGAGGGTTGGAAAAAAGATTGCAATATTGTTGAGATTCAAAAACATGTATTTTTCCAAATATTTTAGAGAATATTCTCTTGAAAATTGAATTTCATTTTGAGAGAGAATTGAAGATTCCAAAGGGCATGAAAAGATACTCATAGCATCCAAAAACTTGTTTTCATAGCAGTGATCCATTCATGACCCAGAGAAAATAAAATTAAAACTTAAATCTTTCTGAAAAACCTTTCACCATGAAAGACTGACAAATTTCCCCATGATTTTTTCAGGGTAGTTTCTTTCACAATTTACCTTATTAAAAATCCATTATTCAGAAATAAGACAAAAAGTCCATTCTTATTGAGAAAAAAAAGTACTGGCCACCTTTTAGGAGAAGTAACTTGTGAAAGAAAGCCTTGAGCTACATTCTTATTGATGTATTTTTACAAAACTTGGGATTTTTGATTTGGAAAAAATGGAGCTTTTGGAGGTGTTACTCTAATGAGTAAAATTTAATGAAAATTTATTTTCAAATTTTGATTTAATCAGCCATTTTCTTGGGAAAAAATGCAATAATCATGATAGGGTTCATGGAGATCCAATCAAATTTCTTCTAAGTATTAACCAGCCTCAAAAATTGAACCAAGGGGAATATTAATATTAAGGAAAAGGTTTAAGTCTTCAATAATAGAATATCTTAGAGGGAACCAAACTTATTTGGAAGAATTTTTCAATTCAATAGAATTTTTCAGTAAAAAATTGAAAGGAACATTCAAAATAAAAGATAGCTGAAGAAAGTTTTTATGAGAAGTTATAAGTAGTGTATTGTTGTATGACGAGGCCAAGGGAGTGGATATTTTATGCAGAGGGTGAAAAGAGTTAATCAGACATTCAGAAAAGTCAACATGAGGATTAAAAAAACAAACATTATCCAGGAAAAGGATGATTTTATTCATAACAGCTATTTACAAGAACAGGAGTCCCCATTCAAAGAATGGGAAAGTAGTTAAATGAAACTGCATTAAAATTTTACCAGAATTAAATAAGAAAGGATATTTTACCAATAAAATGGAGAGAATAAGTTGCTGGAACCAAACCAACTTCTGTTTTTCCATGAAATTATTCCAAATTGAAGATATAGATGCACCAAATTCAAGGATGAAAAAGCAGGTACAGGGGTCATTCAAGGAGAATACCAGTGATATCATCTGATTCAAGATCCCATAGAAATCACTTGCTTCACACAGTTCTTCATTCCTTATGCCTCTTGAAAGCATCAACAAAATTCTCTCCCCCAACAAAAATTCAAACTTCTTCCTTTTTTTGTTGGAGCCTGTTTTTTTCAGTTAGAGTTTCATTGTCCAAAGCTTCTTGGAGTCTGCCAGTTAGACTTTTTTGGTTTAGTTGTTTTTTTCCTTCTTTTTTTGTTGAGGTTTTATTTCTTGCTTCAACCTGGAAAATCTTTTTTTAGCATCAGTAAGGTGTCCTAAGGTTTGAAACTGATTGTCCTCAATAACCATAAAAAAAATTCTGAACATGCTTGAAGATGTAACACTGGGTACCCAAGTGAAATCTGTCGTGGACTTGCTAAATATCTGTGGCTAACTTGTGGCAGAACTTGCAGAAACCAATATTTGGTTGAATACTCAAAAATTCTATTTTCATAATTCATTTAATTGAAAAAATAGTTCTTGGATTAATTGAAATTTATTCTTTGTATGTATTATCTTGAATTTCATATGTGGTATTAAAAAATAAAAGAGAATATTAAAGATATTATTTTTTAAGATTCATAACTAAACGTTAAAGTTTGTTTCAAGTGAATTGAGCACACTCAAACTTTTTGGATTGATATTTTCAAAAACTATATTAATTTGACAAAATATCCATCAATACAACTGAGATATTCTACTCATTTTTTTCATTATTTCGAATTGGGTGATGTTAAATTCACGGCTCCAACCGTGTGGTAGTTTTGTAGGGCCCTACACAGCTCAAATGAGGTGTGGGTGCCCAAAGACAACTACAAAGGTCCGTTTCAAACACGCGCAACCCCTGGGGCGTTGTGTAATAGGTGTGTACTCCTGTACATGGCTCAAATTGGCCCTGTTTGGGGGTTCACAACCCCCCAGAAGCCGTGCCAGAATTTTGGGCACCCTCTGGACCACACTTGGGTTCTGTCAACCCAAATTTGGGATTAACGCATACTTTGTGGGACTGTTGTTCCACACCTAGAAATACCAAAGAGACATTAAAGCAAAACCCAAGTGAATTTAAAGTGAATAATCATAAATCATATAAAAATCTTCAAAAAATTCTTTCTCAACTCAAAAGTGAGCAAACTTTCTTTGATCAATTGAAAGTTGGATTGAATACTGATATATACCATTGCATTTTTTTGCATGGGAACAGCGGCAAGCCCTCCTTCTTCTGACATGGCTGCGTGGAAGGTCTACATTGATAGTGCCATCAACAAAGCTTTGTAAAAAGAAAAAAAGGATTTGGAGAATGAAAAATTGGAAGCCCCAATTGCATCCTCATCAAGGGTAAGATTCCAGGAAAAAAATGTTTCACAAATGGACATGACCACTGGTGGTGAGTAACATTTTATGTTGCTGGTCTTTGCCATATTTAATTTGATTGAAACTGATGGGGTTAATGCCATCAATATAACTATGTAACTATGGCAGATCCACTTGACCCACCTCCCTTGAGTGCTTTTACTACTAGGTAAGAGGCACAAAACTATTGTCAAACATGGGAAATGAAGCATGGTTAAACTTTAACATATTTCAACTCAAAGCGTGACCAATATGTGGATTTAGCCTGTGATAGAAATGGTTACTATTCAGGAAGTCTTCTTACCAAACGGTCAAGACAAACTGACACAAGGAATGTTGGGTGCAATTTTTTAAACCATGCAAGTTGAACAAAGTCAGACCCCATGTGGCGCCTCTTCTACAAAGAAACCAAACATAACCATCAACCATCTGAACATCCCTCTGTGCATCCTTAACTGAGGAGAATCTTGGGGGTGGTCTTAGACAATCTAGTAGAAGGCATGAAAAATGGGCTCAATAAGTTACAATTGAAGAGAAAATTGAGCAAAATTGATGGGCGGAATTATTTTGATGACCAAACAATCTATAACACTAAGCAGAAGGTAACGCTTGCACAACTAAAGGGAAAAAGTGTTATGGAGTTACTCTATGAAAAGCTTGAAGAAACAAGTTGGATTCACCAGTCAAATTTCAGTGGAGAGGGTTACTTGGAGGCCCTGTACTTAGCAAATCCAGAGGCAGTAAAGCTTTCAAAACAATTCCATCATATTTCTATTTTGGATGGTACTTATAAAACAAATAAGTACAAAACCCCACTATTGCATGTTGTAGGAACGGCAGCAAATTGGAAAACTTTCACAAAAGTTCTTGTTTTTATAACAAAAGAAACATTTGAGTTCTACAGTTGGTCTGTAAATGCATTAAAGAAGTTGTCTTATGATCCTGAGAGACTTCCAAAGCTCTTGGTGACGGACAGTGAAGCTCTGATTTGTGCAATTGAAACTATTTTCCCAGAGTCATCAAGACAATTTTGCACTTGGAACTTGCCTAAAAACATACAAGCAAAGTGTAAAGTGTGCTTTTTGAATGACTTTGAAGGATGGAAAAGCTTTATAAATCTGTGGGAAAAGTATGGGGCCTCAAAGACCAAGGAGGAGGCGGAGGTCAATGATGCGGAACTCAGAGTGGGCCCAAATCACTGCTTCTTATTTTTCCTAGTTTTGGGTTCTTACCTTTTGACTTTTATAGTGTTTCTTGAAAGAATATGAGGATGTACTCAAGTATATGGACAATAAAACTTTCCCTATCAAAGAGACATTTGTAACAGCATGGACTTGTATATGTTGTTTTTTTCTGTTCATATTCTGTAACTAACAAATTTAGTTACCTTTATCTCCAACTTACTTTTTCCATTAAATAACTACTCATGTCTTAGGCCCCCTCTGGGGATCTCTAGTTGTCACTAACCTGCTGTCTTAGGCCCCTTTTGGGGGTTCTCTAGTTGTCCATAAATACTGGTCCTTCCCTTGGACCATGAATGAAAAACCATCTGATTACCAGTCAACAATACCAGAGTGCCCCTTCCTCCTCATCAGATCAGTTCCTCTTGACTTTACAAGTAATATCTCCTCCCGTTTGGCTCTTTGTAGCCTTATCAATACTCCTCCTTTGGCTATTCAGAAGCCTACTGTATTCCTTCCTTCTCCAAATTACCCTTCTCCTCATATTAAACTTTTCAGTATAAACCCAGATTTTTGAAAAAAAAAACTTCTTGGGTTGAAGGGGCCCATGCAACTCTCAAATGATTCCTTGCAAACTCTTTGGGAAACCTGTTGGATTTTTGGAAAAGCATTGACAGAACAGTTTTGAATCAAATTAATTCAGTTCATGAGTCACTTTATAACTCTCAAATTAAGTTAGGGACAGTTCTTACCCCTGAAATGTTACCATTGGTTTACAAATTGTCTTTAGAGGCAATCCATCTTGTTAGGGAACAATTCAAGAAGTTCAAACGTGATCATGATGTCAAAATCTGCACCAAGTCATATTTCAAGACTATGAGTTTTCCCTGTTCCCACCAAATAGGTAACTGTCTAGCTTTCAGAGGATCCGTGGTACCTGAAGATGTTCATCCTCAGTGGAGGTTGGACTATGAACCTTGCATTTATGGTTCTGTAAGTTGGCTTAAGTTTGATTTTCCAAATCACTATCTGATTAATGCTTTTTGATTAACTAATTCACTAATGGCTGATCCTATTGGATTTTTCCAGGGAAATGTTGATGAAATGCTAAACATTACTCAGTTATGTGAAAACGTTGATGCAATGATCTTGGAATCTCCAGATCATGAGCAAAGCAGACTATTGAAGTATATCATTCAGAAGATTACAAAATATTGATTGAAGCAAAGACTTGAACCTAAAGCGTTACAATCAAGTAGGGGCCGGCAAAAATTGACAGATATGTGGCAAGAATCATCTCAGTTTGAGCTTTTTGAAAAACCAATTCAAGGGAGAAAAAAGAACTAGACGGGCTCCAAGCAAGAAAAGACAAAAGATTGTAAGTCTTTTCATTTCAGATATGTTCATTTTTTGGGTTTAATGAACTTAGTTACAAACTAATGATGAGTTGTTAGTCAAAGTTGGCAGAATCTGAATCTGCATATCATAGTTCAGAGGAAGAGACTGAAAGTGAATTGGGATCACTTAATTTGGAATTAGAATTCTCTCCAGAGGAAGAGAACATGCAGCAAAGCTCAACCAGAATCTCATCTTTGGTGAGTATTCATTTCATTGATCCAATTAAAGAAATTAATACTAAGTTAGTTTTAATGATAGTAACTAAACGTGAAATAAATCAATCAAATACCTAAGAAATTCCATAAGTTCTTGGGTGAGGTTTGGGATCCAATTGGAGATTGGAATTGCAGATTTAGAGTCATTTCTAAATCTCTTGGTTATAAAGAACATGGTTGGTTTAAAGTTAGGAAGGAAATGATTGAAACATTAGAGAAACATTAAGCATGCTACATTAAGATGCTTGGTTGTGCAAAGGAGCTTGAAAAGATCAAACAAAGACTTGATTTTGAAGACATCAATGAAAAGATTCCATCCTCATAATGGCTGGCTAAATTGGACATGGGTCAAATCATAGCAGACACATATTCCAAACCTACATGTTTCATTTCATTGGAGTCATGTGATACTTAAACTCCAATGAAAAATGGTGTTACTGATCAATCAGATCCAATTTTCATTTCCTTTGTAAACAATAATCACTGGTTTCTATTTGTACTTGAGGGATAAATGATTCCAATCCGGCCCATTGTAGCAAAACCACGTTCCTTGATTTCTAAAAAAGCCTCTGGTTGGGTTGATCATCTCAAAGATCAACTGCAAATGTATTCCAGATTGTAATAGACTTTGACTTCATTTCATCATTTGGTTTCATATAAATTTTAATTCTAATGCAGCTGACAAGTTCTATTAAAATAAAGGGTTATCACATTTTGAACATGATTATGTTGAGTGTTTTGAGTTAACATAATTATATTGAGTATTTTGAATGAGAGTTCAATGGTAATTCAGTTCAACTTGCATTGGGCTGATTCCATCACAAGCTTAACTTATGTTATGCTTGGGATGGGATCAGCTTAACACAACTTGAACTTGATTTTTTTTGGTGTTTTTACTTTAAAGCTTGTAAAAAGACTTGTATTTTTTTGGGAACTTTTACTTCAGGGCTGGTCAAAAGACTTCTTTCATTTTCGGACTCTTTTACTTTAGGGCTAGTCAATTTGAAATGACTTTAGGGCTTGTCAAGTTAGTTATATTTTTTTTGGTGTTTTTACTTTAGGGCTTGTCAAGTTTGTTGCATTGTTGTTGTGTTTTTACTTTAGGGATTGTCAAGTTAATTGTCTTTTTTTGGTGTTTTTGTTTTAGGGCTAGTCCAGTTACTTGTGTTTTTTTTTGTCTTTTTACTTTAGGGCTATTCCATTGGATACTACCAGTTTTTTTTATTTTTTTATTTATTTTTGTTTTTTTTTAACCAAAAAATGAACATTCTTTGATTTTTTGGTTGATTCTGTTTTTTTGAAAGGTTTATTTAGTTTATGGGTTTTGTAAGTACCCTTTCATTCCTTTTCCTTTTTACTTTTTCTTTTTTCTTGCTCACTGCGGTCCCGTGCCGTGTGGAATGCCACACAACTAAATTTGACCCATGTACAACTCCACACGGCTTGAATATAGTCGTGTGGAAGTCCACACAGTGGCGGACCGGGTTTGGTGGGCCACACGACTCTGTGAGCTATGGGGGGCTGTACACGACTCAAATTGGACCTTGTGCCTTTCCACACAGCCCATTTCAAACCATTTTCACGGCTCAATGAGCTGTGAATTCAACATTACCCTTTGAATTTTAAACCTTTCCATTTTCAAAGTTTTCCATACCAAGCAAAATTCATCTTTTATCAGATTTTTTTTCTTCAAATTTTTCAGGAGATGGTTTTTTTGAAACATGATTTCCTTAAAGTTTTTATTTTTTTATTTTTTTATTTTTTTATTTTTTTATTTTTTTATTTTTTTATTTTTTTATTTTTTTATTTTTTTATTTTTTTATTTTTTTATTTTTTATTTTTTTATTCTTTTATTTTTTATTTTTTTATTCTTTTATTTTTTATTTTTTTATTTTTTTATTTTTTTATTTTTTTATTTTTTTATTTTTTTATTTTTTTATTTTTTTATTTTTTTGGTTTTCATTATTCCAAGAAATTTTCATTTGATCTCATATCTTCATTGAATTGATTGATTAATTTAGTGTTAAATTTTTAACTTTTTTTTTATTTTTTTTATCGGTCAATGTCAAATTCATGACTCAAATTAATTGTGTAATCAACTCATTTGAGTTGTGTTGCATGACTACCAGGCTCAAATGTAGTTGTTTTGCCATGCCACACCAACAGCCCAACCACATTTGGTCCGTGTGGGGCTCTACAAAACTCAAATGTAGTTGTTTAGCTGTGACACACAACTACAAGTCTTCTGGGCCAAAAAATAAAATAATAATAAACTAAATGAAAATACAATAAAAACAGAAATCACCCAAAATATTGAAAAACATTGATTTTGAAGTTAAAAAAACAAAAAATAAGAAATAAAATAAAAATAAGTTAAAATAAATAAAAAAATAAAAACAAATAAAAACTTCAGACAACCAACCAAAAAAATACAAGTTCACTGGCACAACCCCTGGGGGATTCTATACCCCCAAACATGCGTCAAAACCGCCTTGTATGGCCCTACACAACTGAAATACTCTGTGTACGGTGGTATAAGGCCCCCTGGGGGTCCCACGTGATTGAGAAGACCCCTTGGGCGCTTGTAGACGCGTGTTTCGACCTGCACACGCTTTTTGGATGCATTTATGGGCCCCCACCGGTCCATTGGGCCTTGTAGGGCCCTACAAAACTCCCACACAACTGGCAGTTGTGAATTTATCATCAAACTTCTTTATTTCCAACTTTTTTCTTTCTGACAAAGAGAAAAATCAGTTTTTGTGTTTAAAGAGGAAATATTCCCATATTTTCAATAATTATTTTTCATAGAATAATTAATCATTTTAAATGCAATATTAATCAATTGGGTTGTTTATTCCAGACAACCCACTTAGAGTGTATACATAATTGGAAGTTTGGTTTAGCCGCAACCATGCACCCAATTACAACAGCAAGTAAAATTTTATCCCAATATTGTGATTTGAAACCATTGAATTAAGGGGTTTCTAACCCAGAAACACCAGTGAAATAAAATTTTTATAGTTTCCTAATACATTTTATAAGTTTTTGCATTGATTGATTTTTCTTTTTTTTTAAAGAAAAGCTGAAAATAAAAATGAGGAAATTCAGAATCAAAAAAAAAAATCAAAAATTCAAAATTCTGAAGAAATAATTGTTCCCCAATATTTCATATTTCAATTCTTCTTTTTTTTTTTTGAGAGAGAAAAAAAAATCAAAACCCCAAAAGTGAAAAATTTTAAAATTCAAATAATCCAAACAGAAAACAATGATCATCCTGAATCTGATTGATTGAAAAACTGAAAAATAAAAATGATTAAATGAAGATTTGAAAAATAAAAATTAAACTAAATTTGAAACATGAAAGAATAATTGAATATGATAAACAAGCTGTAATAAATTTATCAAAAAAGATCAAAAAAAGAAATGATCAAAAAAAATTCCTTTAAAAGAAAAAAATAGAAACAAAATATTTATAACAAATACATTCATATTTGAAGAAAATGTTAAGAGATTCCATTGGAATTCTATTTATCCTCTGAATAATTTTCACAGCCTGTTTTTTCAATGAGTTTAAGAAGAGAATTTCTTTTTGAATTTTGGATTCACTACAACAGCTTTGTATAAAAATCTGGAATTGAGATGCCTATTTTTATCCATAATTTCTGTGATTTTTCTTATGGTGGTAAACCACAAGATTATCTTATGAAAGAAACGACTTGTATATTCTTCTTCTTAATTTAATTGATCCAAAATGAAATATTTCATTACACAATCCAATTCAAAATTAATGTCAAGATAATCCATGCACCTGTTGCAAGTTAGACTCACTTTCTGCAGAAGAGCCTTCAAAAGAACCACAACCAGTTCTGGTTCTACAACTTCTAGCAGGGAAAGATGTTTTTTTTTTTCATTTTCAGCTTCCTGATTCCAGGAATCCCTCTGTCCTTTAGCTTCATAAAGTGATGCGGTTATGGGATAATAATATTCCAAGAAATAACACGTAAAAAGCTCAAAAATCATGAGAGATAGTGCAGGTTTTGGGGTGTTTTGGTTAAATGGTTTTCAATATATTTTAAGAGGCGCCACAGTATTATAATACTGTTGATCTTGAAAGATAAATAAACTCTCTTCAGGGGGTCACTTTGGACAGTATAAGACCCTGGAATGGTGGCAACCTTAATGAATTACTCAAGAACAAAGTATTATCCAACTGGTTGGTGATAATGGTTGGGAAAACAAACACACAAGGCAAGGGAGGGATGAGAAAACTTACTTCTAAGGTTTTCCTCACAAGGTTTCTGCAGGAATTCAGGGTTGAAAGGGTCTCAGATCAACCTTTGGGGTGTTTTTCTGGGTTTCTTCAAGGGAATAACAATGGTGGGGGAATTAATAATAAAAATTTCAGACTGAGGTCATATATCACTTGCTTATCTTATATAACAAACTGATCAATGATGGCAGAGGTTGTGGATTGATAACTAAAATTCAATGTGGTTAAATCAACCAAAAAGGTAATTTATTTATACCCTTTTAGAGTGGAGGGGCCTTCCCAAAGCATTTAGAGAGAGTTGTGCTCATGGTGTAAGGCTAGCAGGCTGGCCAGGGCTACTTTTTCATGCATTCATAGTGCTTTTACTCAGATTTACCTGTCTGTGTCATTTTTATTTGTTAAATTATTCTCAGAACTTGTTTTAATGTTGATTTGTTATTTATATAGCTCTGGCACATTTCCTAATTTTTTATAAAATTTATTTGGGTAAGGTGGGTCAGAGGGGGAAATTAATAAATGCTCTGTCAACTTCAGAACATTTTGGTAATTTTTCTTAGTTTTTATGCAAACTTTTTGGGGGTTTTTGTGTTTTTTGAAGACTTTTTAATTCTTTTTACGTGAAAACTGTTATTATTATTCTATTTAATTTGTTATTTTTATATTTGAATTTTCTACAATTTTATTCAATTTATAGAGGTTTCCAACCCTCCTCTATCCATCTGTACCTTCATTACATATGCACTCCATATTCATAGAGGTTGTAGCAGTTTCCTGCAGTACCTGGTCAACATAATTTGAACTGACAGTTTTGAGGTGTGCGTGCTTGGCATCTGTGGGTGGGAGTCTAGGATCCGCGGCCAGACGTATATTGAATGCAAGTTTTCTGGCAGGTGTCTGCCTTTTTGAGTGTCAGACGCGCGCAACCTGCATTTTATGGATGTGGGGCTGCGTGTGAGAATTGTGACAGAACACAAAACTGGCTTTAACCCCTAAACTACACACAAAACTCAAATTCTGAGAAAATTTTAGGTTTGAAACCTAAATGTGAAAAAAAAAATTGGCCAAAAAATCATTTGTAGTGGTGCCATGATTTTGAGCTATTTTTTATTTAATTATTTAAAAGTATAAGGCATTGGAATTCCATGATGTGGTTGGTGATTGACCCTACCTTATTTTGGGTAAAGAATCCAAATCTTTAGTACCATTTTGGTATTCCTCATTCCATCTGGTTGTTTATAATTTAGTTTGTGTTATTCTATTTTTCTAATTTGAGAGGTTTTTCTGTACAAGTAGCAAGCTGACATTTATGGTGAAGGCAGATAATCTTTTTTAGCCCAATCAAGATTCATTAAATGATCAATAATTTTTCCAAGGGCTGTCATTGGGTTCCCACATAGTGGAATTAGAAACTCCTGAAGTCATGCCTTTTGTGACCATATATGTGGTGTACAGTGTTCCAATCAAATTGAGATTTAAAAGAGAAAAATTGGGAAATTTAATTCAATTTTTTTCCATTTTCTTTTGTTTTCTATTTTTTTTTCTCTTAAAAATTTATTGTGGGGATTTCTAAAGAAGGTCAAAAATTGTTCCTAAAAGCATACCTAATTGTAAATAAAGTTTTTAGGCTATTTCAATTGAATTTGATTGAAGTAATTCTCAAACCAAATTCTGGATTGTTCCGAATTGAATTAAAAATTTACTTTGTTTCTTTGAAAAAAAATTGGGCTCTCTATAGAATATAAGTTAAAAAATTTAAATGAACAGCTGGAGTCTCTGAGTGATTTATTGATTTAATTTTACAGGTTTCTTCTACAATATTTTTTAAACCCAAGACAATAATTAATTTTTTGGATAAATATTTGAGTGATCATTTGAATAAAAGAGTTCTTTATGCAAATTATTACTCAGAGATTCCAGGAATAGCGTTTTTGGGGAAATCGGAACATCAGTCTCATAAGAGGAGCCTTGGGTTCACAATGCAAGAAAGATGAAGCAAAATATAAAGAGGGTAAAGCAATCCAGGCACAATGATTAATTTTTAGTAAAAAAACGTTATGATGAGTGGAAGAAGTAACTTCAGGGTAAGCTTGAGAAATTTTGATAATTCTGGAAGCAGGAGAATATAGAATATGGTTTCCCTTAGTGCAAGAATTTTCTATAAAAGGAGAAGTATTAAAATGAAGATTCATATTTTATGAGTGAATTTTATTATAAGAGCAGGAGAATAACTAGGAATGTTTTGAAATTTCTAAAACTTTCAGAATAAAAATGCAAGAAATATTGAAAAACCAAAACTGAATAAGGGGAACTAAGGGAATAAACTTGAGGAAACTTACAATTTCTTTGAGGAAGCTTTAGGAAGAAGTAATTAATTTCAAATGGAATACTCAGGTTATCAGGCTGTTTTTGGAATTAAATAAATCCTGTTAAAGTAATAGAATTGAGTGAAGTATTGACTTCTATAAATAATTTAATACAAAGTGAAGACTTTCAAAAGCTCAGGATATTTAATAATAAATTTCTCAAAGAAAAAAAAAGAAATAAAAAGGTTTGACTTATAAATTTTTTGAAGGAATTAATTTAATATGAGTTGTGAGAGAAAATGAAACATTGGAATATAATTTTTAGAAAATGAAAAGGGGGGTTTATTATTTACATTTTACTCAACAATAATTTAACGTAAAAAATTATACAAAATTGCATGGGCTGTATTTTAAACGCCTCATTGAATGGAATAACCCAGGGGAAAGTATGCCTACTAGTGTTTTTGAATGATATTCAGACCTGCCTGGGTTCCAAAGAAGCTGGAATAATCAATATTTAGTGGCCTGAGCGAAGTAAAGATTTAATTAAAGGACCATAGTAGACTAGTGTGTAAACTTGCATCAAATAATACGCAGACAAGATGTAGAGTTAAGGGGGTTGTGATAATTCAAAATTTGAAAGGATAGATGGCTGTGTATACACAGAGTTAAATATTTCAAATTAAAAGCATTAAAGTTCACACATGACTTTTAATAGTGAAATAATAACTGAGGTTTTGTAGTTTTCATTGGGATTGAAAGAGGCTTATTCTATTTTTTGATGAGGGAGGTGACTGGGTTTTTAGGTGTGAATGTTCTTTGTTACTATTATTATATTTTTAAGAGAAATTAGAAACTTAGAAGAGAAAAAGTGAGAAACAAAGGCCATCATTTAAACAGAAAAAAAATTGAAGATTAAATTTGAATGAATTTTGTCATTATATTTGAATTATTTTGAATTATTTTTCCCCAAAATATTTTCAATTCCTTTTTATAGTTGAAAATAAATATTTTTTTGTTTTAATTTTATAATTTTTTAGTTTTTCTAGGGCATTCATTTTCTCACACCCCCAATCCTAAAATCATGGAATCTTGCGTCCACGCACCACTGCGTGCCTTTTCTGCTACATGGCAAATATTTCTTACACAGTTGTTTCAATAATTCATTTTTTTAACTCCAAAGCCATATTCCCTTATCTGGGGTTCATAAAAACTTAAGAAAAATTGTTGGTAATTTTGGAGGAATTAGAACCCCTCCAAAATTTAATCAAAAAATTGAAAAAAATCTACAAAAAAAGAATTTTCAATGGTGTTTTGGATCCTTATTTTGGCTATTTTGATTCATTTTTTTTGCTTATTTCAGCCATTTCAAAGTTAAAGTAAAATTCAAAGATCTTTCCTTTTCTTTTCTGATTCCTTACATGTATCCTTTTATCATAAAATTTTCCTTCAAAAAACAAAAGGAATGAAAAAAAGTAAAAATTCTCATGGGACATTTGCATCCTTTTATTTTCCTTTTGATTTCATTTTTTTTTTGTAATTGAAGCTATTGGAAATTTCAAAAAATTTCAAAGAGAATTATAATGATTTTTTCATAATTTTTTCAGTATTACTTTACCTTAAATAATTGCTTCAAAAAACCAAAAAATTCAAAGAATTCAATTTTCTCATTGCACTTTCTCATCCTTTTGTTTGCCTTTTTTATGAATTTTTCTTTTGGTGATTCAAGCTTTCAGAAATATGAAGCAACTATCAAGGAACTTGTTAAATATTTGTTTCAGAGTTTTTGGATGTATCCTGGGCCTCCAAAAATTGAATCAAATGTAAAAATGCTTCAAATTGATATATCCATTGCAATTTTGTTTTTCATCTGGCATCAAAATTACCACAAATTTTTTTTGAAAGAGATTTAGAATAGAGTTCAAATACTCAACTTCAAATTTTTCTGACTGCTTTGCACATTTTTGACCACTCAAATGATGTATGACAATGGGAGTAATTCAAAAGAAAAGGGTGTTCTCTCTTCAATTATCTTTTTTTGATTTTTTTTCCTGATAAGAAAAATGATGATATGAGATGTTTTAACCTCTGGATTTGAAGAAATCCTCCAGAGCTTTCCAAGAATTCTTTTTTTTTAATTTTGAAGGCGCTATTTTTGTCTCAAAATCCAAACCAAAAAAAAACATGATAATAAACCCCTTTTGGGTCCAGGCAGACTTCTTTGAGTCCTTTTGAATGCATAAATTCAGTATGTCTCAAAATTTTTTCCTGGGCCCTGCACCTATCTTGGAGCGCTCCGATTATCTTTTAAACCACACCTGCAACTTTTCCACCCTCCCATCATCTCCACCACACCCTGATCACCACCACACCCCACTACCACACCATACCTGTTAGAATTAGCAGAACTGAAAAGATAATATTTCAATGAATTGAACAATATTTTTTGAAACAAAAATGAGAAGTGAGGTACCTGAAAAGGTGAACAACAAGGATAGAAACTGGTAGGCCTGAGATGACAAAGGAAGACAAAGGAAGAAGGCAATGGGAGATTCTTTGGGACAGAATGAGTTGAGTGATGAGGAGAATACATAGCACAACAAAGAGGGTAGTATTTATACCCAATATTATGGTTAAACATTTGTATGATGGGAATTCTCAGACATTCTCAGACAGACTTATGAGTGACTAGGAAATTTTTGAAAGGAAAACAGAGCAGAAAAAATACACCAGGAAGATACAAACATGGGAAACGCTTTAGATGAAGATGAGCGTGAGATAGTAGGCATAACATGAGAAAAAGGTAAAACAATCAAAGTGAAGCATAAAAAAGTGAAGCTATTCTGAGAGTACCTAATGTGGATTTCTAAAAAACCACTTGATTTTCAGGCTGAAGTGACCTAGAATTTGTAGATCCCTGGCTAGTTTTGGACAGGCAACTGCTTTGTTGAGGAAATCAGCAAGCCTTTTATTGCACAAAAAATAAAGCAGACAAATTTTTGAACTCTGAACTCAGATAAAGTGTAGCTGAATCTTGACATTTTTGATCATCTGTTCAGAGTTTGAATTAAAGTCATTATTTTCCATGTTAATGCACCCTTGATTTTCATCAAATACTGTGGTTGGATAATCATCATTGAAAAGGTGAGTTTCCTTGAATGATTGGCAAAGCCACAGATGTTTTCAGGACAAGTAATTCAAATCCTGATCCTTGGATTGTGCTGTAGAGAGAGAGAATGTAGGCTTCTTCCTTTTTCTCCATACTATCAAGCACTTGTTGAAAATAGCAAAATACAAATTTAACAATCTTCTATTAGTTTTACAGTTTTCCCAGTCTGAATTGGAGTAGGCTCCTGCAGGAAAAGGGCTTTTTTTTTGATAGGACAGGAAAAATTAAATTGTACCCCGCTGATATTGGATCACATGAATGAAGGCTCCCCAATGTAGGATTCCAGGGTTGTCCAGATATTGTGAAAAAGTTCTTACTGCATAAGACAGATTGTTCTGAGTTTCAGTAGCCAGATAGCTGAGAGAGCCCACAGCCTTTTGATAGTTATGGCCTTTTTCTTTGAAAATTCTGACTTCCACTTCCTTTTGCACATCCAAATGGGAGTTGGGATGACAGGACTAAGAAAATGTGTTCATTCATTGATGTTTTATTTTTTAAGGATAGACTAGGTTTATTGAGCCTGAGACAGTTCAATGGAATGATGAAATTGATTCACTCAAACCCCCAGGAGTGATTATGCATTTCCCCGGTTCTTTGTTTCAAATTACAAGCAAATTTCACTCTTCAATAGGGAAAAGTCACTCCCAAAGATGGAAATTATGTCTACGTGAAAAAAGGCCATATTGGAAGATCCTGCCTTGATAGAAGACACATGAATCAGATAACAAGCACAAAAATTCTTTTTCCAAAAAGCCAGGATGACAAGCAATTATACCTAGCTAATGGAGCCTGCTTTTGACCATAGATGGCATTGTTAAACTTAATACAGACATTGCGACTTTTATGTGCATGCCTCAAGGTACAGAAAGGTGAACAGTTTTGTTTAGTCAAACATTGAGAAAGGCACTCTTGACATCTATTTGCTGAAATTGGAGTTAATTAGAAGCAGCAAAGGATATAAGTTCCCTGAGGCAGTTAAGTTGGCCAGTAGGTGCAAACTTCTGCTGATAGTTGACCCCAGTTACTCGTGAGAATCCTTGAACACAGAGCCTAGCATTGTATTCAAACATTTTCCTGGTGTAGTCCCATTTCTTTTTAAAGACCCGTACCCTTCCAACTTTATTTTTTCCATTCAATGGTACCACCTACATTTTTACCATTGAATCTATTATAGAAACCCACAGTGAAATACCTCAATCAAATACCTAGGAAATTACATAAGTTATTGAGTGAGGTTTAGGATGCAACTGGTGATGGAAATTTGGGATCTAGATTCATTGCTAAATTACTTGGGTATGATGAAGACAAGTGGTTTAAAGTGAGAAACAAAATGAAGGAAACATTGGAGAGACATGAAGTATGCTACATTAAGATGCTTGGTGGTGAAAAAGGGGTAGAAAATCTTAAAAAAAGACTTGATGCTGAAGAAATCAATGAAAAGATTCCCTCTTCAAAATTGCTGGCCAAGTTAGATATGGGTCAAATAATAGCAGAAAAATATTCCAGACCTATATTTTTCATTTCATTGGATTCATGTTTTACTTATACTCCAATGGAATAAGTGTTACAGATCAATCAGCATCTACTTATATTTCCTTTTTAAACAATAACCACTGGCTTCTATTAGTACTTGAGGGATAAATGATTCCAATCCCGCCCATTGTAGCAAAAAACTCTTATTTCCTTTGAAAGAAAGCTTCTGGTTGGGTTGATAATCTCAAAGATCAACTGCACATGTATTCTAGATTATAGAATTCAATTTTAGAGATTGATTCATCATTGGGTTTTTGTATAGCTTTTAATTCTAATGCAGCTAACTTTTACTTCTATTAATATAAAGGGCTATCACATTTGAACATCATTATGTGGAGTGTTTTGAGTTAACCTCATTATTTTGAGTTTTTTAAATGAAAATTAATTGGTAAGCCAGTTCAACTTGTGTTGGGCTGATCCCATCATGAGGAGTATTTTAATTCTTGTGATGGGATCAGCTTAACAGAAGTTAAACTTTTTTTGATTTTTTGACTTTAGGGCTTGCCACAAAATACCTTGTATTTTTTGGCACTTTTACTTTAGGGCTAGTCAAGTTGAACTTGTATTTTTTGGTGTTTTTACTTTAGGGCTAGTCAAGTTGAACTTTTATTTTTTGGCACTTACACTTTAAGGCTACTCCATAGACTCTTTCAAATTTTTTTAATGTTTGGTGTTTTGATTGTCTTCAGTTTTTTTTTTTTACTCATTTTTATTCATTTTTTGATTATTTTTTAATTGTTTTAATTATCTTTATTTCTATTTGTATTAATTTTTTTTATTTTTTTTATTTTATTTTATTTTATTTAATTTTTATTTTTATTTTTATTTTTATTTTTATTTTTATTTTTATTTTTATTTTTATTTTACTTTTTATTTTTATTTTTATTTTTATTTTTATTTTTATTTTTATTTTTATTTTTATTTTTATTTTTATTTTTATTTTTATTTTTATTTTTATTTTTATTTTTATTTTTATTTTTATTTTTATTTTTATTTTTATTTTTATTTTTATTTTTATTTTTATTTTTATTTTTATTTTGATTTTTATTTTTATTTTTATTTTTATTTTTATTTTTATTTTTATTTTTATTTTTATTTTTATTTTTATTTTTATTTTTATTTTTATTTTTATTTTTATTTTTATTTTTATTTTTATTTTTATTTTTATTTTTATTTTTATTTTTATTTTTATTTTTATTTTTATTTTTATTTTTATTTTTATTTTTATTTTTATTTTTATTTTTATTTTTATTTTTATTTTTTTATTTCTTTTATTTTTATTCTTATTTTTTTATTTATTTTTTTGATTTTTTTGATTTTTAGTTATTTTTATTTATTTTTATTTAAGTATTTTTACATTATTTTTTATTTTTTTTTATTTTTTATTTCTAACATAAAAGCATGATTTTCTTGATTTTTTTGTTGATTTCTGTTTTTATTTTGTATTTTCATTTAGTTTATTTTAGTTTTTTATATGATTTTTTTTGGCCCACAATACTTGTAGTCGTGTGGCACACTACACAACTAGATTTGAGTTGTGTACAGCCCTACACAACTCAAGTGTAGTTGGGTGTGTTGCCAAACAACACCAAACCATTGGGTGGGGGCCCCATGACTACAGTCAAGTTGTGTTGAGGCTACCTGACTACCATCAAGTTGTGTGGTGGCTACAAAACTTGAATGCAGTCGTGTGGAGGCTAAAAAACCGAATTCCAGTTGTGTGGAGGCTACAAGAGTCAAATGTAGTTCTGTAGCATGCCACACAACTCATTTGAGTTGTGAATTTATCATCACCCTTTTATTTTTGATATATTTTAGTTATTTATTTATTATTTTTTATGTATTAATGTCTTTTTTAATTATTTTGTGCAATTTTAAATTTGCAACCCTGTGGTTTCAAATGGGCGCGAAATGCCATTTGCGCCCCATCTGAGTTTCAAATGGCAGTTTGCAACCCATTTGAGTTGCAAATGGCCGTTTGCAACCAATTTTAGTCGCAAATGGTTGTTTGCAACCATTTTTTATTATATATGGTAGTTCAAGCTTGTCTGGGAACATGCCCAAGTTAGCCTGATTTTTGCTAAAGTGCGCTGGGCACCCCCTAAAGCCCGCTTGGAATCCCCCAAATCACACTTGCCACTCCCTAAAGCACACTTGGCACATATCCAAGCGCGACTTGGCACACTCCCAAGTTTGGGTGGGTTGGGCCAAAGTTCAGCTTGGTCAGCCACGCCCGGCAAATATGGGGATGACAAATGCTATCAATCAATCAATGGTCATCATCATCAAGCCCATTGGCATGCGTTAAGCCAGTGGAGGAGGAGGAGGAAGACATCCCTGGCCTAGAGGCTAGGTCTAGCCAGGATGGTCAACAATTAGACTTCCTCATATCCTGAGATTCATATCCTGAGATCCTTCATCTTCATCATCAGAATCCTTCTTGGTCTTGGATTGGTACACAACTTGGATCTCCAGTCTATTTGATCCACATCCACATCCATATCCTCATCCTCATCCTCATGATCCTCATCCTAGTCAAGATTTCCCCCTCCGCGGCTCCAGTATCTACATCTTTATGAGATGACTACCATCAGTCAATGAATTCTTTCCCTTCTTGGAGGCAGGGAGCGAGGGGGGGTGGAGCAAGGGTGGAAGGGGGATGGAGCAAGTGAGGGGGGGTGCCAACAGCTTGGCCTTGGCCAAGCGGAACTTGGCTGTGTGCCAAGATCCGCAGCGCAACCTGATGCGGAAATCAAGCCTGCTGGGCACTCACCCAATCCCGCTGGGCACTGTGCCAAGCGGGACTTGGGCATGTGCCCACAAAAGCTTGCAACACCATATGTATACATATAATTGTTTTTTTTACTTCTTTGATCTATTATTTCTTTGTTTGATTTTAATAAAAAAATAAAAAATCAAATAAAAAATAAATTAATCAATTGAATTAAAAATATAAATATAAAATATATATGTTTATATAAATATAAATAAATAAATAAGTAATAAATCCATTCATCAAAATATAAATATAAAAAAATAGGAATAAATAGAATAAAAAAATGAAATAAATAAATATATAAAAAATAAATTCATAAATTAAATTAAAAATAAATATATATTTTTTTTTTTTTTGCAATTGGCAACCCCAAATGGGTTGTGTGGCATGGTTTTTGAACTTCAATTAAAAACCCACCTGAGTCAGGAATGGCTGTTTGCGACTCAAATGGGCCACAAATGGCTGTTTGACACCCAAAATGGGTTGTGAATTGCGCTACATAACCCCTTTTAGGTAGTGAATTGGGGTTGTAAGGTTGCAAATTTAACATTGCCCTTTAATTTTGATTTATTTATTTATTCATTTATTTATTTATTTATTTATTTATTTATTTATTTATTTATTTATTTATTTATTTATTTATTTATTTATTTATTTATTTTTTGTTTTATTGATTGATTTTCTCTTTATTAATTTTTTTTGTACATCCATTCATTAATTCATTAATTTATTTGTTTCATTATTTATTTATCTATTTTTTTTACCAATTTATTTATTTTTGTTTTTGTTTTTGTTTTTGTTTTTATTTTTATTTTTTTTCACACTTCATATGGGCTTTGAACCTCCTTTCACGACTCATATGGGGTGTGAATGGCTTTTCACACCTGTTTTCAACCCCAGGGTTGTGAATTTAACATTACCATTTATCAATTCTTCAATTGGCTCTTTCTATAATGTAGTTCAACACATTTAAAACTCAATCAGTATCCACAACCATGAGAGACCTATTAAAGCCTCTCAGAAAGAATTCAAGAATCCAATTTGTTGAACTCACTGTGTGGATCATCTGTTTGGAAAAATCAGCCACCAATCCCTCAAAATAATTCATTGATTCCATGAAGTTCCTGAATCATCAACCTATTGCAACAACTGTGATTACTCTTCCATCGGTATACCATCTATTCACAAAGTAAAATTTGCTATAAGAAAGGGTAAAATCTTCCAACTTGAATAGTTTCATCCTCAATATCATGTCAAAGCTCCCTTATTGTTAATTTCTTTTTTGATTCAACTGCAAATTAATAATTTCCTTGTTTATTTTGTTTTTTATTTGTCCAGTAAACTCTGGAGCCTGATGCAACTGAAGATTCAGAAGAACTTGTATTGCCAACAAAATAAAGTAATGAACACCTATATTTTAATCAAACTTTTGAAGAATTCAGCCATTTGCCACCTGAAGAACAGCTATATTATCTGGGTGAAAGCAAGAGTCCATAAAGTTGTAGATATCAACTTAAACTGATTAAAGAGCAAAATTGCACTGATAGATCCAAAGAAAGAGCAAGACCCAAAGCACAAGCCAATAAGTTCTATTTATTATTTATTATTTATTATTTATTATTTATTATTTATTATTTATTATTTATTATTTATTATTTATTATTTATTATTTATTATTTATTATTTATTATTTATTATTTATTATTTATTATTTATTATTTATTATTTATTATTTATTATTTATTATTTATTATTTATTATTTATTATTTATTATTTATTATTTATTATTTATTATTTATTATTTATTATTTATTATTTATTATTTATTATTTATTATTTATTATTTATTATTTATTATTTATTATTTATTATTTATTATTTATTATTTATTATTTATTATTTATTATTTATTATTTATTATTTATTATTTATTATTTATTATTTATTATTTATTATTTATTATTTATTATTTATTATTTATTATTTATTATTTATTATTTATTATTTATTATTTATTATTTATTATTTATTATTTATTATTTATTATTTATTATTTATTATTTATTATTTATTATTTATTATTTATTATTTATTATTTATTATTTATTATTTATTATTTATTATTTATTATTTATTATTTATTATTTATTATTTATTATTTATTATTTATTATTTATTATTTATTATTTATTATTTATTATTTATTATTTATTATTTATTATTTATTATTTATTGTTAATTGTTTATTGTTTATTGTTTATTATTTATTATTTATTATTTATTATTTACTATTTCTTATTTCTTATTTCTTATTTATCATTTATCATTTATTATTTATTATTTATTACTTATTACTTATTATTTATTATTTATTATTTATCATTTATCATTTATTATTTATTATTTATTATTTATTATTTATTATTGATTATTGATTATTTATTATTTATTATTTATTATGTATTATGTATTAATTATCATTTATTATTTATTATTTAGTACATGTTATCCATTATTTGGTTGGTTCTTTTTATGAAATATATTTTGTTTTTTATTTTGATTTTGTAATGGAATTTTAACTGCCCTAAGATACCTCAAAAATTATGAATTATTTTTTCCTTGTGGTTAGGACGCCAAGCTACGCAGCTGGGGGTTCAGATTTCTCAAATACAAATTTTTTGAAACCCTGTTAAATAAAGGAAATACCCATGGAGGGGTTGAACCACAGGGAGCTGAGATCACTGTGCATTTAAGGGTTGGGGATGTGTAAAAAAGTACTTATGTACTTCCACATAAGATCTGATGGAACTTGCTAGAAATTTTTGCCAAGGATCCCAAGCCAAGCTCCAAACAAGCTCAGTTCAAAATTTTACCAAGCGTTACTTGAAACTAACTGTGCATTGTGAAAGTGACTGCGCAACAAAAACATTGGTTCAAGAATGGAGGTAGCTTCAAAGGTACATTTAACAGAGCTTCACACATAGATTCTTTGATGGCACTTGCTAGCCAATGACATCAAATATTCATTTTTTTGCTTTATTTTATTTTTCTAAAATAAATAAAACTCATTCCTCAATTTGAAATAGGTGATGTTTGATAATTTCTTTTGTGAATTGTGAATGGTGGTTTCTTCATGAAAAACCCCATTATAAAATAGTTGGTTTTGTTAACTTTGTTATACATTGTTTTTCATATTTTGTAACCCTGTTTCCAAAAAATTAAAACTAAATCATAATGACGTACCAATTCAATTTTGATATTTCTTAAAATATTTTTCAATTTATTTTGAATTAATTTTTAATATAAATCCATTGATCCTGGAAGCTTCTTTGGAGAAGTTTCAACTTAATTTTTTATGAATCTTTTATTTATCTTTGAGTTACCTCAGGTTTCATAAGTAAATATTAGTTCAAAATGAAAAGGCCAATTTCAGGTGTGCATAAATTTATTTTTTTCCAACAAAAACAAAGTTTCATTCTAATTTTTGGTAAAAATTTGGTTTTCCCAAAATGAATGGTTTTCCCAAAATCAGCAATTCCAAATTCACAAATCACAACTCCAATACACCATACTCTATTTTTTTTTTTGTGGTTTGAAGAAAATTAAAATTTGATTTCAATCAACTATTCAATCAGTGATATAATTTAGTTGTTGATTTTAAGTAAAAATAAACTGTTTATTGCTTGTTGGAGCTCATTTGAACCAGCTTATATTGAAATTTATATGGGTTTTTTCAATCACTCCACAATGTTTTGGATTGTGATTTGACATGTTTCAAAAATTTTCAAATCAACTCAATTTTAATTATCAATTGGTTTTATTTTTTTAAGGTTGTTCTTTTAATTCATTTGAAGAAAATTGAGGCAGAATGTTTATGATTTTTCCATAAGCAATTTTTCATTATTTCATTACAATTTTTATTCTCCTTAAACATGAGTTAGATGAGCTTAAATTGAATTTTATACATCAATCACTCATTTTTGGATTCAATTATTTTTCCTTGAAGCTTCCAAAAATCAGCTTGAGTTTTGTTATATTTTTCATTTTTAATTTAATTTTTTGATTAATTTTTAATATTTGAAGTATTCCTTACTTTAAGTACTCAAATAATGAAAGCCAAAAACATCAGAATCCAGATATTTCAAAGGAGTGGAACCATTGCTCTCCTACCACAGGATAAATTAAAAAAATAAAATATCTCATCATTTCAGGCCTTTCTCTGGTTGGATAAATTTTAGAAACAATCAAAAAATGTGTGAAAAAATGATTCAGTTTCATATAATTGTTCTTTCTTGTATGAGAAATATTAAACAAAGTGTGAGCTATCCCCAAATGAATGTATGTATCATTTTTCCTTGTAAATTTACACATTTTCAAATAAATTCATGAGAATATATTTTGTTATGTTTTTTAATTGAACATTGTTTCTTTTGTATATCCCCAAGGGATCTATATATCCTTGGCCACATTCATTCACATAAATTTATCCATGAATTAATTCAATTATGTACTCATTTATGAAAATCTCATTTTTTCCATTGTTCTATTTATTTATTTGTTCATTTGTGCTGTTTCTTCTGGTGCATTTGAGTAGAAGGCTATAAAATATTAAGTTCTTATTTGAAATAATTGATATCTCTCAAATTATGGCGTATCAAAGTTAAGCAAACCCGCCATTTTTTAATGGCGGATTTCAACCCAAATCTGCCATTTCAAATCAGCTGTTAAAAATCAAAAAAAAATCACTTATTTCAGATCAGACGTGTCAGATTTATCTGGAAATAAATGGCTTTTTTCAAATAAAGTATATAAAGTCTTTCACCAGTTCAACCTTGTCATTCCACATAATCACCCCGGGTTTCAACCTCTGGCCTCATTGGAAAAATTTGACCTCCAACCTCACCCATAAAATTTGATTTTCATCAGTCTCATCACTTCATCACTTTCATCGCCTCATCACTTCATCACTCTCACCTTGCTTCATCACTTTCATTACTTTATTGCTTTAATCACATCCATCCTCTCATTGCTTCCTTGCTTCATCCCTGCGTTCATCACATCCCTTTATCACTTCATTGATTCATCACTTTATCACTTTATCACTTCATCCCTCATCCCTGCTTTCATCACATCCCCTCACCACTTCATTTCTTCACCCCTTCATCCCTCTTACTCTTTTTAAATGGCCCCTTCACAATCCTCCCCCTGCAAGTCCACTAAACAAACCAATGGAAAAAAGCAAACATCCCCCAGGAACTCAACATCCAACAATCCTCCTCCATAAGCTTCTAAAGGCTCAAGTCATCTCAAGAGAGCTGATCACATCATCCTGTTAAACTGGCTCAAAATTCCCTTCAACTACAATGCTCCTACAATGAAACATGCATTGGAGAACCTCCATCCTCCAAGTTCAATGTTTATATCCTGATGGCCAATTAACTCAAGAATAAAACAAAAAGTAGGCTGGATCTGTCATCCAAACATAAGAGGGAGAAATTCAAGAATATTCAAGCCAAGTAAAAAAAGGCCCACTTCATGTCAATCTCCACTGGCTTTGGTATCACTGACTGCAACAAAGCCAAAGGAATCAACTCTGTCTTTGATAAGTTGGACTCCATTTTTACTTTTTTATGTTCAAATGGATGAAATATTTGGAAAGAAGGCCAACATCAACCCTCTTTTTGATTTTGATGCCCAAAAATCTGATTCAGTTGATCCCAAGGACTTGGCTGTGGATTCTCAGCCTAGAAATGAGGACCCTGATGAGACCTTTGCCTTGGAGTGGCCCCCATCCAATGCCAAGGAGGATATTCCAACACAGTCAGCTACAATTTCATCTAATTCAGCATTGATTGATGAGTCAAACAGGACCTTGGACCTCTCACTTCATTCTTTTGATTTCTCTCTTCCTGGGGTGGAAGAACTGGAGAACTTGGCAAATGAGGAGGATGTTATTCCTGTATTCCCACTACCATCAACATCTGCTCAAGTAAGCACCCAATTTTTTTTCTCTTCTGTCTGGTTAATCCTGACTGATTTAGATTGTAAAAAAACAGGCTCATCCGCTCCTGATTGGCGGAAAACTCAAGCCAATGAGGCCTCCCACATCCCCTTCAAATGAGAGCGACACCATTCCAACACAAACCTCCTCCGCAAAGGGAAATCAAAAGGCCTCAAATTCCATCAACATCAACCCAAATAGCTGTCAAAAGAGGAGAAATACTTCAAGCTTTTCTGGCTTTGAGGATATCATGAAGAAGCAAGATTCAAGTAAGCATGTTGGATTCTCCTTGCTTTCAAAATCTAGCTCATTCCTATTCCCCTCTCAAAAACAGTGAAATTGCAAATTGAATCTGAAAAACTTCAGTTTGAAAAGGAGAAGTGGGATGATCAACTGGCTATGGATTTTCAAAAGCAAAAAGCTGAGAGTTTGGCTCATCAACAAAAGTTGTATGCTGAGTGGAAAATTAAACAGGCTGAGCTGGAGTTTCAAAAAGAGGAAAAGGGGAAGGATCAAGAGGAAGTCCAACTCCAAAAGGAGAGGAAAAGGTTAGCCACAGAATAAAAAGATAGGTAATCTGTAGCCATGGAATGTATTGGTAGCAGTACAACTGTGGATTAAATCATGGAAATCACTCAATTGTTGGGCTTGTAAATATGTTTACTTTAAAAATTTTAAAAATAAAAAAATATTTTGCTTGGCTTGCAAATATATTTACTTTAAAAATTTCAAAAATAAAAAAAAATAAAAATTTCTTTTTGATTACTACAATGTTTGAGATTATTTGAAACTCCACCAATAAAAAAAATATTTTTTATTTTTATTTAAATTTTTTTTCTAGAGTATATTGCCCCACTTTCTAAGTCCCTGCAGGTGTTCCTGGTGGCTTTGCTGATTTGCATGGACATAGCCATCCTTGTATGAGTGGCAGTGTCCACAGCAGGAAAAGTACAGTGTTTGTACTTATTTACCCACCAAACCATTTTCACAATACCTTTTTCTTTGAAATCAATACCAAAACCTAAGTGAGGAAAAGCAAATTGCCCATCAGATACTTGATATTCATCCTTGTTGTCAATCATTTTTCCATTTGATTTTTTTGTTGGAACAAAGATTAAAAACAAATAGTCTGAGAGGTTGCCTTTGTCAATATGGGGACAGTTGTAGAAGCTATCAGAGGTTAAAGCAATATGTGGTGAACATTCAAAAGCCATGAGGTGGGATTCAAATTCCAAAGAAGAGAAGGAGGGTATGTGGTGGTCCATCATTGTTTCCCGGTTGGAATCAAATGAAAGTTTGGCTTAGTTTTGAAACATTTGGCCTAGGATTTGAGAGACTTTTTCAAACCTAAGGTTGAGGAAAGCATACTCTTGAGGGGAAATTTGAATAGCTTTTTTCTTAAAATATTGGCCAAACAGTTCAGAAGGGTGCATCAATTTTCTCCATCCAATAGCCCACATCTTCCCACCCCAAGATCTTGAGAGGCCAACAGTGCTGACCAATTTTTTTGATTGGTGAAGGAAAATTGTCACAAAGTTGATTTCCTTCTTCTCTTCCTCAGAGAGTTTATTCAAAGGGAGAAATTTGATTATGGCTACAAGAGAGTCTTGAAAATTGGTTTGTTCAAGAATGGCAAATTTTCCACCAGTGAAGAAATGGAACTTTGAAATCTTCTGTTTGGCCTGTTCAAACTCTTCAGGGGTGGGCTTTTAATTGTTCTTTTTCTTTTTGCAGCAAGAGCAGGGCACAAATCCAAAGTTTTCAGTTTTCATCTAGACCATAGAATTGTTTCCAAAAAACTTTCTTCAGCCACTTCCAAAGATATTTTGGATTCTCTTATTTGGGCCCTCTTTTGCCAAAAAACCCTCTGCTTTCCACCTCTCTTGATGTTTTTCAACACATCTTCTTCCATATTGTTCCCTCCCATGAAACTGCTTTGCTTGGGGTGAGGATCAAGACAGGATTTGATTTGTTTTATAAAATTTGGAGCATTGCGGGAGAAGAATGGTCATCCCTCTGCTTTCCATCTCTCTTCATGATTTTCAACACATCTTCTTCCATCTTGTTCCATCCCATGCAACTGCTTTGCTTGGGGTGAGGATCAAGACAAGATTTGATTTTTTGTATAACATTGTTAGAATGGTGGGAGAAGAATGGCTCATGCAGAAAAAGGGCAGGCATGGAAAGAAACAGAGTTCAAAACGGGTGTTGCATTGCAGGGAATCCAAAAAAAAAAAAAAAAAATCATCAGCCATGTTTCAATCATTGTGGAAGATTAACAAAAGTAGAAAAATAAATAGTGGTTTGTCAATGATGATAGCCCCCCCCAAAAAAAAAATGTCAGTCAGAGTCATTGATCAATCAATGAGTGGAAGGAGGAGAAGGAGAAGGGGGTCATGCAGCTCACCTTGGGGAATCAGCAAGGTAGGTTGGGGGTCAGTTGGCTGGCCAAAGAGGGGGGTGGGGCCCTGGGTTAGTTGTTTTGGCCGCCAAGGAGGGGGGGTCAGTTGGTTGGTCACCTGGAAAAGGAGGGTGGGAGCAGTGGGTTGGTTGGGCAATGGAGGGGGGGGTGTCTTTGGTCATCCAATGGAGGGAGGCAGGGTGGGTTGTTGGTTGGACGGCGGGTCCGCCAAAGGAGGGGAGGGGGGTGTTGGTTGGTTGGCCAAAGGAGGGGAGGGGGGGTGTTGGTTCGCCAAAGGAGGGAAGAGGCGCTTTGGTTGGCTGGTGGGTTTTCAGTTGGCCAAAGGAGGGAAGGGGGGGACTTCTGTTGGTTAGCCAAAGGAGGGCACGGGGGGGTGCGGTTGGCTGAGCAAGCAAGGGGGGGGGGTGGGCTGCCAAGCAAGGGAGGTGGGGCCAACCAAGGGTTGTGGGGGGGCTGGGCCGGCGGAGGGAGGTGGGGGGGTGGGCCGCCAAGCAAGGGTGGTGGGGCCAACCAAGGGCCGTGAGGGGGCCAGGCCGGCGGAGGGAGGTGGGGGGTGGGCTGCCAAGCAAGGGTTGTGGGGCCAACTAAAGCAAGGGTGGTGGGGGGGCATTAGTGGGGAGTAAGGGAGAGGGGGTGAGGGGGGTGGGGAAAGGGTGATGAGCAGGAGGGGGGGGGCTTACCCAAGGAAAGATGCAAGGAGGTGGGGGGGACCTCAAGGTGGGTGGAGAGTTGAATCAGCATCTGATGATGGGGAGTATGAGGAGGAGGATGAGGAGGAGGGGCGGAGCTTACCAGGGGGGGGGAAGTAGTGGGTGAGGTGGAGGCAATGGGTGAGGTGGAGGTGGAGGGTGAGGTGGAGGTGATGGGTGAGGTGAGGTGGAGAGTGAGGTGGGGAGTGGACTGGTGGTGGGTAAGGAGGAGAGTGGACCGGTGGTTTGGTGGGATGAGTTGGGTGGTTTTGAAGTTTTGGTTCTGTTTTTGTCTAAGTCCACCAAAAAAAAAAAAAAAAAAAAAAAAAAAAAAAAGTCAGCCTTGGATGCTTGGTTGAACAACTAAAACCAAAAAAGATATTTCACCTATTTTAAAACCAAATGCTACACATCAAAGTGCGCAAGTGTGAGGGGTAGAATTGGCTCTCTCATGGCCAAAGATGAGGTAGAATATTAGATGGGGATGACTTGAGGAGGATCAGGAATATCTTCTTCAAATATTTTTTCCCATTCATCCTTGATTTTGGGAAGAAGGTTTTGAAGGATTACACAAGTGATAATCCTGTTGATGAGGATATTCATTTCATTGAAATTTTGAAGGTGGTTTCTCATCTCCCCTAAGCTGGCCCATCTTCCTTTCAGGATTCCAATGGCATGCTCATTCCAAAATTGTGATTGGGAAAGATGATAGTTAAAATTGGTTTTTCTTTGATCATTGGACAATGATTATGGGATTTATGTGAAGATGGAGATGTGAACCTATTTAAATGTGCACGGATGGAGATTTGAAGCAATGGAGATGTGAAGCAATAGATATGATATGTGTGTGATGTGATGGAGAGTGGATTGGTGTGGATTTGCTGAGGTTGAGGTGTGGATGGGGTTTTTGCATGCAATGTATGGTGGATGGATGAAAATGGCGGGTTTGATTTTTGAAACCCACAACTTTCATAAAACATTCCATTTTTGAATACACCAGTTAGGGGGTATTTGTATTTCAGAAACCCGCCATTGAAAATGGCGGGTTTTGTCAAAAAAAATGGCGGTTTTCTAATTGCGGGTTTGCTAACTCTGATATGCCCAATTAATAATATTTCATTCATTAAAAACTTGATATATTTGTATTGAATGATATTCATAAATGCAAATATTGATATATTTTGAAATGCAACCCAAAAATTATATTGAATACCTTAAGAAATATTTTTATAAGTTTTTGAAACCTCCAAAAAGAACCAAAACCAGCCTGAAACAAAATAAACTTCTGTTTTATTTTACTGAGCTGATAAATATGGGTGAATTTGAAGATTTTTACCATTATAGAAGAGGGGTAAACCTTTTTTTATGGAAGGATTCATTAAAAATTTCAGAGTTATTGAAAGTTATTTTACGAATGGAATGGGAAATGAATTCCTGGAGTATTTTTAGAATGTTCAAGATTTTTTAAAGAGTGAATTAATAAAATGGATAAAGGAAAAGTAAAATTTGATAGCCTCAGAATTGCATTATAAAGAAGAGACCGCTAGTCAAAAAATTTCAGCTGAAATTTAGATTGAGGAAGATAAATATTCAATACTTAGATAAATAAACAGGTTGGATATAAAGTATATTGAAAGATTATTTGAATAATTAGAGATGAGAATTACATCCAAGATTTTAACACTTAATTTTGGTGATAAAGGTTTATATTTTTGAGAAAAATAAATAACAAATAGAAAAAAGAGCTTGGAGATTCTCATGCCCCCAGTACTTTAAATCACAGAATTTTAATTCTGCCTGCCATTGTGCGTATTCACTGCTACATGGACAAATACTTAATTTCATGGTTGTTTAACTAATTAATTTTTTTTGAATTGGGCAGCTGCAGTCCCATAGCTGGTGTTCATAAAACCTTAAGCTAAAGTCTTTTTAATTTTCAATTCACTTGAACCCCTCCAAATATGTAACCAAAAAAATCAGAAAAATTTACAGAAATCAATTTTTCAATGGTTTTTTTTGGATCCTTGTTTTGTCTATCTTTATTAATTTTTTTGGTTATTTCAGTCATTAGAAATTTCAAGAAAAATTCTAAGAGCTTGCCAATACTGATTCTGGATTTTAGGGATGTATCCTTTTACCTTAAAAAATTCCTTCAAAAAGGCAAAAAAATCAAAAAAAAATCAAATTTCTCCTTGGAAATTTGAACCCTTTTATTTTCCTTTTTTCTGCATTTTGAATTCATTATTTTTTGTGATTGCAGCTATCTTAAATCTAAAAGAAATTTTGAGTTCTGTTGAGATCAGTTTATGACTTTTGTCTGCTACATACATTTTACCTATACTTCACTTACATTTCATGTTGTACATAGTTAACCTGAGACAGTGGAATGTGGAAGGATCCATTCCTCATTCTTCCACAAACGCTTTCACTAACCCATTCCTGCTGATCTCAGGTATGGTTGTCAGCCTTTCCCTTTTCCTTTCCTTCTGTTTAGCTTCCTTTGTTTTCTTTCTTCCTCTCATGTGAAATTATCTCCTTCATCCTTCCACAAATTCTATCACTAACCTTTGCCCACTGATCTCAGTCCATCAATAGAGTCAGAGAAAATTCTAATATTTTTTTCAGAATTTTTGGATGTATTATTATACCTTTCAAAATTCCTTCAAAAAAGCAAAAAATGCAGCTTTCTCATTGGACTTTTGGATCCTTTTGTTTGCCTTTTGAATTATATTTTTTTGGTTATTCAAGCTTTTAAAAATTTAAGAAAAGTATGAAATAACTTTTCAATATTATTTTTAGAATTTTTGGATGTATTTCTTTACCCCAAAAATTTCCCTCAAAAAGACAAAAAAATCAAGCAAATGGTTTTTTCTTGTTGAATTTTGGATCATTTTGTTTACCTTTAAAATAATTTTTTTCTTGTGTTTAAATATTTCAGAAATTTAAAGAAACAAAAAAATAGCTTTTAAATAATTCTCAAAGATCTTTTTGATGAATGCATACACCTTAAAAATTCATTCAAAAAATCAAAAAATCAAGAACAAATATGGATAAAAACATTAAGTTGTATTCAAATATGATTTTTTCTATGGTTCCGCTTGATTTCCTTGGAGGGAAAAAAACTCATCACCAAGCTCACAATATTTCTGAATAATATTTCTTGAAGACTTGTAATCCTTGGTCACAATGATTTTCCAAAGTGGATCTAACCTGGGAGCTGGCAAATGATCATACTTGAGCTGGAATGAGACTATATGTTTGGAATCTTATAAAAGACTCAAGAAAATAGGAAACTATTTTGAATTTAAAGTGGGAGGGGAACTCAAATAAATAGTTGTCCAAGGCATTAAAGAATAAAACAGAAACACTCAAAACTTATATGTCTCAGTCAGAAGGAAACCATGGCATGGAAATTTCATCCACATATTTATGGGAGCTTGGCCAGAAAAGTGGTTCAGTTGCCTTCCTGCTTCTTGGAAATATTTGCCCAAGATTTCATGCAGTAATCTTGGGTAATTGAAGATTGGGTTTGAATCAAGATCTTTAACCATTTTTTTCCTGACTTCAATCCAGTCTTCTGAGTTCCTCCCCAAACAAAGGGCTGCTGCTGTGAAGCCCCATTTCCCATCCCCTATGACATCTTGAACAATTTATGTATGTCGAATTGCTGTTTTTCGGGAAATTAAATCTTTTTATGGAAACTAAAACCAAAAATCAGGCTTTTTTATGAAATAAAATATTTTCTGAAGGAAAAAATCAATTCATCAATTGAGACTTGATCAATGATTCCATAAGAAGAATAATATAATTTGCAGGAGACCTGGAGGAAAAACTCAAAAAAAAATGAGAAAATATCAAATGTACTCACTTTCCCCCACATTTTTTTTTCTTTTTGTACTAACACATTACTTCCAGAAGGATCATTGCCATCTTCATTGGCTCCCTTTTTTCTCTTGAGTCTTCTACAAGGATTTTAACCAGGGAAAGCGCCCCACTTTTCCAGAATGATTGCAGACCTTTGATTAAAGTTTGAATTAAAAAAGTAATGGAGAATAATATCCAAAAAATCAACAATTATACGCAAAAATGAAAGCTCATCAATTTAATAAAATCCCAATCTGGCAGCTCTTCATCTGATGAATCATCCCATTCATCCAACTATGGCACCTCTTTATCTTTTGAATATCCCTCTTCAGTCAGAAATTCATCCTATGTTAAAAAAATGACAAGGAATCATTTAGAAAAAGATTCAATTGCAGAAAAAATAATTAAATATATAAAATTACCTCTTCCTCTGATTCCTCCTTCTGTTTTACCTTCACTTTTTCCTTTATGGCCTTTCACTTTCTTTAAACCTGCACACATAGAAAAAAATTATTAATTATGAAAATGGATATATTTGTTTTTCCAAAAAATAGTGACTGAACTTTGAATTTTCTGTGAATGTATTCTTTGACCTTCCCCTCCTCTTTGGTTCTTCAAAATATTCAAAACCAGATGGAAGCTTTTTACTTGAGGACAGAGAGATGTTCTTGAAATTTTTGGCTACTCCTTTGGGCATTCCTCTTACTTTGGACTTTTGATTTGAATTGTGCTCTTGAATAAGAATAAGTTTATATCTTCCACTTTATAGCTTCTTGCTTTCACCCAGATAATATTGCTGTTCTCCAGGTGGTAACTTGCAGAATTGTTCAAAAGATTCAGTGAGATATAGTTTTTTATTGCAGATTTTCAATGGAAATTCATGGGTTTTAAATTTTTTGGTTGAATCAGGGTTCAAATTCAACGGTAGAAATAAAAGTCAAGATAAATCAGGAAAATATCAATTGGAGCTTTAATCCAAAAAAAATGAAAACATTGTACCAATAAGGGGGCTTTGACATGCCAATGAGGATGAAAATTTTCCATTTGGAAGATTTCACCCTTTCTAATAGATAATTTGAATTTTTGAATACATGGTATACCCATGTAAGAAAAGTAATCACAGTTGGTGCAAGTGATGGGAGATTCAGGAACTTGATGAAATGATTTCATTTTTTTGAGAAAAAAGTGGCTGATTTTTCCAGAAAGATGATCCACACAGTGAGTTAAACAAATGAGATGCGTGAATTGTTTCTGAGAGGCTTCAATAGATCCCCAGTGTTTAGGGTGGTGATGGAATTGTAAATTTTTTGAACTAAATTAGAAAAAGAGCCAATAGGTGAATGAATTAAATGTTTGATGAAGGAGTGCAGTCCTTCTATCCTTGAGGCACTTTTTTTTCCAAAGTGATAGTGTTTGTTGTTCAAATATGAGACAAATTTTCTTTCTAGAGAAATCCAGTCCTTAATAAGGTAGTCAGAAGTGGGAGGATTCAAGACAAGAGAAAGTTTTCCTAGGTTTTCTTGATAGCTTGATTCAGATTTTGAATTGACCAACTGAAGCCATTGTTTCTGGAACAGCTTGCATTCATCTTCATATTTGAAGTGCTTCCTGAAATTTGCTTGAATATCTTTGGAAACATGCCAGAGACCAAGCAGACAAGAACAGGAAGGTAAAATTTTTTCAAAGGAACTAATAATTGCTTGTTATTTGTCTGTAACAACCACACTGGGTTTTTGATCTTCTAAAATATAGAGAAGTTTAGTAAGGGCCCATTCCTATTTCTCTTTTTTCCCCTGAGATAAAAAACAGAAGGAAACTGCAAAGCTTCTTGAACAATTTTTTTCCCCAAAAATATGAAGAAGGGGCATTCCGAACTTGTTTTTTTGTATGTAAATTCCATCATTATAAGATGAGGTAAAGGTTTGAGAAGTTTCATGGAATCATTGTGTGAAATGAATAATGAACTGATTTTAACATTCAAATACTTAATTTTGTATAATAAACAAGAATTCCAGAGTTTCAGTATAATTGCTTCAATGGGAGTTATTCCTTCAAGGGAATTTTTTTGTATTTGTGCTCCTTTTGTATAAATGGTATTAAAATTTGTAAGGATAGGTGATGAATAGTTTTTTGTAAGAGATTTTAGAGGTTTTCAGGGGTTAATTCCAGCTTTGGTTAAATTGTCAACCGTTTCTTGTTGCTTCACTTGAATTCTCCTGTGCATGGGATGAATGGAAGGATCATTGGAATTTAGATGGTTTTTGTCTGGAAATATAGCATTTACCAGCCAGAAACCCAATATTTTGGAAAAAAATTTCTGATAATCTGAAATTAAAATTGTTCTTTCTTGATTTTTTTAACTTTTTGGCATCTTTGCTGGGCTTATATTCCCCAGATTTATCAAACTGATAAGTGTAGTTATATTTCTTGCAATTGGAGACTCTGGGAGATATGGAATATCCATAGGAATTTTTCCATGATTGGATAGCCTCAACCAGATCCTCCTTTTGATTGTATGATAGCTCATGAGGAGGGTCCAGAGGAATGTAATAATGAGTTTTATTATATAAAGAAGGAGAAATAGTTGTTAAATCAATATTTTGATTAAATGAGATGATTTAGGATGGGCCTGGTGAAACAGTTCTTAAAAGTGGTTGGATTCTTCCTTGAGCCATTGCAAAAAGAATTTATCTTTGTAAAAAATGAATTGAAGATAGGATTTGATAGTCAAGGAATATACTGAGCATAAATTGATTTAAAGAATTGATTCAGAGAATTGATATAAGAGTGAATAGAGTTTTTGGAAGTATCTGCAGTTTTGAGTTGTTTTTATTCAGGATTTTTGATGGATGGTGAGTGGTTTGTGGTGTGGTGAGTGTGGTGTCATGAGTGGAGTGGAGTGGAGTGGAGTGGAGTGGTGAGGTGAGGTGTGTTGGGGTGTGGAGTGGAGAGGTGTGGTGTGGTGTGGTTTGTTTTGGAGCGGTGAGGTGTGTTGTGGTCATGGTGTGGTGTGGTGCGGTTTGGTTTGGAGCGGTGAGGTGTGGTGTGGTCATGGTGTGGTTTAGAGTGCTTTCTTGTGGTGCGGTGTGGTGTTATGTGGTGTGGTGTGGTGTGGTGTTGTTTGGTGTGGTGTGGTAGTGTGGTGTGGTGTGGTGTGGTGTGGTGTGGTGTGGTGTGGTGTGGTGTGGTGTGGTGTGGTGTGGTGTGGTGTGGTGTGGTGTGGTGTGGTGTGGTGTGGTGTGGTGTGGTGTGGTGTGGTGTGGTGTGGTGTGGTGTGGTGTGGTGTGGTGTGGTGTGGTGTGGTGTGGTGTGGTGTGGTGTGGTGTGGTGTGGTGTGGTGTGGTGTGGTGTGGTGTGGTGTGGTGTGGTGTGGTGTGGTGTGGTGTGGTGTGGTGTGGTGTGGTGTGGTGTGGTGTGGTGTGGTGTGGTGTGGTGTGGTGTGGTGTGGTGTGGTGTGGTGTGGTGTGGTGTGGTGTGGTGTGGTGTGGTGTGGTGTGGTGTGGTGTGGTGTGGTGTGGTGTGGTGTGGGTGTGGTGTGGTGTGGTGTGGTGTGGTGTGGTGTGGTGTGGTGTGGTGTGGTGTGGTGTGGTGTGGTGTGGTGTGGTGTGGTGTGGTGTGGTGTGGTGTGGTGTGGTGTGGTGTGGTGTGGTGTGGTGTGGTGTGGTGTGGTGTGGTGTGGTGTGGTGTGGTGTGGTGTGGTGTGGTGTGGTGTGGTGTGGTGTGGTGTGGTGTGGTGTGGTGTGGTGTGGTGTGGTGTGGTGTGGTGTGGTGTGGTGTGGTGGGGGGTGATGGGAGGGTGGAAGAGGTAAAGGGGGTGGTTTGTAAGATAATTTGAGAACTCCAAGACGGGTGGAGGTCCCACAAAAATATTTTCAGTCATATTAAATTATTGCATGTGAAAGGGTTCAAAGAAGAGTCCCAGAACCCCAAAGGGGTTTATTATGATGCTTTTTTGGTTTTTTATTTTTGAGAAACACATTGACTTATAGGAACCAGCCCTGGGATTGGACTCCCCAAACGTGTTGACTTATAGGAATCAGCCCTGGGATGAGAGTCCCCAGAAGCACCCCAATCCATGTCAGCTTCTTCAAAACAATCATTTTCCCTCAGTTATGTGAAGTTCAACTCTTTAGTTCCCCTCTCATTCTTCAGCCTTTGATTCTCCTTTTTCTTTCTTTTCTTGTTTCTCAATTCTATTTTGTACATTCTGTTCATCTTGTTGTCTCACCTCTTCCCCTACTCCACCAGTCAATGCGCCAACTTGCCTCACCTCAATCTTCACCATATTATTGTCCTATCAACTCATGGTCATATGGTAACTTGTAAGAGGCTGACTCACCTCACCCCAAACTTCTCAGCTCTGGATGCCCCAGGCTGATCATTGGCTGCATCTGTGCCTCTCCTTCTCGCCAGTCCAACTTCAATCTTTAATGGGTTTTCTCAAGTCTACCCTCAACGCCCATCCTCACAACCTTGTATTGGCCATCTGACTGGTCCTGAGGTATTTTGGTTATTTTGTTCTCATAATGGTTTCTTCACTCTCATGTTCTTACCATTGTGTTTTCTTCATTTGTCCTTTTCAGCCTGTTGGCTTCTTTCCATATCAATTTCAAATACTTATTAAGGTTAAAAGCCAAAGACTCTACCAACTGAAGAAACCATCAGGACACCATGGCTTCTAGCTTGCAATCCAGGTACAAAAATGATGGTTTTTGTCAAGCCATGCTCAAGAAAGCTTTGAAGACAACACCACTTCTTTCCAAAGAAAACTACAGCATATTGAAGGACAAGATGAGCGCCCTTCTGAAACTACAAGGCGTTCTCAATGCACTCATATCAGACTCCATTTCTCTTTCAGCTCAGGAAAACAATGAAATTCAACTCCTTCTCATCTAAAAGGTTGATTCCATAACTCACAACAATGTCATCAGCGCAGCAAATATTAATTTGGCACAATAAATCTGGAAAGCCATCAAAGAAATATATTCCTCATCAGAGGCCTCTAACAGGGCTTGAATTTTCAACAATTTCCTTCACAAAACCTTCCAAGGAGGCAATATAGTGGGATTTGTGACCCGTGTCAGAACCACCATTAAGAAGATGATAAATATAGGAATAGACCTTCCTCAAGACATTCTTGCCTATTTGATTCTGTTTAAATTTCCCTCCTTGCTTCAAGACCTCAAAAGGCAGTTAATGCACTCCAATTAAACCAAAAATGTGGACTTTTTCTGTAATCATCTGACTCAATTCAATAAAAAAGTGTGAGCTGAGAACACCAATAAATCTGTCTCCCTGACGGACTCACTCCTGATCACAAGCAACTATAATTTCAAAAATCAATCCTCCAGCCAATGCGTGAATGTTTACCACAATCCAAAACAAGATTAAAATCACCTAGAAAAGGAATGCTTCCATCTTCATCCCAACAAGGCCCCATATTGGTCGAAAGAAAGCCAAATCAAATGGAAATAGAAGAAAAAAAAAAACCAAAAACAAAATGGCCCATTACCATGCCTTTGACACCAAGTGTATAGAATTGAAAATGCTTTCTAATCAAAAAATCCTCATTGAAAGTGGTGCTTTCGCTCATATCTTCAACAAAGAGAAGTTCTTCATCTCTCTTGATTGTTCAACCAGCAACACCATCTCCACCAGGAAGAATGGAGCCGACCTACCCATTGAAGGAACCGGGATGGTTAAACTCACTTGGAAGAATCAAAAAGTTGTCCTCAATAAATGCCTTTATGTCCCGGATATTGCTGTGAACCTCATCAACACGGGAATTTTGGTTTGGAAGGGTTGCTCCCTCTCATCCAAGAAGAATCCATTCCGCATCTTGATCAAAAATTTGGCCCTCTTTCAAGGTTGTATCCTTGACAACCTTTTTTTGGCCAAAAATTCAAAATCCGTAAGTGCAAAATGCTGCTTTCTATCCCTCAACAGTTGTCTTGGAAGATCTCTCAAAGATTTGCACCTCTCCCTCGGACATTCTTTAGTGATTCGCCTGCAAGATATTGAAAACCTCAAGCTCAGTAAGGAAGAAATGGACTCTTTTGCCTGCAAAGATTGCGCCTTAAGTAAAATCACTAAGTTGTTGTTCAAGCTCCAATCCTCTCTGTTGTCCAAGGTGTCCAAAAGAATACATCTGGCTCCTGTAGGACCGCTCAAACCGCCCGTGGTACAAAAAGAATGATTCAATCTCACAATTTTTAACAAATTCACAGGATACCTAAGTGTCATTCCCCTTCAAAGCAACAATCAGACCACCAAGATACTGATGGCCATCCTTGAACGCAAAAACTCAAACTTGGGTATTATCCGTGTGAACTTTGCTCTGACAGTGGAACCAAATTCATCAAAAAAAGGTTAGTAGACTTCTGCAAGACTAATTTGATCAAGCAGCTGATTTCCAAACCCCATCATCCCAAACACAATGCTAGGGCGGAAAGAGAAAATCAAACCATTTTGGAGAGCGTTCCCAGAACCATAAGCTCCTCAAGATTTCCAATCCAACAGTGGCCTGAAATTCTCAAGGCCTTCTGTCTCAGCCTCAATCAAATCTCCAGGAAGAGAAGTGGTGTTTTGCCCTGGGAGTTAATGCACAAGAATCCACTTCCTCTCTCATATTTCAAGCCCCTTGGTACTCCTGTTGTCTATATGAAAACTTCAGGTTCAAGGGAAGAAAGTTTCACCTGAAAGGAATCAAAGGTAAACTTATTGGTTACAATCCAGAATTCAGATCCTATTGAATCCTCAGAACTGACAGAGGAATAATCTCCTCTAGAAATGTAAAATTCATCACCACTTCTCTTAAAGATTCAAACCCTCTCAACTCACTAGACTGCAATTTCTTGCTCAAAGAACCGGTAAGCAGCTCTCCAAAACTTGATCTGCATGGTTTTTTGGCCCTGCAGCCACAAAATATCAACAACTCCGACAGATACCAAGACAACTCTCATCTCTACCTGTCTTATGACGACTCTGACTCTTCCAAAGACTCAACCAAATCCTCAAAAGGCAGTCGTGACCCCGCTGATATATTGGAATATTCCCCTGAGAAAAATCATCCAAAGCCCAATACAAACAGGACTTCATCTAGTACTCCCAATCCCCCTGCGCCCTTGACTTGCTCTCTCAGAGAGAGATCCAGTCTCAGACCGCCGCAACAATACGGTTTCCACCACTACTACAAACCCAAGTCATACTCTAAAGCAAAATCCTGTGTGTAGGCTAACAAGTGGATGAAAGCTGTCAAGAAAGAATTCAAACAATGCAAAGCTCTGTGGTTCTGGGAGGAATACCATGGTCCAGATCCAATCAACCCACTGGAGACAACCTGGGTTGCAAAATTCAAAGACAACTGTCATGACAACACTCTCATCAATAAAGCCAGAATATTCATACCCGCTTAAAATCAAATTTATGGACTCTATTATGAGGAGACATTTTCTGACACCGGAAAAATCACTTCACTTGTTTTTATCCTTCAATTTTCTGTCAAGAAAAATTTGCCCATCAGGCGGTTCAACGTCCAATCAGATTTCTTGCATTCCCCAATCAGTGAAGGTGTGTTCATCAAAACCCCAGAAGGCTGCAACCAAACAACAAGGTTCCTCAAACTCAAGAAGAGCCTATATGGACTAAAACAGTCACAAAAGAACTGGTTCAACAAACTAGTGAAATATATCAAAACCACCAACTTTGTCAAATTGGACAGCCATCCCTCTCTCTACAAGTCTAAAGATGATAACTACTTTCTCTTATTTCACATGGACAATCTCCTGCTTGTCAGAAATGGTGAGGGATTTGAAGACAAATTCTCCTTGCAATTTGAAAACTCTCAGTGTCACAACCCTGATAAAATCCTTGGCATGAAATTTAAAACAATGGAAAACACCATTTTACTCAGCCAACCCAAACACATTGATCATGGATTAGAAGAACTTGGCCTCCTGGACTGCAGACCAGTCTCTACCCCTCTGACTCCAAATCTCCATCTGGGCTCAGCCTTGGAAAAAAAATTTGAAGCCTTCAAAAATCTCAACATCAACTACAGGTTTTCAATTGGACTCCGCAACTACATAGCAAACAGCACAAGGCCTGACCTAAGCCCCTTGGTGTTGAGCCTCACCCGTTTTCAAACCAAACTGGGTCTCTCTCATTTGAAGGAGCTGAAAAGGACCTCGAAAATCCCCAAGCTCACCAAAGACTTAAAGCTGATGATAACTTACAACAACAATGCCAATCCGCTTGTCTTCTACAGAAACACTTCATAGGCTGAAGACCAGGACCCCCAGAGATCTTAATCTGGCTATCTCAGCCTTGTCTTTGGTTCTCTCACATTTTTGGAAAGTTTCAAACAGAGGAATGTTGTCTTCTCTTACACAGGAGGGACTAAACTTGCTGGTCAACTCCTTCCTGGAAGTGAATTGGCTAAAGCGCCTGTTCAATGAAGTATTTTTGACTCCAATTCCCAAATAAATTCACCTAATTGAAAATAAGGTTCTGGAAGATAAGGTAAAGAATTTTGGGTCTGATTCCAAGACCTGTCACATATATCTCAAAACCAAGGGCCTCAGAGAAGAGCTCAAATTGGGGAATCTGCAAATCAGGCTCATAGCTTCCAACAAAATGCTTGCCAACCCTCTCAAAAAGGCCGTTCCTAGGAACTCCCTCAACAGGTTCATCTACCTCATTCAAGCCTCCTACTCTTGTGGCAAGTGATTTTGGCAGCCTCTTTCCAGTTATGGTGGTTTTTGACCTATAGGAACCAGCCCCAGGATGAGAGTACCTGGATGTGTTGACTTATAGGAATCAGCCCTGGGATGAGAGTCCCTGGACGCACCCCAATCCATGTCCGCTTCTTCAAAACAATCACTTGCCCTAAGTTCTGCCAAGTTCAACTCTTTAGTTCTCCTCTCATTCTTCAGTCTTTGATTCTCATTTTTCTTTCTTTTCTCATTTCTCAATTCTATTTTGTATGTTCTGTTCATCTTGTTGTCTCACCTCTGTCCCTACTCCACCAATCAATGCGCCAACTCACCTCACCTCAAGCTTCACCATGTTGTTGTCCACTCAACTCATGGCCATATGGTAACTGGTAAGAGGCTGACTCAGCTCACCTCAAACTGCTCAGCTCTGGATGCCCCAGTCTTATCATTGGCTGCATCTGTGCCTCTCCTTCTTGCCAATCCAACTTGAATCTTGAATGGGCGTTCTCAAGTCTACCCTCAATACACATCCTCACAAAATTGTATTGGCCATCTGAATTTTCCTGAGATATGTTGGTTATTGTTGTCTCAAAAAGGTTTCTTCACTCTCTTGTTCTTACCCTTGTCTTTTCTTCATTTCTCCTTGTCAGCCTCTTGGTTTCTTTCCATATCAATTTAAAATATTTATTAAGAAAAATAATAATTCAGAAATTACCATAAAATAATTTTTGGAAAGCTTCAGATACTCCCTTTGAAACTACATATTCAAATATTTTGGATAATCATTATTTTTTTCAGGAAAACAAAATTGAAAAAGGATAATTAAAGAGACCACCCTATTCTTTTGAATTATGTTCATTGTCATCTATACTTTGAGGGGTAAAAAACCTAAAAAGCATTCAGAAAAATTTTTATTTGAGATTTTTGATTCTATTCCAGAGGTCTCTTGAAATAATTTCAGAAATTTTGATGCCTGATGTAAAAAAGAAAGGGAAAAAAAAATTAAAAAAAAAAACATTTCAAAAGATGTGTTAATTTGAAATGTTTATGCATTGGCTTCAAACATTTGGAGGCCCGGGATACATCCAAAAATTCTGAAAAAAAAATTGGAAATGTCCTTAGTGATTTTTTTAAATTTGTTAAATTTTGAATCACCCAAAAGAAATAATCACAAAGGCAAACAAAGGATCCAAAATCCAATGAGAAAATTGAATTTTTTGAATTGTTTTGGTTTTTTGGACAATTTGTTTAAGGTAGATGATACAACAAAAAATTCTTGGAAAAATATTGAAATTTTCTTCTACTGTAGATTTGACTTTCTGATGGCTTCAATCGCCAAAAGAAATGAACTAAAAGGCGCATTAAAGGATTCCAATGTGCAAAGAGAAAATTGATTTTGTGGATTTTTTTGGTTTTGTGAAGGAATTCTTTATTGTCAAAGGATAAATCCAAAACAAATCCAGAAAAAATATTGGAATTTTCTTTGAATTTTTTTGAAACTTTATAATTGCTGAAAGAAACAAAGAAAAAAAGGCAAAAAAAATAAAATAAGAATTCAAAGACCCATTGAAAAATTGGTTTTAACGGAATTTGTTTTTATTTTTGAATTCCAGTTTTGGAGGTGTTTTAATGGCTCAAAAATTATGAAAAGTTTTTCTAGAGGGTTTTCAAACCCCAGATACGGGATTGTGGCGTCAAATTTCCAAAAAAAAAAATCTTGAAAGTATCAAGAAATAAATGATTCGGCTGTGTAGCAGCAGAGGCGTGCAATGGTGCTTAGACGTAATTTTCTGTGAAATGAAGGATTACGCGCCATGAGAAAATTAATTCTCATAAAAAATAATAAACAATAAACAATAAACAATAAACAATAAACAATAAACAATAAACAATAAACAATAAAAAATAAACAATAAACAAGAAACAAGAAACAAGAAACAAGAAACAAGAAACAAGAAACAAGAAACAATAAACAATAAACAATAAACAATAAACAATAAACAATAAACAATAAACAATAAACAATAAACAATAAACAATAAACAATAAACAATAAACAATAAACAATAAACAATAAACAATAAACAATAAACAATAAACAATAAACAATAAACAATAAACAATAAACAATAAACAATAAACAATAAACAATAAACAATAAACAATAAACAATAAACAATAAACAATAAACAATAAACAATAAACAATAAACAATAAACAATAAACAATAAACAATAAACAATAAACAATAAACAATAAACAATAAACAATAAACAATAAACAATAAACAATAAACAATAAACAATAAACAATAAACAATAAACAATAAACAATAAACAATAAACAATAAACAATAAACAATAAACAATAAACAATAAACAATAAACAATAAACAATAAACAATAAACAATAAACAATAAACAATAAACAATAAACAATAAACAATAAACAATAAACAATAAACAATAAACAATAAACAATAAACAATAAACAATAAACAATAAACAATAAACAATAAACAATAAACAATAAACAATAAACAATAAACAATAAACAATAAACAAAAACAATAAACAATAAACAATAAACAATAAACAATAAACAATAAACAATAAACAATAAACAATAAACAATAAACAATAAACAATAAACAATAAACAATAAACAATAAACAATAAACAATAAACAATAAACAATAAACAATAAACAATAAACAATAAACAATAAACAATAAACAATAAACAATAAACAATAAACAATAAACAATAAACAATAAACAATAAACAATAAACAATAAACAATAAACAATAAACAATAAACAATAAACAATAAACAATAAACAATAAACAATAAACAATAAACAATAAACAATAAACAATAAACAATAAACAATAAACAATAAACAATAAACAATAAACAATAAACAATAAACAATAAACAATAAACAATAAACAATAAACAATAAACAATAAACAATAAACAATAAACAATAAACAATAAACAATAAACAATAAACAATAAACAATAAACAATAAACAATAAACAATAAACAATAAACAATAAACAATAAACAATAAACAATAAACAATAAACAATAAACAATAAACAATAAACAATAAACAATAAACAATAAACAATAAACAATAAAAAATAAAAAATAAAAAATAAATAATAAATAATAAATAATAAATAATAAATAATAAATAATAAATAATAAATAATAAATAATAAATAATAAATAATAAATAATAAATAATAAATAATAAATAATAAATAATAAATAATAAATAATAAATAATAAATAATAAATAATAAATAATAAATAATAAATAATAAATAATAAATAATAAATAATAAATAATAAATAATAAATAATAAATAATAAATAAATAATAAATAATAAATAATAAATAATAAATAATAAATAATAAATAATAAATAATAAATAATAAATAATAAATAATAAATAATAAATAATAAATAATAAATAATAAATAATAAATAATAAACAATAAACAATAAAAAATAAACAATAAAAAATAAAAAATAAATAATAAATAATAAATAATAAATAATAAATAATAAATAATAAATAATAAATAATAAATAATAAATAATAAATAATAAATAATAAATAATAAATAATAAATAATAAATAATAAATAATAAATAATAAATAATAAATAATAAATAATAAATAATAAATAATAAATAATAAATAATAAATAATAAATAATAAATAATAAATAATAAATAATAAGTAATAAATAATAAATAACAAATAACAAATAATAAATAATAAATAATAAATAATAAATAATAAATAATAAATAATAAATAATAAATAATAAATAATAAATAATAAATAATAAATAATAAATAATAAATAATAAATAATAAATAATAAATAATAAATAATAAATAATAAATAATAAATCATAAATCATAAATCATAAATCATAAATAATAAATAATAAATAATAAATAATAAATAATAAATAATAAATAATAAATAATAAATAATAAATAATAAATAATAAATAATAAATAATAAATAATAAATAATAAATAATAAATAATAAATAATAAATAATAAATAATAAATAATAAATAATAAATAATAAATAATAAATAATAAATAATAAATAATAAATAATAAATAATAAATAATAAATAATAAATAATAAATAATAAATAATAAATAATAAATAATAAATAATAAATAATAAATAATAAATAATAAATAATAAATAATAAATAATAAATAATAAATAATAAATAATAAATAATAAATAATAAATAATAAATAATAAATAATAAATAATAAATAATAAATAATAAATAATAAATAATAAATAATAAATAATAAATAATAAATAATAAATAATAAATAATAAATAATAAATAATAAATAATAAATAATAAATAATAAATAATAAATAATAAATAATAAATAATAAATAATAAATAATAAATAATAAATAATAAATAATAAATAATAAATAATAAATAATAAATAATAAATAATAAATAATAAATAATAAATAATAAATAATAAATAATAAATAATAAATAATAAATAATAAATAATAAATAATAAATAATAAATAATAAATAATAAATAATAAATAATAAATAATAAATAATAAATAATAAATAATAAATAATAAATAATAAATAATAAATAATAAATAATAAATAATAAATAATAAATAATAAATAATAAATAATAAATAATAAATAATAAATAATAAATAATAAATAATAAATAATAAATAATAAATAATAAATAATAAATAATAAATAATAAATAATAAATAATAAATAATAAATAATAAATAATAAATAATAAATAATAAATAATAAATAATAAATAATAAATAATAAATAATAAATAATAAATAATAAATAATAAATAATAAATAATAAATAATAAATAATAAATAATAAATAATAAATAATAAATAATAAATAATAAATAATAAATAATAAATAATAAATAATAAATAATAAATAATAAATAATAAATAATAAATAATAAATAATAAATAATAAATAATAAATAATAAATAATAAATAATAAATAATAAATAATAAATAATAAATAATAAATAATAAATAATAAATAATAAATAATAAATAATAAATAATAAATAATAAATAATAAATAATAAATAATAAATAATAAATAATAAATAATAAATAATAAATAATAAATAATAAATAATAAATAATAAATAATAAATAATAAATAATAAATAATAAATAATAAATAATAAATAATAAATAATAAATAATAAATAATAAATAATAAATAATAAATAATAAATAATAAATAATAAATAATAAATAATAAATAATAAATAATAAATAATAAATAATAAATAATAAATAATAAATAATAAATAATAAATAATAAATAATAAATAATAAATAATAAATAATAAATAATAAATAATAAATAATAAATAATAAATAATAAATAATAAATAATAAATAATAAATAATAAATAATAAATAATAAATAATAAATAATAAATAATAAATAATAAATAATAAATAATAAATAATAAATAATAAATAATAAATAATAAATACTAGGGCCAATCAGAGTTAGCAAACGTGCCATTAGAAACCTGCAATTTTTGTTTACCAAACCCGCCATTTTTAATGGTGGGTTTCTGAAATATACATACCCCCTAACTGGTATATTCCAAAATGGCGGGTTTCATGAAAATGGCAGATTTCAAACATCAAACCGGCCATTAAACCCACCATTTATACCCACCATTTATGCATCATCATCAATCCGCCATCCATCACATCTAAAACACCCATCCACTTCAGCAAATCCATACTGTTCCCATCTCCATCACATCACACACATCTCATCTCCATTGCTTCACATCTCCATCACTTCACATTTCTATTGCTTCACACCTCTATTGCTTCACATCTCAATCTTCACACAAATTCCCATCATCATCTCATCACCCCACATCAAATCACCATCTTTCTCAACATGTCCCATCAAACTTCTTGGAAGCAAGTTGAAAATTCAATAAATCTGGCTGAAATTTTGTTACTATTTGACTCCCATTCAGACTCTGATTCAGAATCCAATTTGGAATCAACTTGGTTGGCTTTGAATTCTCTATTACAAAAGCAATACATGGTTCCAAGAAGACAAACTCTCCAAAACCCTATGTATGAAAGGCAAACGCTTCATCTCCTACCCAACCTAAGGTTCCAGCAACTGTTCCAAACTATATTGCCTTCATTAATAAAACTTTTGGAGATGATTGAATACCAACACATCTTCCAGAACAAAATTTGGAATCCTCAATGCAATCAAGCTACCCAACTGGCTGTTGCTCTTTGTAGATTGGGATCAAATGGAAATGGAGCAGCAATTCATCAATTAAAAAATCTATTCTCAGTTGGATATGGAACCATTGACTCATACACCAACAGAGTCATGGTTTCTATCCTATCTTTCTTTTGCTCAGTCCTTTTGTGGCCAACAAAAGAAGAACGCAAGGAGATATCTTGAGTAATGGAAACCAAAGGATTTTCTGGTTGCATTGGATTTGTTGATGGAGCAACTATCCCCTTGAGTGAAAAACCCAAGCTAGATGGCAACCACTATTTTGATTAGCAAAAAGGCAATTGATTCATATCTTTTCCAATCACTTTGATAACACTGTTGATCACACACTGACCAAATATGTTTTTTCTGTTTGTTTAGATACTCTGTGGCACTACAACTTGTTTGTGATAACAACAAGAAGTTCATATCCCTCCATGCTGGCCTTCCAGGTTCTTGTCATGATTCATACGTGTTCAATTGGATGTGGATTGCCCAACAACCAGAGAACTACTTTGACCACAATCAATACCTTCTGGCCAATTCAGCTTATGCTAGTGGGAAATATTTGGTTCCAGCATACTGGAATGTTTTGTCCAACAATCAAGGAAAAACTAATTTCAACTATCATCTTGCCCAATCACACATTTGGATTGAGCATGCCATAGGAGTCCTGAAAGGAAGATGGGCCTGCTTAAGGGAAATTCAAAACCAGCTTCAAAACCCTAAAGACATGAACTTCCTCATAAACTGGATTATTGCTTGTGTAATCCTTCACAATCTTTTGGCTGAAATCAAAGATGAATGGGACAAAATTTTTGAAGATGATATTGCTGATCCTCCTCAATTCATCCGCATCTCATCTTCTACCTCATATTTGGCCATGAGAGAGAGGATTCTACCCCTCACACTTGCTCACTTTGATGTGTAGCATTTGGTTTTTAAATAGGTGAAATATCTTTTTTGGTTTTAGTTGTTCAACCAAGCATCCAAGGCTGACTTGGATTTTTTTTTTTTTTTTTTTTTTTTTGGTGGACTTAGACAAAAACAGAACAAAAACTTCCAAACCACCCACCTCACTCCACCAAACCACTGGTCCACTCTCCTCCTCACCCATCACCAGTCCACTCTCCACCTCACCCTCCACCTCCACCTCACCCTCCACCTCCACCTCACCCTCCACCTCCACCTCACCCACCACTCTCCCACCCCCTGGTAAGCTCCTGCCCCTCCTCCTCATCCTCCTCCTCATAATCCCCATCATCAGATGCTGATACAACTCTCCACCCACCTTTAGGTCCCCCCCAACTCCTTGAATCTTTCCTCAGGTAAGCTCCCCCCCCTCCTGCTCATCACCCTTTCCCCACCCCCCTCACCCCCTCTCCCTTACTCCCCACTAATGCCCCCCCCCTCTCCCTTCCCCCCCCCCCCCACCACCCTTGCTTTGGTTGGCCCCACCACCCTTGCTCGGAAGCCCACCCCCCCCCACCTCCCTCCGCCAGCCCCACCACCCTTGCTTGGCAGCCCACCCCCCCACCTCCCTCCAACCTGGCTTGCACCCCCCCACCTCCCACTGCCCTTGCTCACACCCCCCCACCTCCCCCCACCGCCCTTGCTTGCAGCCCCCCACCTCCCTTTGCCAGCCCGGCCCCCCCACTGCCCTTGGCCCCCCCACCGCCCTTGGCCCCCCCACTGCCCTTGGTCCCCCCAACACCCTTGCTTGCAGCCCCCCCCTCCCTTGGCCTTCCCCCCTGCGGCTCTCTCTGCCAGCCCGGCCCCTCCACCGCCCTTGCTTGCACCCCCCCCCCCACCTCCCTCTGCTGGCCCGGCCCCCCCCCTCAACCACCAACCGCGGCCCCACCCTCCTTTTGTTGCTCAGCCCAACCCAAAATCCAACCCAAGCCCAGACCAAAGGGCTGTGGGGGGGCGCTGATATCATGTTTTTTTTTTTTTTGGGTACAGTTTTTTTTTTTTTTTTTTGGTGATCCCATTTCTGGTGAAATTGGGATCAATTCCAGGTTTGGTTTCATTTTCTTTGATCCAATCTTGTTTCACCAATGATGCTCATTTGACTTACTTTTTTTTTTTTTGGTTTTTTTTTCAATCTCTCAACTTCTATTGGTGAATGTCCAATTCTTCTCCCACTCCCTCAAAATGTTACTCAAACATCCAAATCTATTCTTTTTCCTCACCCCAATCTAAGTATAGGATTGGGAGGGAAAAACATGGAAGGAGATGGCTTGAAAAACATACAGAGAGGTGGGAAGAGTAGGGCTGCTTGCCAAAAGAGGAATCAAATGACAGATTCCCAAATATCTTTGGAGGTTTCTGAGGAAGATATTAATGAAAAGGTGGTCTGGTTGGGCTGGAAACCGCGTCCTTTGGATCTGTAACCTTCAAATGTTGGGGAAAAGAAAAAGAATAGTCAAAAACCAACCCAGGAAGAGTTTGAGCAAGCAAAACAAACAATCAAAAGGTTCCATTTCTTCCACTGTGGAAATGTAATTGTCCTCAATCAATCTGATCATCAAGCCCTGGTTGCAATAATCAAATTTGTCCCATTGGAGAAACTTTCTGACCAAGAAAAGAAGGACATCAACTTTGTGAAAACTTTCCTTCACCAGTCAAAAAATTTGTCAACCCGGTCAGTCCTTCAAGATCTTGGGGTGGAAAAATGTGTGCAGTTGGATGGCATAGATCAATGCACCCTTCAGAGTTATTTGGACTTTATTTGAATAAATCATCCATTAGATCTTCTCCTCAAGAGTATGCTTTCCTCAACCTTAAGGCCAAAAAAGTATCCCAAATTCTAGGACAAATTTTTTGCAATTTGGCCAAACTTTCCTTTGAAGGAAACCGTGATGCCATTAAGGACAACAACATCCCCTCTTTCTCTTTGTTGGAATATGGTTCCAAGCCTAAAAATTTTTATTTCTCCCCACACATCACTTTCACCTCCAATTCCTTTTACAACTCTCCTCATCTTGACAAAGGCAACATCTCTGGCTGTTCCTTTTTACTTGTGTTTCCAACCAAGAAATCAAATGGTTGACTTATTGAAAATACAGAAAAATATCAAGTATCAGATGGCCAATTTGTTTTTCCTGACCTTGGCTTTGGAATTGATTTCAAGTAAAAAGGTTTAGTCGAAATTGTTTGGGCAGCTAATAAGTACAAGCACTGTGCCTTTCCTGCTGTGGACACAGAAACCCATACCAGAATGTCCATGTCACTTCAAATTAATAAAACAACTAGAAACACTTGTAGGGACTTGAATCATGGCCAAATTTACTCTAGAAAAAAAAATATAAGTAAAAAAAAATAGATTTGTATGTTGGTGGGGTTAAGAATACTCTCAAACGTTGTAATCAAAAATAATTTTTTTGTTATTCTTTCACCCATGCAAATATATTTACAAGCCCAGCATTTGGGTTATCTGCTGTATTTCATCTACTGTTCTACTGCTACCAATGCAAGCCAAGGCTACTTATACCTTATCTTTTTCTTTGTTTGCAAGTTGTTGCCTCTCCTTTTCCAGTTGTGCTTGCTGTAAATCCTTCTCCTTTTCCTCTTTTTGAAATTCTAGCTCAGCATGTTTCAACTTCTACTCAGCATCCCATTTTTGTTGACAAGCCAAACTCTTGGCTTTCTACTTTTGACCATCCATGGCCAGTTTACAATCCCACTTTTGCTTTTCAAACTCAAGTTTTTCGGATTCAATTTGTGATTTGACTGTTTTTTGCAGGGGAAAAGCAATGAGCATGATTTTGAAAGCAAGGTTAACCAATGGAATTACATGAATCTTGCTTCTTCATGATTTCTTCAAAGCCTGAAAAACCAGAAGTGTTTCTCCTCTTTTGATGACTTTTGGGATTGATATTGATGGAATTTGAGGCCTTTTTCTTACCCTTGGCAGAGGAGGTTTGAGTCTGAAGTTGTCACTAGTGTTTGAAGGCAATTTGGGAGGCCCCATTGGCTTGAGTTTTTGGCCATTCTGGAATGGATGAGCCTGTTTTTTTACAATCTGAATCAGTCAGGATTAACAAGACGGAAGAGAAAAGAGCTTGGTTCCTTACTTGAGCCAATGTTGAGGTTAATGCAGACTGAGGAGTAACTTGTTCCGCATCAGCAAGGTTGATGAGATCTGCTAACAGAGGAAGAGAGCAATCCAAAGAAGGAGGGGAGGGATCCAAGGTATGGTTTGACTCCTCAATCAACGCAGAAGTAGAAATGATTGGAGCTTATTTTGTTTGAATATCTTCTTTGGCATTGGATGGGGGCCACTCATAGGTTTCTTTGGGATCACCATTGCTAGGCTGAGCATCCCCAGCCAAGTTTTCAGCGTCAACTGAATTGGATTTTTGGGCATCAAACGCAGCTAGGGGGTTGATGTTGGCCTTCTTTCCAAATATTTCATCCATTTGAATATAAAAAGGAAAAATGGAGTCCGACTTATGAACCACCAAGTTGATTCCCTTGGCTTTGTCAGAGTTGGTGATAACAAAGCCAGTGGAGATTGACATGGAGGGGGACTTTTTGTACTTGGCTCAATAATTCTTGAATTTCTCCCTTGTCTGTTTGGATGAAAGATTCAGCCTACCTTTTTTTTGTTCTTGAGTTCATTGGCCATCAGGAGATAACCATTGACCTTATAGGATGGAGGTTGGCCAATGTGTGTTTCATTGTCCAATCCAAAGCAGGCATCATAGTTGGAGGGAATTTTGAGCCAGTTGACCATGATTATGTGATCAGCTCTCTTGAGCTGACTTGAGCCCTTGGAAGCTGATGGGGGAGGATTGTTTGAGCTGTTGGAAGCTGATGGGGGAGGATTGTTTGTTGTGGAGTTCCTTGGCAATGTTTGCTTTTGTTTGTTGGAATTTTGTGTGGACTTTCGGGGGGAGGTTTGCTGAGGGGCCATTTGGAAAGAGTAAGGGCAATAAGGTGATGAGAGGGATAAAGTGACAAGCAAGATAAAGGGATGAGAGATATGAGTTGATGAGAGCAATAAAGTGACAAGAGCAATAAAACAATGATTGGATTCTTTCGATGAGGTTGGAGGTACAAGTTATCATTGGAGGTAGAGTGATGAGAGTGATGAATCAATGATACCAATGAAGTGATGAGAGCAATGAAGCAATGAGAGCAATGAATAAATGAGAGAAATGAAGCCATGAGAGCAATGAAGTGATGAGAGCAATAAAGTGGTGAGTGATCAAGTGATAAGGGTGATAAATTGATGAGAGTGATGATGACAGTGATAAAGTGATGAGAGTGGTGAATCTTTTTATGATGAGGCTAGAGGAAAAAAAAATTTGCAATGAGGTTGGAGTTAGAAGGAGGTGGGAATCCAGGGGTGGATGACGTGGACAGGTGGTGGAAGCCCTTAAATACTTTATTTGAAAAAATCCACTTATTTTCAGGTAACACAACATGTCTGATTTAAAATGAGTTTTTTTTTGATTTTTGATGGCAGGTTTGAAATGGAGGATTTGGTTTGAAACACGCCATTAAAAAATGGTGGATTTGCTTAACTCTGATACGCCCTAATATGGAGTAGTTTATGGGCCCCCACATGTTGAGGGGCCCTACACAACTCCCACAGGCCATGTGGGGCCCTAAACGGCTCCCACAAAACTGGAGCCGTGTACACGGCTCCCACACGGCTGGAGCGGTGAATTTAACATCACCCATATATATATATTCTGCTCTCATCTGTGTTATCCTCTTTTAAATAGTCTACAGGGTCTCTTTCCCATGAAAGGAGGGGTATCCCCAGCCTTTTTCCGGAATCATCATTGTGTCAATCAATAAATCTGTGGGGAGTGAGTCCATCTGCCCCCCCCCCCACTTATCTGAGCAATTCATCATCATCTTTATCCAGGGTATATCCATGATTACCCTCTGATCCTTGAGCCTCCAAACTCAAAATCCCTGATCTGCCCCTCTGTGCCCTTATCTGTTATCACCAACCAATAGCCTTGCTGGTTGAAGAAGAATTCATTTGGTTGAATTCATGAGTGTGTTATACCACTCCTTGATCCCTTTTACATTGAACATACTGGTCTTGATCATTCTTTGATTGTCCCTCTGGAATCAATCACCTTTGACTAAGATTTTTCATTAAGCTTAAAACCTGGAGTGTTAAACCTCCCTTTATTTCTTTGAAGTTTCATTTTTCCATGCTACTCTTGAGTACCTTCAGAATTCTTGGGATATTCTTTTTCACATTTCTTATTGGTTTGCTTCTAGAGCTTCATAAGACAAATTGCTTTGTTTTATACAGCCACCCACAGTTATATGGTACCCTTCAAGTGCTTGATTGCGGAGATTTGGGCAGGTTCATTGAGAGCCTGGAGGTTGGTTGGGTTTGAGTTGATCATCCCCAATCTTCTTCTGACAACCAGAATTATTAGATGGTTGGCATTGTTACTTCCAACTTGGGCAGGTTCATTGAGAGCCTGGAGGTTGGTTGGGTTTGAGTGGATCATCCCCAATCTTCTGCTGACAACCAGAATTATTAGATGGTTGGCATTGTTACTTGCAACTGCCTTGTTCTATTGAACTCTGAGCAAACTCTAACTTATTTTTTTCAAGTCTGTTCCCACACCATCTTGCCTCAGATAGTGTTGTCCCGTAGCTACCATTTACTATCAAGTTGATCCCTTCCCCATTGATTCCTCATTCAAAAGTTTCTGGACCTTGATTCTGGTTACATCTGAATATTTTTGTAGCACTCAGGAGGGCAGCCTAAAAAAGCACCTTTCCGCTCCACAGAAATGCCTGTGGCCAGTGCTGTTTGGAGTCTTAAACCTGCTGGCAGACATGAAACACTAGCAAAAGTCTAGGACAAAGAGAGAAAGAGTAAGCACACCATGAGAAGCCCCAACAGGATGACAAGTTTAATATGTACCTTACCCTGTAATGATAGGCTAACCCAGGCTGGTGTCTAAATTACCCCATCCAGGACGGCAGCTAGTCCCAATTGGGAAGGGAAGACATGGTGTGGTATGCAACCCAATTTGCAAAGGTACGAAACCAAGAACTCTATGTGTATCCATGCCCAAAGGACAGAGAAAAGGGTTGCCAAATGAGCAGTATGAAGGAGGATAGTCATCAGGGATTGCTTGTATCACTATCCATCCAAAATCATTTGCTTTCATTACACACATTGTCTCATCCCATTTTTTTTTATATAGTCATACATAAGAGCAATAAAACCTTAGTCTGGATTTCAAAACCAGAACACTCCTTTTCCTCAGACATCCAAACAAGTTACTGTGTCCTGGCCCATGGGTCTTCTACTGAGAGCTTCAGAGTCAAGGGCCTATTTCACTGGGCTACTCAATTGGTATCCTGTCCTCTTCTTTTAAGCTAAAAAACTGCCTCAACTCTTACAGATTAACAGTTGAAATTGCCTAGTCCCTTCAAAAAACGCTAGAAAATGACAAAAACCAAAATTTCCCAAAACACAAAGGACAATTTATCCTGCATCCCACTAGGGATTGATGCAAGCAACTTCCGTATATGGCAACAAAAGATGTTGGTCTACCTACAATATAAGAAGCTAATGGAGGTCACCACCACCAACCCGGGTCCAACACCAGCCTCATGCATCAAGGACCAGCTGAATGAAGCTGCCTGGGTTCTTATCAAAAGAATGAACAAGAGAGTGTACACCTCAATTGTGAACAACTCCAACAGCTGCAACTCCTTTGAGATTTGGAGAAAGATTGAGAAAACATACACCATTGCTACCCCTTGTGCAACCCACAGGATCCTCACCAAATGGGCAACCCTCCAATATTCTGGAAACCTCAACGCATACCTTGACCAAGTGGAGAGTGGCCTGATGCAATTCAATGCCATTGGGTTCCACCAAACCAAGTTATCAATATGCAGAACCATCCTGGCCCAACTAGGAGCAAAGAGGCCGGGACTGGTGAAACCCGTGCTCCTCAATAAGCATACTAAAACCTTTTTGGAGCTGCTAATTGGAAGGCTTAGGGCCCTGTGTGGTGACAACCCTGTCCACAAGGATAACCATGTGGAAAGGGAAGCAAACCTTTTCTAAACGCAAAAGAAAGGACAAAAGCACCCACTTCCGGGTTGCAAGAACGGGCGGCACAACCCAGCCAATCCCCACTTGGAGTACCAATGCTGGGCTCTTCACCCGGAGCTGAGACCAGTAAGGAAGTCCAAGCAAGATCATACTTCACGCAAGTAAAAGCAAGTGGCGGGGGAACACCTGAGAAAACAAGCGGTCCTGTGCACAAAATGGAGGTGTCAGAAATGTTTGCAACCACACTCATGCACAAGTTAACCGCACCAAACAAGAATCTTATCCTTGAATTGGGGGCAAGCCACCACATGGTCAATCAACCGGATTTGATCCAGGACCCCCGGCCATTTGCAATTGCCATCACCAGAAAGGACTCGGCAATGATGACAGCCACCCCTACCGGCAGCGCAATCCTGGCCAACAAGCAGGGAGCAAACAAGCGGCTTGAAAACGTACTTTTTGTCCCCATGTTGGCCCAGAACATGACGTAACTGGGACAAATTGTTGCAAAGGGAGGCACAATCTTAAACAACAGAGAAACGCTGGGTGTGAAAATCAACGGTAATATCTTCTCGTTTGAAATCAAACAAGGAATATTTAGCTTGACCAAGGAGGTAAGACTCATAACAGGGGAGAAAATTGGACGTGCCTTTGCAGCCATGGATGTCTCTGACAGGCCACGCAAGCACCCGGTTGGCAGAAAGCACCTGGCGGGCAGAAAGCACCCTGGGGATTCCAATCCACAAGATCCACTGGTGCCCGGTTTGTATGAAGGGCAAGATCACCAAGCTGCCATTCAAGAGCCATTTTGAGAAAACCCTCCACCAACTGGAGGTGATCCACACTAACATATGCAGTCCAATAAGCCCATCCACCAACAATGGGGCACGTTTCTTCCTAATCATAGTGGACCAATTCAGCAGTTACATCCACCTCACCCTCTTGAAGAACAAAAGAGACACATTCAAATCAATCCTTACGTACAAAAATCTCATGGAAAACCAGACCAGAAGGAGAATAAAGAAGATAATAAGTGACGCCGGCGGGGAGTTTCTCAGCGCCACAATGAGGCAAAACTTTCACCCATGCGGGATTCAACAAAACATTGTGCCGCCATACACCCCCCAACACAACAGGGTAGCAGAAAGAGGTAACTGGACAATCATCAACATGACCTGGTGTCTCCCACTAGGCTCTAAGCTTGCAAAAGAATGGTGGGTTGAAGCCGTGATAACAGCAGAAACAATCACAAACGCCCTTCCCTCTCTAGGGAAAGGGAGCCTGTCCCCGCACAAGCTGATGTTTGACAGGAAGGCAAACATCCACATCTTCCAAGTATTTGGATGTAGGGCCTGGGTGGTCATCCCCAATCACCTGAAACAAACAAAATTCTTGCCAGTGTCATGGGAAGGCATAATGATTGGATACAATAACAACTACATGTCATACAAAATCCTGCGGACCAGCAACCTCAAAATCATCAAAAGCCGCAATGTACACTTTGATGAGTCCACCTTCCCAGAAGGGAAGGCAATCCATCCGGACCTAAGCAACCAACCAAACAAGAGTATTGTTATCCAGCACAACCCCCTACTGCCCTTCTACAAATACCACAAAGAGCTGGCCCAGGAGGACCAAGATGTCAAGCTGTATCAAATTTATTCCATTTCAAATCTCCAATTCAAACTGTCATACAGAAACTCTTTTGTAATAGCAATGATACTCACAAAACATTTACCCTAACCACAATGTTGTCCTCATTAAAATACTTGATTATCATAGTTCAGATTGATCTTGTCTTCTTCAATCATCTTTGTTTTGTGTTCTTCATTCATGTTCTTACCTCTATTTCTGTACTCTCCTGTCAAAGGTTTGTGTGTTGTCCAAGCTGTTGGTGTCCTATTAGACTTGATCCAAATGGAACCTCCCTTAATTTGATCCAACCAGGTCTGTCAATTATTTTCCCATTTTATCTTGGCCTGGTCTTCTTGAATCATCTTTGTTTTGTGTTCTTCATTCACATTCTTACCTCTATTGCTGTACTCTCCTGTCAAAGGTTTGTGTGTTGTCCAAGCTGTCAGTGTCCTATTAGACTTGATCTAAACAGCCCCTCCCTTAATTTGATCCAACCAGGTTTTTGTGTTGTCCAAGCTGTTGGTGTCCTATTAGACTTGATCTAAACAGCCCCTCCCTTAATTTGATCCTACCAGACTATGTTCAATTGGTTATGAGCCCAGAGCTGCCACTCTGTGTTAAAGCTAAAATGTGGAAATTCTCTTTGTATTTACTAAAACCAGAAACTACATCACATAGAACAAGATGTAAGTAAGACGGATAAGAGCAATGAAAAAAATAAGCTTCATACCCAAGCTGATGGAAATGACTAAGACTCTTGGACGTTGGAAGACTGAATGAATACCCTCCGTATAGACCTGATGTTAGCACAAACAAAAATGGACCACGACCACAATTGTAGAGGAACTAATCAATCAAGTCAGGATTTTGAACAAAGAACATCCAAAAAAGAAAGAGTCAACAGTCGCACCGAATTACTTGAGTTCCTACAAATGATGACTGGATGATCACTTGAATCTTGAGTCAAATAATGAGAGATTCAAGAATGAAGTGTAAAGTGAAAATCCAATGAGAAAAAGAGACTTCAGCCTGCTCACTGGCTTTCGTTAAGAGTTTGGGATTGAGGACCAGATGTGAGATGCATATGCATCACGAAGAAGAGCACGGTCTCACCCGTGGTGGTTGTAAGGAGCGCATTTAAAAGAAAAGAAAAGAAAAATATAAAGGAAATGCATAATAAAAAAATATACAATGTCCAAACCATTCCAACAGTTCCAACAAACAATTCCAACACCTCCCCATAATTCAGTGCAACAAAGACTTTAAGCATCTTGAGGCAAGCAAATCAAGACTCTGCCAACTGGAAGCCTTAGTCAGAGAATCAGCCACCATGGATTTGGTACTTACCAGCCGGACACTTATGTTATTTAAGGAAAGCTGATCACGTAACCATTTCAGTTTCATGTCAATATACTTTGTCTTCGAGTTGGATCCAAAGTGCCGTAATTTATCCAATAGCCCCTTATTGTCTACTAGGAAGCTTGGTGTGAACTTGTTTTTTGTTTGCCAAAGATCGCCTATGACTGATTCAATCCATAGTACTTCCTGCGCGCCGTCCGTCAGCGCATTTAACTCTGCCTCTGTGGACAAGAGTGCAATGTTGCACTGCTTTCGGCTTTTCCATGCAATTGGTGCCGACTTCCAGAAGACAATATAGCCAGACTGAGAACGACGACTTTGAGGATTGTCCGCCCAGGTTGAGTCGCTGAATACAGTTAAGTCGTCCTCATTAATTGAGTTTGGTTCTAGCATCAGAGAGAGAGATGAGGACCCAGCGAGATATTTCCAGACATGAAGTACTTCCCGCCAATGACTAATGCCCGGGCTTTGATTGAACTGGGACAAAATGGATGCAGCGGCAGATAAATCAGGTCTAGTTCAACACGCAAGGTAGTTCAGTATACCGGTGTATTTCCTAAAATTTACACCCAACTTCCTGAATTCAACTTGCTTGTCTTGAGAGGCTGGAACAAGTTGGATCCCGGGTGTCATAGGAGTTCTTACAGACCTGACATTGACCAGATCCAATTCCTTTAACGTCTTCTCAAACAGTTTCGCCTGACTTAACATGATCGTCCCATTGGACCGTGTGTATTCCATTCCTAGGATGGTATCTGGTGGATGTGCAGAAGAGCGTGGAAATTTGACTAAGAATTTGTCTTCAAACCAGTCTACCTCCCCGGCCACAATTAAGTTGTCCACATGAAAGAATACAAACACTTGTCGAGAGGAATGAATATATAGACACGGATCCGCATTAGACTGAACCAACCCAATTTCTTCTAACCATGATGTGAGAGTTTTGTACCAATTTGAAGGCGCCTGACGCAAACCATACAGCGACTTTTTTAGCTTTAGAAACTTTGACTTGCAAGCACTTTCCTTTGGTCGTAATATGTATAAGTCTTCCTCCAAGGGAGCAAAAAGAAACGCAGCTTTCACATTGAACTGGCGTATCTTGAGATTGTGATCCAATCCACACAGTAAGAGAAGAAGCAGAGTAGCGAATTTGCCCGTGGGTGCGTATGTCTCATCATAATCGACTCCAGGCGTTTGAAGATTCCCCATGATGCATAGCCGTGACTTCCGTTTTTCTGGAGATAAACTTGTGGCTGGCTTCACTCTTTCCACCCACATTGTCCTGAGAAAGTGGACTGGATTTACTTTGCAATCCTCCCACACCTGTTGGGATTCTATCTTGTTGAGCTCAGTTTGCCTTTCATTCGACCAGTTGGATTGTCCATCAAATGAGCCATACGAATACTTTGGAGGTTTAACTGACAATGACCGTTCACGTAGATTGTATCTGGGTGTTTCAACATTTGACTGAACTTGAGACTGACTTTGAGTGTCCTCCCCGCCAGCACCGGCTTCAACAGAACATTCATGAGCATTAATAACTGAGGATTCCGGATTGAGCAAGTCCAAGCGATGATAATGATCGGCCGAATCAATTTGAACAGGCTCAGAGTCTGGAGTATGAGACGCCAAAGTTTCAGTTTCAACACCCTCATCACCCACTTCAATGTTGTTGCCAAGCCCATTTGGATTAGAATTATATTCAAAGAAAGTCACATGCTTTGTATCAATGATCTTGTTTGTTGAAGTTAATATCTTGTATGACTGTAGATCATTGTTGTACCCAATAAGTCTTCCAAAAAGACCACGAGGTTTGAGTTTAGAGAACGGTCTTCTATCCCCATGAATGTAAGTGACCGGGTTACCAATTGGATGAAAGTAATCAACGCTGAGTTTTGTTCCTTTGAAAAGCTCATAGGGTGATCTCTTTGATATATGCGAAGGAACTTGATTAAGTGCCAAAGCGCACCCCCTGATAATTACATGCCAAAGGTTCTTAGGTAATTGAGAGTCAAAGAGAACAGTTTGGAGAGATTCCAGAACCAGTCAATTGAATTGTTCTGCCAATCCATTCTGTTGAGGGGTATAAGGATCGGAGAAGGTTTGCCTAATGTTGTTTTGATTGCAGAACTCTGAGAGCTTTGAATTCAGAAATTCCGTACCTCTATTGGAGTGTATGATCATTGGACTGTATTCAAATCTTTTTGATTCGACATTGATGAGAAAACTCAAAGTGTCAGCAACATCACTTTTGTTTTTGATCGGAATGGCCGTGAAGAACCGAGTGCAGCTATTGACTACGGTCAGGAAATAAGTATCTCCATTGACACTTGGTGGAAATATGGGACCAACCAAGTCGCAGTGGATCTCCAGGAAAGGTCTCTCAGCTCAAGAGTGCTTATTATTAAACGGATTTTTCAAAATCTTGCTTATTGCGCAGGATTCACAGACTGAGTGTTTTTTCACTTTCAGACCTAGTTTTGTTCGTATTCTTGCATAGCTAACGTGACCCAGGGACTTGTGCAAAATCTCATCATGAGTGAGGAGTGAAACTTTAGGATTCATTGCAACGACGAAGGGAATAACTGGAATATTGTATTTGTATACACCCTTCTTTTTCCACTCATTTTTCTGAAGGACTAGCTCTTCCTTCCCAAACTCAACCATAAAACCATCCAGCACTAGAGACCGCATGGACAATAAGTTTGCTGTAGAATTGGGGGAAAACAACACATCCGCTAGAGAAGTCACACGACCTTCATCATCCGTCAGTTCCACTACTCCTACTCCTTTGTATTTGAGTGTATTCCTTCCATAACTCGTAGAAATGTACCCGGTTACTGATTGGTCTAAATGAGAGAAGAACTTTAGATCAGACACAATGTGTCTTGAAGATCTGGAGTCGACTACGAAAGAGTTTGGAAGAAACAGATGGCTTGTTTGAAAAGAGCTGAAAGATGTGAATTGAGCCGCTGTGTCGGATGATCCTCCTTTCTTTTTCTTTGGGAATGTGGGTTTGAGATGGGGGTAAAGCTTCCAGAACCGTCCTTCAGGGTGAGCTGATTTAGGATTATGCCAGTTATTGCCACAGGGCTTGATGTTGGAGGAGCTCAGAAAGGATACTGAGTTGACAGCTTCATCGCCCTTGTTTGTATTCGGTTCTTTATTTAGGAACTTGTTATTATTAAACATCCGTAGGTGATCTAGAACTTGTTCTGGGGTAATTTTCTTGTCTGAGTGAGTTATTTGCTGAACTACCGTATCCATGTTCAAAGGTAGCTTTTCCAAGATCAGGTATGCGATGATGTCAGGAGGTAATTCAATCCCAACGTCGTGTAGTCAAGAAATCGCAGTTTTGGTATTGGTAATGAATCCAAGAATTTTAGTGTGAGAAAAGGGGGCGCAAAGAAATTCCTTAAAAATCCTGGCTTGATTGGAAGCATGGTTGGATGCAAAATATTCAGTAATATCCGACCAAATGTGGTGAGCGTCCTTTTCATTGTCAGGAGTTATTATGTTGGCCTGAATGGTTGTGTCTAGTTTGGAAGTGAGAATGGTTCGAATCCTAACGTTCTCCATGTGAGTGAGTCCAATTGGATTGCCAGTTGCATTGATTTTCTTCTTTGTGAGTTTATCGTAGAGGTCCTCCTGTAGATCCATCATGTTGACCACTCGATTACGCCATATAGAAAAGTTGTCCAAGGTGAGTAATGGAATGGCCTCTATGGCAGTCTTGAGTATGGTCGCATTAAGTGAGTCCATCATGTTGGTTTCTGGATGATTAGCGGAGAATTGATTCAAAGCCCTTTCAACTGTTAATTGTGTTAAAGCTAAAATGTGGAAATTCTCTTTGTATTGACTAAAACCAGAAACTACATCACATAGAACAAGATGTAAGTAAGACGGATAAGAGCAATGAAACAAATAAGCTTCATACCCAAGCTGATGGAAATGACTAAGACTCTTGGACGTTGGAAGACTGAATGAATACCCTCCGTATAGACCTGATGTTAGCACAAACAAAAATGGACCACAACCACAATTGTAGAGGAACTAATCAATCAAGTCATGATTTTGAACAAAGAACATCCAAAAAAGAAAGAGTCAACAGTTGCACCAAATTACTTGAGTTCCTTCGAATGATGACTGGATGATCACTTGAATCTTGAGTCAAATAATGACAGATTTGAGAATGAAGTGTAAAGTGAAAATCCAATGAGAAAAAGAGACTTCAGCCTGCTCACTGGCTTTCGTTAAGAGTTTGGGATTGAGGACCAGATGTGAGATGCATATGCATCAGGAAGAAGAGCACAGTCTCACCTGTGGTGGTTGTAAGGAGCGCATTTAAAAGAAAAGAAAAGAAAAATATAAAGGAAATGCATAATAAAAAAAATAGACAATGTCCAAACCATTCCAACAGTTCCAACAAACAATTCCAACACTCTGAAATCAAAAATAAAAACCATAATGTTTCTCAACAACACATTCAGAAGCATTCCAGAACTCTCCAATGTCAACTACGCTGAATGGAAAAGCCAAGTCAGCGCCCACATCATGGATAGAGGATTAGCCAAGTTCATTGAAGACACAATACCTGGAATATCCAATTTACCTATTACTGATCTGGGAGAACTTTGAATTCATCATTCTAGAAGAACTCAAGCCACCGGCATTATCATACAATATATGGGACAGTCAAATATTGATAGATTGGTCACCAAGGAAAACAGAAGGGACCCACTTATGCTTTGGAACAATATCAAAGATCACTTCCAGTCAACCTTGATCAAAAACCAAGCACAAGTATTTCAGGAATTTCTAACACTCACCTTTGATGACAACATCAAAGTCTTTCTCAAAAATCTAGCTCATCACTGGAGGGCAATGACATCAGTAGACATCAACATTGGAATGCCAAAGGACTTTCACCTACATGAAAACTTACTAGCGGAAGTAATAGTGAATCAAATTCCCAAATGTCTGGAAAATATCAAAGACCAGCTCACAAGTCAGCCACCTTTGAATCTAGACATCATACAGAAATACCTGGAAAACAAATCCAGGGAAACTGTAGTAACCGGTACAACTCATACAATCAAACAAGAATCTGCTCTCATATCAAGAGGAGATCACAAATGCAGAAATGGGGAACACAACCCTAATGCATGGCACCATATTCACAGATGTTGGGAACTTCATCCCAAATTGAGGAAGAGTGCCAAAGAACAAGTCAACAAACAAAAGTTCAAAAAGGGCAAAAAGGGAACCACAGCTAAAGCAAGCCAGCAACAAAATACAAACAAACAAGACAACAAAGAATACAAAACTCCTATGGCGTCCAGCTTCCATTGCATTGCTATGGCCTTAGCCGCCCAAGGAATGACAAACATAGCCTACCTCAATAGTGGTGCCTCTCATCACATGATTGCTAACAAGGATGCCTTCTTCAACTATGTTAGCAAGAAATCCAGAATCAAGTTAGCCAATGGTGAATTGATGAACTGCAAAGGTAATGGAAAGGTCCTAGTAAAAAACTATTTTGGTAAACATGAAGAATTCAATTTTCTTCATGTCCCCAATATTGTAGGAACCCTTATCAGCAACGTGCAACTATACCAGAAAGGTTATTATGTGACGCCTCCTAACGGCAAACTCAAGTTTAATGTCACAAATGGCAATAACATTCTATTCAATGGATTTCTCAAAGGCCATGTCTTTGTAATTAACTTTGAAATTACTCAAAGTGAGTCAGGACAACCGCCACATCTCTCAAAATCTAAATTGGAAACAACTACTGACTTCAACCTCCTTCACCAAAAGGCCAGGCATCCAAGTAACAAGTCACTTGCCAAAATGTTTGGTATCCCAAATGTCTCTATAAATTGTGAACCCTGTTGCCTCTCCAAATTGACTTGCCTTCATTTCTCTTCATCCTTACCCTCTCTAACTGAACCACTAGAGTACATTCACATGGATATAAGTGGTCCAATTAAGCCTGCAACCAACAATTGAGAAGAATACTAATTCAAGATTACCAATGCCTTTACTTCTTACAAAGTTGTATATATTCTCCAAAGAAAGTCAGATGCTTTTACAAATTTTAAACAATTTCATGCAATGGCAACCAATATTCACTCCAAAAAAATCAAAAAACTAGTTACCAATGGTGGCGGAGAATTTAACTCATGTGAATTTAAAACATTCTTGGCAGAGAATGGAATTTGCATGCATGTATCTGCCCCTTACACTCCGCAACAGAACCCAGTAGCGGAAAGAGGAAACAGAACCACTACAGAAAAGGCAAGGGCCCTTCTGAAAATGGAAAACTTTCTTCATAAGCTATGGAATGAAGAAGTAATGAAGGCTGTGTTCTACAAGAATATAACACCAACTAGAAAGAACAAATGGAAAACTGCCTACAAGTTATGGCGTGGAAGGGAGTTCAAGCTATCATTACTCCATCCATTTGGTTTTCAAGCGTACATTCACACCCTGAAAGCAAATTTCAAATCCAAGTTTGATGAAATGGCAAAGAAGGGTTTTCTTCTTGGTTATCAATCCAACATGCAAAATTGGAGGCTACTAACCAACAGTGGCTCCGTCACACACAGTCATGATGTGACATTCAACGACTCCTTTTTTCCTGGAATCTCAAGTATCAGCCATGGAGTCAGGTCTGGTGATTTGGAGGAAGACATCTCTGAACAGATTCTCCCATGCAATTATCCTGCTCCCACTGACTTGTCCCCCTCGCCTGAGCAGGACCAGACACCTGAGCCTATGATTCCCCAAGTGGAAAGCTCTCCTGATCCAATCAATGACCCCACCGCAAACTGGCCAAAGAAACCTGGATGGGAAATAAGACTGGAACCTGTGGGTCAGCTTGCACCCAATAACATTGACTCATCAATTGGGGCGCAGAACATCATAGAAGAATCGAGGCGTAGGGTGCATGTATCCGTTCTTGACTCATGTGACCTGTTGTCCCCATCTGTTGCTTTCCTGGCAGGCGCTCAACACTTTGAAGAATCCATTGATGTCCCCAAATCTTTTTCTCAAGCTTGCAAATCAAACAAATGGGAGAGCTGGTGGAAAGCAATTCAACTCAAGCTTGATGCAATGGGTGCACTCAAGGTATGGGAGATTGTGAAAATCCCTCAAGGAGCAAATCTGCTGGCCACAGTATGGGTTTTTCAAAATAAATTCAATCAAAATGGTCTCTTATCAAAATTCAAAGCTTGCCTGTGTGCCGCCAGCAACTTCCAAGAGGAAGGGATAGACTACAATGAAACTTACGCACCTACCGCACAACCAGCAGCCCTCAAGACAGTCCTTGCAATGGCAGTACAAGGGGGTTTAAGATTCATCAAATGGACATGAAGAATGCCTTTCTGAACGGTGATCTCAAGGAGGAAATCTACCTGCGCCCTCCCTCTGGAATTTCAATCCCAATGGGATACTGTCTGCGACTCAAAAAATCCATCTATGGCCTCAAGCAAGCTCCCCAATTTTGGTACGGGGCGCTAAAGGAATTCTTCACGTTGATCTCATTCTCTCCATCTCCCGCCAATCCCTGTTTATTCATCTCGCAGGTTCCAGTCTGGGAGTGTTGGGTACATGTATATGTTGATGACATGGTGATAGCAAGTTCCCAGGTAAATAGGTTCAAAACGCTCATCAAAAAACACTTCCTTATTGAAGATCTTGGTCCAGTGAACCATCTTCTTGGAATGCGCATAACTCACACGTTGAGCGGATTGCACATCAATCAAGATACTTATGCAACTAAAATCTTACGCACTTTTGGAATGGAGGACTCTTGACCGGTTTGAACTCCTATGGTGCCCAACACAAGGCTTTTCAAGGGAAATGATGGAGAGATAGCTGAATTTTCCGCACTGGGTATCAACTATAGGAAAGCCATTGGGCTCTTGAATTACCTTTCTGTTTCCACTTGTCCTTGTAAAGTCCCTTATGGATTTATCCTGAGCATCCACCGCTAAGCATCCACCATCACCTTCCGTCAGCAGGGTTTGGACGTTCTGGGATCAACTCTTGATGAGATTACATCATTGGGTACTTACATAAGCATCAACCATCACCTTCCGTCAGCAGGGTTTGGACGTTCCGGGATCCACTCTTAATGAGGAGAGAGTCTGATCCCGGGGCGGGTGGGTGATTGGGTTATATATCTATATAAAAGGTTGGTGACATGTGAGAAAGTGTGACATATGTATGTGTTTGGGTGTGTGACATTATTGTGTCCTATCACGATCCTTACACCCCCTCCCTCAATAATGTCCCCGCATAACCCAATTGCTGTGGCTCTGCTGGCGTGTTTGTTGGGGCCAAGGGGCTTTGTCATGATGTTGGCAAGCTGTGTTGCCAAGCTAGTCCATTGCAGGCCAATCTTGTCCCTTTGGATGAGGTCATTCACAAAGTAGAAGGCTTGGTCCAAATATTTGGTCTGTTTCCTTGATCTGTTGCTTGTTGCTATAAGAATGGCTGCCTTGTCATCACAGTAGATTGTTGAGGCGCATTGAAAATCAAGGTCAGACAGAGTTAGGCGTAGATGCGCTAGTAGCTGGGACCCCTCCAAAAGCGCTACATATTCCCCGGCACAGGTAGATAATGCCACAACAGTCTGTTGCTTTGCCCCCCATGCTACCATATTGTCGTTGTATTGGATGACATAACCACTGGTAGAACGTTCATGTTCTCCCCCAAAGCTGGAATCTGCCCACATGCAGAGACCCCCCAAGCTCTCTTGGGTATAACAGAGCCTTTGGTCAACAGAGCTTTTCAGGTAACCAACCAGGTGATCTAGTTGTAGCCAGTGGGTGGAGGACAGGCATGATCTGAACCTAGCCAGTTGATTAACTGCATAGGAAATATCGGGAAGTGTCTTGCATGCAAGGTACATCAGCAAGCCTACAAAAGATTTTTATTCCGTTATGTTTACCGCCTTGCCAGTATGTTTCTCCAATTCAAGTTCAGATAGCGGCGCTCTCTTGAGGTGGGCCTGCCGCGGGTAGGTATCAATGATTTCCTGGGCAAACAGTGATTGGTCCAATGTCATGTCCCCCTTTGCCGTCCGTACCCTTATCCAAACAATTTTGTCTACTGATGCCTTCCATTTGATTTTCAATTGGCTTTCCACACCTTCCCTGAACCGCGCCAGCATACGTTCCAACAATGCCATTACAACTCCGTCATCAACATGCAGCCAAACAACAACAAATCCGTTGCCGTCCCAGCAGAGGTATAGGGAATCTTCCAGCTCACTGGCCCATTATCCCACCTTCTCCACAACGGACTTGAAGTGTTTCCACCAGCACCTTGCTGCCTGTCTTGTCCCGTACATAGCCTTTTTCAGCTTCATAACAAAACCTTTCCATTGTGGGCAGACCAGCACGGGTGGTTGCACGTACACTTTGCCCTCTATGGGTCCGTAAAGATATGCCGCACTGACATCAAAGCTAGCCAGAGGAAAACCACCATGATGCGCTATTGCTAGGAGTAGTCAAAGGGTATTCAGTGAGGCAGTCAGTGCGTAGATTTTGTATACGTCCACTCCCATTTTTTGGCTGCAACCTTTGGCAACGTACCATGATTTACATTGTGTTAACCTCCCTTCTGCATCCCTTTTATGTGCCAGGACAAATTTTGCTCCCAAGACTTTCATCCCTGCATGCGGTTGGACTGGTTCCCATACATCAAGATTGTCAAATTGTTGAATCTTGTCTTCTCCTGATCTCAGCCACTCTGCCGCCCACTCCCCCTTCAGTGCCTTGGGCATCAAACAAGGGACTGCCCTCTCAATTTTCCTGGGCAAAGCGTCTATTGCCACTTCTTCATCTGCAGCTATCTTGTTGGTTGCCTCTTCTCCCAGGCGTAGATTACTGATGATATCTATTGTGGTGTTTGCCATTGCCTGAACTGGAAGCGCCTGGAAGAAAGGAAAGATGGCCAAGGTAGAGTGTATGACCCTTTGTTCTTTCTCTGACCAAAATAGCCACCCTGCCCCCCCAGGGGGAAAACAAAGCAAGCGGCAGTGTTGCACCCTTTTGTCCAGTTTCCCCCGGAGTTCCAAGGGTGTGTGGATGATTTCCTCTGCTCCAAAAGGGTAGATGATCGCGGTATTGGGGGCCATGCCGCATAGGAGTTCTAGAGGAGTCTTGCTCCCCTTCCTAGAGTTCGGGAGCCGGTTCATGATATAGGCTGCAACGTGGTAAGAAAATGACCAAAATTTCTTATCCATGCCACTCTCGTGCAGCATGGTCCTTGCAAGATCTCCTAGCGTCCGATTAACCCTTTCAGCCTCCCCATTCTGTTCTGGGTGATATGGAGGAATGGATGCCATCTGGATGCCCAACAGCTCAACTCTGCGCTTAAGCGGGCTGGTGTACTCCACCGCATTGTTGCTCCTGATGTATTTGGGATAGGACCCCCTGGTGAGTTTTATGTTTTCCAGCCAGCCCATGATTTTGCTGGGCACTTCTGATCTTGTCTTCAGGATTTCAATGAATGTATACGTAGTTGCATGATCTCTGAAGGTCAAGAGGAATCTGGCGCCAATCAAATCCTCCTCAAAGGGCCCTGCAACGTCTGTCACAAAAAGATCAAGAGGCGCATCCCGAGCAATCCCAGACTCAACACCTGGCACCTTCTGGTCCAGGCTTTTTGAGATGGCGCATTGCTTGCAAAAAAATGACCGCCAGGCACCGTTGATCTCATCCGGGTAGTGTGTTCTTAGGAACTGTCTCACAACTGCCTCGGAGGCATGGCCTAGGCGTACATGCCATTTATAGGGGTCAAAGGAAGGTTTTGAGGAAAGTTTCATTGCTCTGTTCTCCAATATGCAAGTCTGTATCATCCAGCAGTAGTTACGGAAGGAAGTATTATAGTCATTTCCCAATGGATCAGTCAGGATGGCCTTCAGCCCTGAGTAAGTCAGTTTCCACCCCACCAACAGTAGACGCCCCGTTGATAGTATGATTCCATTAAACTCTGGGCAAAGGTACACATCGTCAATTGTCATTGTCCCTGTCTTTGTCGGGATCGTGAGGCTGCCAATGGTCGAGGCGGTTACGTGGTGTTTGTCAGTGGCTAGGAGGAATTGCTTTGGTTGGGACAGATGAGAGGTCGGGGAGAAATAGCGGGAGGGGCCACTCACGTGTGCGCTGGCCCTGGAATCAAGCAATATTTTGCCACCATCCATCTCTGGCATGTCAATTACTCAAAGCTGGTTGTTTTGACGGTGGTCCCTGTTTGGGCGTTGTGGAAAGAATAGAGGTTATCCCCCTATAATTGTCCCAAGGTTTGGAATTTAACGGTTCCCTGCGTTTGAAAGGAGATGAGGATGTCCAAAGTTGCTCTTAAATGAGAAATAGAAATAAGGAGATAAGAGATAAAGAAAAGTAGAGAGAGAGAGAGAGAGAAATCACCAATCCTTCAATCCTAAGAACTTTCCACCTGGATGTGTATCCGGTATGAGTTCCCTTAATCTCCTGGTGAGATGAGTGATCTAATCCAATGATGTGATTCCCTTCCTCTTCTGCTACCTCTGCCTCCTCTACCTCATATGCATGCCTCCTCTCCTCCAACCCGGAGTTGGGAGTGAGGATAAGTCCTCCCCCTCATCCCTAACCTAAGTACACGCGCAAATGACAGTATGACAAAGAAACAGAAAACAATCCCAAAACAGAAACCCTAGCCTCCTCTCCCCACCTCCTCCGTACCAAACTCCCCCCGTTGTCCGTACGCCGTTCCGTCCATCCGGTTTGTCCTTCTCATGACGCGGTCCTTGCACCACGCCCTACTCAGAGCCCCCCGCGCCTGTCCGTATCCATTTTTCCGCGCCTGTTGTGGGTGTCCGGTAATATCCGGCCTGATCTGCGCGCTTGCGCGCACGCTCCATCCATTCCTTCATAGCCCGCGGATTGCTCCGCCCCTACGTATCCAAACCGGCGCGCCCGCAAACCTAGTTGAGCGCACTACCTTCCGAATCCAATCTCCGGGGCGGATTGCCGCCCACGCCGCATTTGATGCTGAGCCCAACCCGTCCACCAGGTGCGGAGCCAAACAGCGGCTGCTGCTGATCCAGCAGCTGCCGCTGCTGAGCACTCTGCATACCCTAATGCTGAGCGTGCAGCCGCAACACAGTTCCCAATCCGTGTCTATAAATTGACACCACAGCGTTGAGGAGGTAAGTACCTTGAGTTATGCGCCACATGGTCGGTCTGCGGCAACGGTATCTTGCCCATCTGAACATCCGCCCAGAAGATTGAGCAGTCCGCGTACCAGTGGCCGTCAGTACCGCAGTATTGGCAGGCACAGCCGTAGGTGTCCAGGAGAGCCTCTGACTTCTGCTTCCCCATGTAGCACGCGGCACAAATGACTGACAAATTTGGCTTGGATGTTGGTTGAGCTTGGCCTCAACGCTGTGGAGGAACATAGCGCCCTTGGACAGCTTGGATTTTGTCTAGATCCATCAGATTGGTGCTTCCCATAGCCTTTGGACGCAGTTTCCCAATTGCACCCTGGAGGACGTTTGCCACATCCAGAAACTGTGGGATTGTCTTTGCATCGTTCAGCTTCTGCAACACTGAGTAATCGTAGGTTTTTGCATTGATGCCCGGCAGTGCTGTTGCCACCAATTGCACAAGCAGTCCAACTAATTCATTCCTGGTTATGTCCAGCTTGTTCAGGTTGGCCATAACAGTATGAAAAGATGTGATCCAAGCCATGTCCGCCTTGGGAGAGGTGAGTAGTGCCACCATCTTCTCGCCACCGCAAGCTTGTGACGTCTGTCTGACGGCTTTCACGTATCCACCAGCATGTCATAGATTGCCTTCCCCAATTTGACCTGGGACACCTCAACAATTGCGTAGAGTTTGTCATTGACCAAGTTACGCAGTAGGTTGACAATAGTTCTCTGTTGTTGTGAGGTTGCTAAACCTAGTGGGGTCCCCCAGAAACGTTGGATCCCAATCAAAGGTCTGTCAGAGGGTACGGTCAATTGCCCCCTCCCACACATTGAAATTGGATCAATCAAACGCCAGGACTGGCCGTTTTGTGTTGATGTTCCAATGGAATGACATGGGATCCTTGACAAACGTCAAGCATAGTGGATTACTGGTTGGTCTTGCGGGTAAGTCCAAGTGTGGTGGCACAGGGATTTGGATAGACTCCTGCTGGGTTGCCATCCTGCTCATGGCCGCTTCAACGCGCTGAAATTGTTGGGTTAGAGTAGTTTGTAGAGTTTCAAAACGTGATTTGAATTCTGTCTTTGAGGCAAATGCCTCCGGCAAGTTGCTTGGTTCCCCCATCATGGGGTCGGTGGTGCCAGATGCTGTTTTGGCCGAGTTTTTCTTTAACCAGTCCTCTTTTTTCTTTTGGTACCGCTTGTCCATAAAACCCGTTCCCTCGGCTAATCTGGTGAGCCGGCTTTTAACCTGTAAAGTTCCTTATGGATTTATCCTGAGCATCCACCATCACCTTCCGTCAGCAGGGTTCGGACGTTCCGGGATCCACTCTTGATGAGATTACATCATTGGGTACTTACCTAAGCATCCTCCATCACCTTCCGTCAGCAGGGTTCGGACGTTCCGGGATCCACTCTCGATGAGGAGAGAGTCTGATCCCGGGGCGGGTGGATGATTGGGTTATATATCTATATACAAGGTTGGTGACATGTGAGAAAGTGTGACATATGTATGTGTTTGGGTGTGTGACATTATTGTGTCCTATCACGCATCCTTACAGTCCTGACATAGCCTTTGCTGTGTCGCAGCTCTCTCAGCATCTCGAGCGTCCTGGGATCGTGCACTGGAAAGCATGTCTCCATCTTCTTCGCTACATACGCGGAACACTTCTTTACGGCATCAGCTTCCGAAAGGGCTCTGCCGATCTTGCCATCTACACTGATGCCGACTTTGCCAACTGCCCGGATATCAGACGCTACTATACCGGTTACGTTCTTCGGATTGGGACAGCGGTTGTCTCGTGGCGGTCCTCGAAGCAACCAACGGTGTCGTCTTCGACAACCGAGGCCGAGTCCAAAGCTCTGTACGAGGGAATTCAAGAGGCTACTTGGTTTGCAATCCTGCTCTCATCCATAGGGCGGCCGGCGAAGTCCTCTCTGCCTGTGCTCTGCGACAATCAAGCCCAATACCACTGGGCGCGTATACAACGGTAAGCCATCCAAAGATAAAAGCCCATGAAGGCCTAAGGATGGAACTAACCAACGCCATACCCGGGTTCTGACATACAGACCAGGAGAGTCCAGCCGGCCGGCGGACATGCAACACTAGCGAAAGCCTAGGACAAAGAGATAAGAGTAAGCACGCCATGAGAAGCCCCAACAGGATGACGAGTTTAATACCGTACCCTGTAATGATAGGCTAACTCAGGCTGGTGTCTAAATTACCCCATCCAGGACGGCAGCTAGTCCCAATTGGGAAGGGAAGACATGGTGTGGTACGCGACCCAATTTGCAACGGTACGCAACCAACGACCCTATGCCTATCCATGCCCAAAGGACAGAGAACAGGGTTGCTAAATGAGCAGTATAAAGGAGGATAGCCATCAGGGATTGCTCGTTTCACTATCCATCCAGAATCATTCGCTCGCATTAACCACATTGTCTCGTCCCCCCTTTTTTTTATATATAGTCATACATAAGGGCAATAAAATCTTAGTCTGGATCGCAAAACCAGAACACTCCTGTTCCTCAGACATCTAAACCGGTGACTGTGTCCCGACCCATTGGTGTCCTGCTGAGAGCTTCATAGTCAAAGGCCTATTTCCCTGGGCTACTCAATCCGTATCCCGTCCTCTTCTCGTGAGCTAGAGAACTGCCTCAACTCTTACATCTTTGGTGAGAATGACGTCGACATTTTGATGGTATGGCCCCCCAAAAAAGGAAGGAGAAAATAGTTTAATCTGTCGTCGGTGCTCAGATGGTATTATCAGATCGGTTTGCGCTGTCAGTGGGAATGCCGCAGTTTTCATGTGCACTTGAAACTAAACCTTTTGGCTGATTTCGATCAAGCCGAATAAGTAATTGGTAGTAGCTGAGCTTTAGGTTTGAATTTACTCTCCTTTAACAAAAATTGATATTTTCAACAATGAGGATCCACATTTTTCTTCATGATGTAAAAATAGTAGTGAAACATTTCCCCCAACTCGATGACTTCAACAGACCAGATGCCAGGGCGCTGCAGATGTGGTTTCCTAAAATGCGGTTGACCAAAAGTAATATAAAGAAACACGCCCCCAGGCCGGAGAATCCTTGCCATGGGAAAGTCCGAACGGAAGGCTGGTCAATAAGCATTGCTATAAGTTGAAATAAAATATTGAAATAAGAACTTACCTTACTACCTCATCCACTTCTGATTTACAGTTTTGGATAACCTCAGGTGAGGGATTCTGTGAGTTGGTAGAGTGTGGTTGATATCAAATACCTATGAGCGGTGGAAGGTTGGTGCAATCTTACCCATACGTCACCCTTCTCGCACATCAAGGCATCCATCGTTCCTACCGTTTAGAAAAAAAATGCGCACAAGTCTGAGGGATTGGCTTCACTTATCCTCACAAGATTTGAAGAGGTTTCAGACCTTTATCAATCGCAACGTCAAAGGATGAATCCTCAAATGGCAAGCTCCTGACGTCTCCTTGTATCCCTATGATTGGGGTCAAAAAGCCCTTTGATTAGCAACAAGTTAAAAATGCGAACATGAAAAGATTTCAATGCTGGCAATTGATAGAAGTACATGTCATTCCTGGGCATGTTGACGCATGTTGCGATTGCATTCGATCGATGACAATTTGAGAGAAATCGACGTTGACGATGTTAAGGAATCCAGTATCGTACATATCCTTCGAGAGATCTTTCAGGGTGATACAATTCAGCGAAGTTCGACCGAAAAATGTCCCGGGCAAACGTCATCCAGTAACGAAGTATTCTCTAGAACTGAGTGAGCTTAAAAATTTTGAGGGGGTGTTTCATTTGTAGTGCTCACTGGAATTGCCACAGCCTAACATGCATATGCGCGCACTTTTGGGGACGAATTCAGTGATCAGGTCGGATAAGTCATCGTAAGACTTGAACCAGTCAAACCGAAGATCTTCGGTCTCTCGAGCGTATCTGTCTTCCCAATACTGCTTCGTGCCATACAATTTATTATCCTGTCAGTGTTCAAAGGTCAAGCTATCAGAAATCAGTCTTTGAGCTAAAAATGCGGCCGAAACAACTTGAAGGAGTTGGGAAGGAAAATAGATACAGTGGGAAGGTTGTTCATGCTTTTTTCTGGTTAACCTCAGTCGAGATTCGAGCGTGTGGTTGGTCCCAGATCGAAATTGAAATTTGGACGCACCGGGTGCCCGGCTGCAGACCAACGGGGGAGCTAAATCTTTGAAACCCAGGTCTAAATGCTCTCATCCAGGAGACAGGCGCGCGCCGCCAAAGTTGGCCCACAATTCGGGGCTTACCCTCCAAGGTTTGTTTTGAACAAGTGGCAAGCATATCCGGATGCATACTCCCAAGATAACCAAGCTAATCAAACCGTGAAAATTTGTACAAAAAAATGATGATCTGCCACAATTCTTCCCTTCTTGAACGCAGGAAATGATAAATCTAACTAGGTCAACAATACTGGTTTTCCTCAAACAGATTGAACAAGCTGTTTAGATTATTGTTCTCTTGTTTTATGACTGAACTCAAAATATCTTAATTTTTGAGATTTTATTTTTCAGATTATAATTTTTTCATCAACTTTGATTTCTTCTCAAGGATTAGTTTGGTGTTTTTTCTTATAGCCTCTAAGTTACTTTGAGAAATGTTCTTCATAAACTCCAGAAAGCAAAAACCTTGAAGCCTGATGAAATTTTCAAATATTCCGGTTAAAAATTTTGTTTGGAGCCATTTTTTTTAGAAAAAAAATATTTTCATTTCATTTTAATATTTAAAAGCCATTCCTTTCTGAATTGAAATACCATCATCAGTGAAGCCTCATCCCACAGCAGATGTGCCTCCTCCTTGAGCTCCTCTGAATTGAGCACAGAAAGACACCAGGCTAGAATATTTAAGAAAAAGGAGATACTTGATGAATAGGAGAGTCAAAGTGAAAATTGAAATAATTTATCAATGCAACTATGCTCCAGAAATAGATTTTAAACAAAAAATTCTACAATGAAAAAACTGGTCTGATGTTTTTTGATAGCAGATATGTTTCTTGAAGGGTTTATTTCATTTGATTTTCTTTGAGTGAAATTATTTTATGAATTCTAAATTTGATCACATTAAGTTAAAATTATTTTATTTTTGAAATTTCTAGCTACCAGACATGAGAAGTTGGGAATTTCAATCAACTTCTCAAATTTTGGAATATATTGTTCCATCCACAAATTTCAAAATAAATATTCTTTTGAAATTGTGAGGATATGTGCAACATCATAAGTAAAAATGAGTTAAATTCCAAATTTTCAAAATAAATTCCCAAAAAAAAATTGAATTGGAAGGCATTCCTCATTCCTCAAATGATTTTCAACAGGCCTGTGATGAATTGGCCCATTCAGTATTGATAACTTCATGCCTGTTCAGTTCAGAACCTGAAAAAGTTTGGATGCAATAAATATATCCAAGATTGGATCATTTTATCACATTTTTGATCAATCCATAAATTTTTGAATGAATTCACATTTTTGGGCATATTTCATAACCCAAAGAAGGAATAATTTTTTTTTCAGTTAAAAAAACTATTGAAATAGGCATAGGTCTTCAATAACTTTCCTAACCCCAGAAAGTAAGTTTTGTAAGAGTTGGAATATCTTCCATTTTTTCAATGGTGAATTTTGAAAAAAATCCACAACTTTCAAATGGTATTTTTAAAACAAAGTCTGCCATTTATTTAATGGTGTATTTTAACCCAGATCCCCCATTTTTTTAATAGTGGATCTTAAGCCAAATTCACCATTTAAATATAAAAAAAACCACTTATTATAAAACAGGGTTGTCAGATTCACCCAAGAATAATTAAATTTTTTCAATTATTTTTCATGAAGGGAAATAACTTTCTTCTCCCTCTCCCTCTCACTCTTTCTCCCTACTTTGTGATTTCAGAAACAATAAATTCATCCTAATTTATAAAATATATAATCCATCCATTCTAATTAATCATTTTTTCATTTCAGGGTTTGAGCTACTTGCCCATGCTCAATATCAACTAAACTTATGTCACCCATAACCTTATTTATCTTCATGTTCCTTCCCCATACACAGCAAACTCAAATTATCATGCTTATAAACCCCTAGATCTATGAGTCTAATTTCTTCCTTTGCTCTCAAACCCAGCATCCTTGCAACAATTCCTACCTGTGCCAAAATAGCTACCTACCTAACACTTTTGTCTTAGCCCCATTTATGTAAAACTTTCAGAAGCCCTGTCATTCTTTAGATTAATTCACATCATACTGACTGATTTCATAGAAAATAATGGATCAATCAGTTTGGGGAAACATTCAACAACAAGAAAAATCAGTTTAGAAGTATGTTGAAAGAAACAAATGATATCAAATTTAAAACAGAGCTTATATTTGAGTATTTTGATTTTAAAAAAGGGAGAGCCCCTAATAATGACGATATGAAGTTCAAACTCATTAATGAAATGAAAATCCTATTCTCAACTAAATTTAAAGAATTGCTATTCTTTTTAAACTTTTTTATGCCAGTCCTACTGCTATGCTTCCTTTCAAAATTATATAGATAATATTTTTAGATTTTTGGCAGGAATACTTCTACAAAATGAGCTCAAAATACAATTAATTCTTTTCTTAAAAAAATCCTGAATGATCCATTTAAATCAGAACAACTATGCAATTGATTGTCTCAAAAACTGTCAAATAATGGATTGTAGAACTCAAAAAAGAAGTCCAATGTAAAGTACCTTCTGAGACACTAGAAGTGGCCAGATCATTGTTTTCAGAATTTAAAGTGAAAGAAACAAAAAATAAGAAGACAATTTCCAATTATATTGCAGTTTTGAAGGTTGTTTCTTAGAATGAACAAGAATATTTTTTTAATAACCACGCAGGTGATTGACTTTTTTTAGCTGGTGGCCTAGCAGAAAATGGGTAATTTTGTGATAAATAAAGCATGCAATCAATCCTGAAAAACATAATGATAATGATCTGGAAAATTTTTGATTTTCATCTTCTTCTTATCAAAAGTAATGAACAAGGAATCATCAAAGCAGTCCTATTGAAATCTCATCAATCTGATTTTTTAGAAGGTATGAATGAATCAATATTTCAATCTGTTGGTGGAAAAATTTGCAAATTTTTATTATAAATTTTACAGAATAAAATGAAACAATGAGATAAAAAATTTAAAATCAGATAGAATTACTATTTGGAAAAAATTCAATGAAAAATCAATCATTTTTGGTTGCATCAGGATTATCTCCCTTTTAAAGTAATAAGCAAAAAGGAGTATGAAAGCAATTGTATTGCACAAAAATTTCATATGAGAATTTCATGGGGAGGGTTTTCTACTTTCTTTGGCTGTTCTAGAAATATTATTTCATCTGTTTCATCTATTCATTTTATTTTTATAATCTGATAATTAATTTGTGTATATATAATCATTTTACCATAATTTGCCTTATCACCATAGTCAGACTTGATTGAAATATACCAATACAAATCAGGCTGTTGCATCAAAACTGTTCATAATTTTTATTTTGATAGGTAAATTTCATCTCATGATTTCTTTGCTTTGATATTATTGCAATAAACAGGAATTGATGTGATTATTGTAATCAATCTTTAACAAAAAATTGAAATCCCCATCAGGAAATTCCATAAAATTCTTTTCAAAGACAAAAAAAAGTGACATATGGGTTCATCAAATTTTTCAGTGGTGCTTGGCTAAGATTGATGAATTCACATTTTATTTTTGAAATATCAGTATATTTATTTTCACACAAATCTGCAATGAAAAAACTTTATACCACTCTCAGAACATATAAAAAAGGATGATCTAATATTTTTATTTCTTTTTCGCATTTTTCAAATGAAATTTTCACTATTAAGAATTATGATTATATCCCATGCTCCCATTCATGGCATAATGAGTTAACAAGATTTTGACTTCAATAAGTTGATTATACTCCAGTTGATTTTGCCATCTACAGATTCTTAATCCTGAAGAATGTTTCAACTTAATCCTAAACACCTCTTGAAACAGAATTTTAAGAGCCAGCAAATGTTTGGAAAGAATTAATGCAACAATGATTTTAGCTTCAACCAATTTTTTGGCATACCAATTACATTAAAAATGCTTTCACATCCACACACCAATTCTGATGGATCATTTTGCATTATTTAAAAAATAAAGATTTTTAATTACTCAACAACTAATTTATTCCTCCCCTCCTGTATAATAATTTGATTTCTTTTCCATTGGGGAATTCAGAGGGGTAATAATAGAAAGAAAAAGGTTGAACTAAAAAATAAAATTGAAACAAAAGGATGAATTTACAAGAGATGGTTTGAAATTCTTTTCAAAAATTCCCTTGTTGACACAGGGCTTTGTGGGAAAAAAATGAAGGTAAATTTCAGCCATTCAAACAGATCTTATGGCCTGGATCAGTGCATAAAAACTGAAAGCCTGAGAACTTTAGTTATTTATCAGATAGCTCCTGTGGATTTGGGGAGATGGGATTATAATAAATTGTACTGAATTAGTTGGTTTGATGGGTAAAATAATCAAAAAAAGCATTTTGGAGTTTCTTTTTTTATTTTTCGGGGCCAAGTGCAAGAGCATCTGCAAGACAGGATCAGCTATGATTTTTTATACAAAGGAGTGCTTATGTACCTCCTAAATTTTAATTTTCAAAAAAGCCAACTCATTTTTGTTCATGGGGGTTAGAAATTGTGCCTGTTGGTATGAGCATTGTTGTGTGATTTGATGTTGGGTCTTGAAAAAGTTAAAAAAAGTTTTTGATGATTGCCTTTTTTAATAGGAGATGGATAATGATTTTTTGGGGGATTAGGATAGTGACAGGGATTTTTATGATCAGATAGGTTTCTAGAATAAGTTGAAATTCAAATAGAATTGGGGGGGGGGTATGAGGGAGAGTATTAAAGTACTAGGGAGGTGTCACACAGAAGCCTGAAACAGAGCCAGGGTGGCAGATAGCTAACAGGGGGAAGGAAGCCTAGTACCAGAAGAGATACAAAATGGATTGAGCTGAAGATTCAGCTGATGGAGTAAGGAACCCAGGATGGGTGAGAACCCAAAGAGGACTCAAAATGATTCTGGATGGCACTGGGATGAAAGGAGACTCCCCAAATGGAGTGGACTGAAAGCCAGGGTAAAAACAAGTCCTCTTAAGGTTCCCATCCACCATTGAGTCCTTGATTCATCTGCTGTATCTTCAGCTTGATCCATCTTGGATCTCTTTCAGTACTAGGATTCCTTCCCCTTTTTATTTATCTTCCACCCTGGCTCTGTGTCAAGCCTCTGCGTGACATTATAGTAGATTTCATAAGGAAGTGCTAGCAAGTGGAAAAATAGTTCCTTTTATATAATTCTATTTAAAACCTGTGATATCTTATATTTTTAACATGTTAATGATACCTGGAAAGATTACTAATAATATAGGCTGTATTTTATAATCAAAAATAAATCTGGGTCACAGTTGTGACAGGAGGGGATTGGGTGAGGGTCAATTTTAGAAAAATTATTAGTGTGTTTGCATTTGAAGTATTGAACAATGATGTTTTGGGGGGATGGTGAGATGCATCAATTTCAGATTCAATTTTTGAATTTTTCAGGTTAAAATCATGTCTTAAAAATTTCTAAATACATCCCTTTTTTCAAAGATGTTGTGATTTGATTTTTTTTCAAATCTTGACCCTCTTTCACAAAAAAGCATGAACATAGTGTATTATTTTTTAATAAATCAATGCCTTCTGTATTGTTTATCCACAAAAAGTAGGAATGCCAACTTTTAGAAGTTTTTCCAATACAAAAAAAGAATTAATACAGAAATTTAATTTTTGGAAAACCTTCTGAGGTTTTAAAGTGTTCCCTGGGCTGAGAAAAAACATGAGGAAGTTTTGGGCCCCCCAAGGCCTTTAAAAATGAATTGAGGCCTTTGCGGGCTGAAATAAGGCCCTCAGCTCTCCTGTTGGATTTGTCTGGGGGCAGGAATCTTTTGTAAAACTCAATCATGGAAATCAATTGATTTAATTTGAAATTTAAAGATGCAATAGATATCAGTTTTTTGGAAGCAATTAGAATTTGATTTCAGGCTTGAAAAAAACTTCATATGAGAAAAATAAGAGAAATAATGAAAATTCATTTTATTTACATAAAATGAAATATTTCCAGCAGAATATAAGTAGCTTTTAAACAAACATCAAAAAAATCAAAAAATGCTACAGATAAATATTTCCCTTCATGAGGGAGATTTGAATATATTCAAATATTTCAACAAAAATATTGTAAATTACAAAAATAACTTTAAAAGAAATTTGAAAAACAGATTTCTTTGAAGAAAATTCAAGAACTCTTATGCAATTGAAATAAAACTGTATCCTTGGTTTATGATAAAACCCATGGTTTTCTCATCCTTGCTTTTTTCACTCATCCTTGGTGCATCATAAAATCAATGGTTTTACTTTCCTTGGATGACAAAAAAACCTATAGTGTTTGTATTATTGGTTATTAATAAAGCATCTCCTTCCATTCTACTCAATAGGGCGCATCAGATTTCAAATTTTGAAAAATTTAAAAAGCTTATTTCAGGAAAAATATCAATTTTTCAAAAATATTTTTTTATCAAAATAAACAGTGAATCAATGGTTTTAACTGAAAAAAATATAATTTTGAAAAAAAAATGGATAGGTCTGAAATCAGCCATTGAATTTTTTGAAAAATTTAACTCTGATACTCCCTAATGGATCATTCAACCCCATGCTAATATAAATATTTTCAACAGAAATAATCACAAGTTTTCAATACTTGGCTGCCATCAAACCAATTGCTTTTTCCCTATTTTTGGAAAAACCAAAAATTATCTCCAATTCCTGAAAAGCAACACCCCCCCAAACCCACAACTCTGACCATATCATTTTGATCAGACCCAATCCTTGCCAAGCCAATATAAACAGGAGTCCACTATTTAGCTGAAGCATAAAACAATAAAACATGCTGGATAGTACATTCAAGCTATTATGATTTCAAGTCTTTGACCACAAGCTAATGCCAGAATAAACACAGGATGTGGAGGAATAATATGTATTTTGGTCCAGTTTGACAATATAAGGATTAGGTGGATTTTAATTTTTAAAACCTAGGCAGCAGTAGCCATAAGTTAAACCTACTTGATCAATTTTTTAATTTTCAATCCAATTCAATAATGAGTTGCATAGTAATCAAGAGCCAAGAACCTCCTTGAAATCACATCTTTTTCCCAACAATACATCTTTTCCACTCCTGGAGCTGTATTAGAATAGCAAGTAGCTGCAGTAATATATTTCATTTCTCAAAAAGTAGAGCCATTCCTTGCACATTCAGAGGCAACCTACATCAAATTCTTTTCCTTTCTGCCTTTCATCCAATGAAATCAATCCACCCTGATGAAAAACCATCATGGTAGATGGATCACTTTATGAACAATATGAAATTTATATTCATCATTATTTCTCCAATAATTGATAATTGTAGGTCATTTTTTCCATAATCAAAAACCAAAAACTTACAAAAAAAATAAATTGGTACTAGATATTTTTTTGGGTGTAACCCATTGTGCTACCATGCTTCATCACTCCTGTAACAAGAGCCAGTAGAGTTTCAAGTTGATAATTCCACCCAAAATTATTTTACATGCATCTCAGCCCTAGGTCCCAAGGGTTTCACTCCAGAAATCTTGGCCATAGGCTCAGCCTGCTTTTATTCGCACCACTCACAGGATTTTCCATGATTTCATTATTTTTCCTTCTAGAATGACTCCTTTCATTTTTGGGTGATGATTTTTCCTTTCCACTCAAAAATTAAGAGAATCATTCCTTTTCACACTCAGATCATCTCCAAGCATATTTTTATTAAATAATAGTTTGAAAAAAACTATTCATAAACATAAGCAAATTAATGTCAAAAATTTCATAGGTAAAAAGACACCTAAATATTAGGGGAAATCACTATAGAGAAAGAACTTCCTGAGTGTAAGCAATGAATTATTAAACAGACTTCTTCTCATAAAGTAAAATATTTAAATTTTAATGATACCATAGAAGTAAAATTTATTTTAAAACTAGGGGTTTGAGAGGTATTAAATGAAATTTTGAACAAGAGTAACAAAGCAAGATAAAAAACATAACAAAAATATGCAGCAGCGCTATATATAATTCAAGGAAATATTAGGAGGAGTTGTGCACCAGATTCAGTTCAAATTGAAAATAGTGCGCTGGATGCAGTTCAGACAGAAAACTGTTCACAAGATGCAGTTCAGACAGCAAAAAGTGTGCTGTATGCAGATTAGTTTTCAAATGGTGCACTGGATGCAGCCAAGAACGCAAATGGTTCACAAGATACATTCCAGGCTGCAAACAGTTCACCTGATGCAACATCCAACACTTCAACTGCAGGCCATGCACTCCTGTGCTTACCACTTCAGACTTTGGATTCAATTCCATTGACTAAAATCCATTAGCTCATCCAGAGGGACCCAGAAAAGACACCTTCCCACACAATCCAAGCACCCAATGTTAGAGCTGAAAAAACAAAACCTCAACCTTTGTACAAAAGAAATTCAGCCATCCACAAAAAAGGCTACTTCCCAAGGTCTTATTCATACATCAAAACATTCTCATGAAGCATCACAAACCCCATCTCAATTACGGGGCTAAAAATCCTACTTCAATATCCATCCAGCCCTTATCAAGTTCTCAAAACCATAATCTACAAAGTTTCTGACCATAATCTCCTCTAAAAGACATAAAATCATAAATATACCTAATTTGTGTACTTAATTCAAATATCTTGAAATATTTTAAGAAATAATTCATCAAGTACAAAAATAAAAACTTAAAATGTCAAAGAGTGATTTCTTTGAAGAAGAATTGGTATTTACAGTGGGATTTAAATAAATTCTACAAAAAATGAAAAAGAATATAGAAACTTTGAATATAATTTATGAATGGAATTTAGACATGTTGTAATACTCCAAAAAATAATTTATTAAAAAATCAATAATCATAATAAAATCAAAAATTCAATCCTTTGAATAAGAATCAATATGTCTGATGAAACATAAATATATTTTTACAAAAAATAAATAAACATAGAATAATATCACATACACCTATCAATTGATATTAATCCCAATTTCATTAACATTAAGAAAAGAAACTCCATCTGATGCAAGAATAATCAAAGAAATATCAAAAATTGATTTCTTTCAATAAGAATTTATATTTATAATGGAATACAAATAAAATTTTCAAAATCATAAAAAAAGGAGAAAAAATTATCACATACCTGATCAATCAGAATAATTCCATTATTTGGGAATTTATCAGAAAAAAATAAATCAAGTACAAGAATAATGAAGAAAATATCTAAATCTCATTTCTTTGAATAAAATTCAATTCATCTTCCAGAATGCAGCTGGATTTTTACAAACTTCAAAAATAATTTAAAAATGCTACTTATATCAGAGAGGAGTTCAAAATTTTTGAAATATTTTAACAAAAAATTTCTCAAGTATGAGAAAAATAAAAAATTTATTTCTTTTTATTTAAACAAATCATTCTTCAAAATTCATAATTCTTATTCAGGTGATTTATCAAATTTTTGCTGATATTTTTCTGAATATTTCAATTAATCTGGAACAATAAATATCTGTATCACTTTTTTGCATTTCTTCACACTTTTTCAAAAAATTTAATTACATTCCATCAGCAATATCAATTTTTGTTCAAAGAAATTGGCTTATTTGTGATATTATTATTTTAAAAAATGAATGATTTATGGGATATTTAAAATTATCTTAAGTTCCTTTATAAACTAGGTATAAATGTCATTTTCCCCTGTGCTTTCATGTTTGGTATAATTGATTTGAATCCCACTTTATAAATCAATTCTTGATATTTATTTTTTGTTGTTTTTAATCTTGGTTGAAGTGTTTCAATAATTTGAATCCTCCTCATGAAATGGATATATGTAGCATTAGGGAATATCAGAGTTGAATTTTTGAAAAATTTAAAATAGGGCGTATCAGAGTTAAGCAAACCCGCCATTTTTAATGGCGGTTTTCAAACCAAATCCGGCATTTCAAACCCACCATAAAAAATAAAAAAACCCCACTTATTTCACATCAGACGTGTCAGAGTTACCTGGAAATAAGTGGGTTTTCTCAAATAAAGTATTTAAAGGCTTCCACCACCTGTCCACTTCATCCACCCCTGGCTTCCCACCTCCTTCCAACTCTGACCTCATTGAAAAAAAATTTGATTCATTTGTCTTCATCTCTTCATCACTATCCTCCTCACTTCATCACTCTAATCACTTTATTTCTTTCATCACATCCAGCTAACTCTCATAAGATCACTATCCTGATCATTTCATCACTCTCATCCATTTATTAATTTCATCATATCCAGCTAACTCTCATTGGATCACTATTCATATCACTTCATTGCTCTCATCCATTTATCAGTTTCATCAAATCCAAACTCTCATTGCTTTATCCCTCTTTTCACTTCATCATGCTCATCTCTTCCTATTCTCTTTGCTTCATCACTCTCATCCTCTCATCACATCATCACTCTCACCACTTAAACACTCTCATAGCCCTTCATCCCTTCATCCTTCTTATTTTTTTTAAATGGCCCCTCAGCAATCATCCCCTTGCAAGTCCACTAAACAATCCAATGGACCAAAGAAAACATCCCCCAGCAACTCAAAATCCAACAATCCTCCCCCATCAGCTTCCAAAGGCTCAAGTCAGCTCAAGAGAGCTGATCACATCATCCTGGTAAACTGGCCCAAAATTCTGTCCAACTACAATGCTTGCTTTGGATCCAACAATGAAACATGTGTTGGCCAACCTCCATCCTCTAAGGTCAATGGTTATCTCCTGATGGCCAATGAACTCAAGAATGAAACAAAAGGTAGTCTGGATCTGTCATCCAAACAGATGAGGGAGCAATTCAAAAATTATTGAGCCAAGTACAAAAAGGCCCACTCCATGTCAATCTCCACCGGCTTTGGTATCACTGACTCTGACAAAGCCAAGGGAATCAACTTGGTGGTTGATAAGTTTGACTCCATTTGTCCTTTTTATATTCAAATGGATGAAATCTTTGGAAAGAAGGCCAACATCACCCCCTAGCTGCTTTTGATTCCCAACAATCCAATTCAGTTGATTCTGAGGACTTGGCTGGGGATGCTCATCCTAGCAATGGTGATCCTGAAGAAACCTGTGAGTGGCCCCCATCCAATGCCAAGGAGGATATTAAAATGCAATCAGCTCCAATCATGTCTACTTCTGCATTGATTGAGGAGTAAAAACCAACCTTGGACCCCTCCCCTCCTTCTTTGGATTTCTCTTTTCCTGGGGTGGAAGAACAGGAGAAATTGGCCAATGAGGATGATGTCATTCCTGTATCACCATTTCCATCAAAATCAGCTCAAGTAAGGAACCAAGTTCTTTTCTCTTCTTTCCAGTTAATCCTGACTGATTTAGATTTGAAAGAAACAGGCTCATTCATTCCTGAATGGCCAAAAACTCAAGCCAATGGGGCCTCTCATATCCCCTTCAAATGAAAGCAATGATTTTCCCACACAAACCTCCTCTCCAAAGGGAAAGCAAAAGGCCTCTAATTCCATCAACACCAACCCCAATGGCATTCAAAAGAGGAGAAACACTTCAAATTTTTTGGGCTTTGAGGAGATCATGGAGAAGCAATATTCAAGTAAGCCCAGTGGATTCTCCTTTCTATCAAAATCATGATCATTCCTATTACCCTCTGAAAAACAGTGAAATTGCAAATTGAATCTGAAAAAATTTAGTTTGAACAGGAGAAGTGGGATTTTCAACTGGCTATTGATTTCCAAAAGCATAAAGCCAAGAGTTTGGCTCATCAGAAAAAATGGGATGCTGAGTGGAAGTTGAAACAGGCTGAGCTAGAATTTCAATAAGAGGAAAAGGACAAGGATCAAAAGCAAGCACAACTGAAAATGGAGAGGGAACAACTGGAAACAGAAAAAAAGGATAAGTGGTCAATGGCTGCAGCATACATTGGTAGCAGCAGAACATTAGATGAATTAAAGCAGATTACTCAAATAGTGGGATTGTAAATATATTTTCTTTGATGAAAAACTTCAAAAGAAAAAAATCATTTTTGATTCAGACCAGACAAAATTTCCATTAATACCTTCCTCAGAAACTTCTAAAGACATTTATGAATCCCAAGATTGAAGCCTCTTTTGGCAAGCAGCCCTATTCTTCCCACCACTCTGTATGTTTTTCAAGCCATATCCTTCCATCTTGTTCCCTCCCAATCCTATACTTAGATTGGGTTGAGGAACAAGACGGGGTTTGATTGTTTGTTTAACATTTTGAGGGGGTGGGAGAAGAATTGGACATTCACCAATAGCAGTTGAGGGATTGGAAAAAAAAACCAAAAAAAAAAAAAGTCAGTCAAATGGACATCATTGGTGAAACAAGATTGGATCAAAAAAATGAAATCAAACCTGGACTTGATCCCAAGTTCACCAGAAATGTGATCACCAAAAAAAATAAATAAATAAATAAATAAAAAAATAAATAAAAAAACATTGCATCAGCACCCAAAAAAAAAAAAAGAAAAAGAAAAAGAAAAAAAAAAATACTTACCAGGGTGTGAGGGAATTGGGCCAAGCCTTTGGGTAGGGTTTTGGGTTGGGTTGGGGTCAGGCCTGGGGCCAGGTAGGCAGGGCCCAGGAACCAGGGAGGGGGGGCAGGTTGGTCAGCCAGGCAGGCAGGCATTGGGGGGCGGGCATTGATGACGGGGCGGGGCTGACGCAAGGGGGAGGGGGGGTGCTGTGGTAATGGCGCTGGCGGGTGAGCAAGGAGGGGGGGCGGTGGTGGGGCCGGCGGGCAAGGAGGGGGCAAGCAAGGAGGCGGGGGCCAAGGTGGGGCCAGCGGGCAAGGAGGGGGCAAGCAAGGAGGCAGGGGCCAACGGATCAAGAGGGGGGGGCCAAGGTGGTGCCAGCGGCCAAGCAAGGAAAGGGGGGGGCTGAGGTGGGGCCAACAGGCAAGCAAGGAGGGGGTGGTGGTGAAGGAGCAAGCAAGCAAGGTGGTTAGCTTCTGATGATGGGGAGGATGAGGAGAGCTTCCCAGGGTTGCCAAAGGTGGTGGGTGAGGAGGTGGGTGAGTGAATAGTTTAGGATGCAGTGTAAGGTTATTTTGGAGAAGGAGGGAGTACGGTGGGCTACTGAAGAGCCAAATGAGAAGTAATGACAAGGCTTCAAAGAGCCAAGGGAAAGGGGAAAATACTTGTATAGTCAAGTGGAACTGATCTGAAGAGGAGGAAGGGGCACTCTGGTTTGATTGTCTGGTAATCAGATGGGTTTCATTCCTGGTCCAAGGGAAGGACCAGTATTTATGGAAAACAAGAGAACCCCAAAGGGGGCCCAAGGTAGCAGGGTTAAGACAACTGGAGAGCCCCCCAAGGGGGCCTGAGTCAGGAAAAATAGTATGATGAAAGCAGTGAGATAGAAATAAAGCTGACTAAATTTGTCAGTTACAAAATATGAACAGAAAAAAGACAACACACCACTTTAAATGACAAATTTAGGAACTAATTTGAGACCAATCAACATTTCAGAGATTTACGAGAATTGAGAAGAGAATATGAGAGATATGAGATTTTGAGAATAGTTGACAAGACAACACCTTGTCAGGATATGAGATGGGGAAGGAAAGCCTATTTTAAGAGGAGAAACAAGGACCCCAGGCATAGTTTCCTAGCATGATGAAAGCCCTTTTTAAGAGGAGCAACAAGGACCTCAGGCATAGATGCCTAGCTTAATGGGGGGAATGATATGATGATGATGATGATGATGATGATGATGATGATGATGATGATGATGATGATGATGATGATGATGATGATGATGATGATGATGATGATGATGATGATGATGATGATGATGATGATGATGATGATGATGATGATGATGATGATGATGATGATGATGATGATGATGATGATGATGATGATGATGATGATGATGATGATGATGATGATGATGATGATGATGATGATGATGATGATGATGATGATGATGATGATGATGATGATGATGATGATGATGATGATGATGATGATGATGATGATGATGATGATGATGATGATGATGATGATGATGATGATGATGATGATGATGATGATGATGATGATGATGATGATGATGATGATGATGATGATGATGATGATGATGATGATGATAATAATAATAATAATAATAATAATGATGATGATGAGGGTAATGGTAATGGTGATGGTAATGGTAATGGTGATGGTGATGGTGATGGTGATGGGATGGTGATTTTGATGGGATGGTGATGGTAATGGAGTTTAAATGGATTGGTAGCAGTTATTTAATAATGGTGGGGTTGATAGAGTGTTGAATAGTAATGAATGTGATTGTTGTAATGAAAGAGGGTGGACAATAGAAAGATATAAGCAGATATTATTGAAAAAAAAAATGATGGAAGACTTCCAACACACCAGCCTGTTCAATACTAGATAGAAGAATGTTGATGTTAATGTTCAAGGTTGATGATCATGATATTGTGAGGTGATAGTTGATATGGTTGATGTTTAAAAGAATTGATGGTGGAGATGTGGAGGAGTGAGTTGAAATATAGGTTGAGGATGATGGGTGAGTTGTTGTTGTAGAGTAGGATTCAATGTTGGAGATGAGAAGCAACCAAGTGAGATTGCGCAAGAGTGCAGATGAGGTGGAGATGGGAAGCGTCTAAGGTTGCAAAAGTAAGATTCAAAAGAAATTGGGGTTGTGTCCAAGGTTGCAAACATACATGTGAGCAAGTTGGTGGAAGGGGGAGGACACAATGGATGAGAAGTAGCCAGATGTTGCAAGCAATGAGGTGAGGGAGTGGATTTAGCCAATGAGAGGAGTTTTTTAATTGGATGATGATGATAGAGATGGAGCAATGGTTAATGATGGTGGAGATGAGTAGTGATCAAAAAAGGTCAGGAGATGAGTAGCAATTGAAAAATTTCAAAAATTTGAGGTGATAGGTATTGATGAATGATGAAGATTGGGAGAATGGTGAACCATATCTTGGGCATCCTTTTGAACAAGTGATGATGGGTGGGTGGACTTGCTGGATGAAAGGAGTGAAAGATTGGTTGAGTTGGGAAGCACGTCATTGCCGGCACTCAGACTCAAGAAGAGGAAGAAGGGGACCATCCAGGTGCAGAGTGTGAAAAGGGGCAATGTCAATGAATGTCAGCTGATCCAACAGACAAGAGGGTGGAAATACACTGGACCATAGTGGAAGATGATGATGGTTGTGAGCTTGGTCTTGATCAAGGTGTGTGAGCCAAGCTTCTGGAAGAAAGGAAAGGAGAGTAAAAGGTGATGAAGAAGAAGGAAAAAGGGATTATGGGAGGAGGATCAGATTGATGAAGGAGAGGCAAGGATGATTTTAGATGAGCCTTCTGGCCAAGGGTCTTGATTGAGTATGGGAAATCTGAGTATTGAGAGGGACTTCAAAGATTTGGTTGAGCGTATTGAAAGAGGTAGAGCATAGGAAGGTACCAATGAACAATTGGAAATGAGGTCTTTGAATTGGTCAGATGATCAGTGGAATCAAAACAACTTATTGAAGGGTTCAATTGAGATTTGGATTGGAGGGGAGCATTAAATCTAGGGGAAGAGGAGTATAAGAAATGATAATGAGGAGTTTAAGTGGGGAGCAGAAGCAATAGATCATGATGAAAGGGAACAAAGCAGAGGGTGGTGATGAAAATGCAGAGGACAAAGGGATTGGTGGAGGATGAAGCATGAGCAAGAGAAGGAAGAGCGTGTAGTGGGAGGAAAGTTTGAAGCAAGGAAGGTTATGGTCAAGGTTAAAGTTGGTACCATAAGTCAAGAAATCCAACTGGACGTAACAATAAATTCTTTTACATGTTTGATGGCAAAGACTTGTTGACCTTGGGTATTGTGAGTCTTCAGGAATCCAAGGTGAGTCCAGTTGGTCCCAGTAGCACCTTTGAGACCACTATTGCTGATGCTCATCTTGATCCACTTGAACATGGAGCTCAAGAATTCAAAGTTAGCAAGCACAACACCATCAATCTCAATCTTATCACAGAGTTCAAAGATGAAAAGGTTGTTGGACAGTCTGTTGATACAGGGCGTGAGCATGTACCAATCCTTCTTCTTTCTGAGGATCGCAGAGGTGGTCTTTGAATGATTTGAGGATCTGTGGATTGAGGCGGAGCAATTAAGGAGGCATAATTGGTTTGAGTGGGTAGGGTGTTGAGAGGATCAAGTGAGGTGCCTGATCCGGTGTTGGAGTTGGGATCATTAAAGGAAGATGAGTCAGAGAGGGGTGAATTAAGAAGCAAGCAATTTTGGGATTGAAGTCATAAGGTTGCGGAAGCAAGAAATTGTGAGACGGATGATCTGAGATTTGACAGGTAAGTATTTGATGGAGAGTTGAGATGAGGGACAAGTTTGGGGTTGAAGAAAAAAGTTGAGGAGATGAGGTACGGGATGAGGAAAAAGAAGAAGTTGAGGTTGATGGTAGCTTGAGATCAAAGATCCAATTGAGTAAGAGGATGATTTGATGGTAGAGGTGCCAGGGATGAAGCAGGCCTGTTTCCAGATGACAGTGAGGGATAGGATTGAGGTCAAGGACTTAGTCAGATCAAATCAATGATGAGGTTGAGATGATAAAGGTAAGGAAACCAGTTTAAACAATGAAGTTGACTGGATAGGTTAGTGGGATGGGTTTTGGATTTTAACTGTGAAGAGTTTAGGATGGGGAGTAAGGTTATTTTGGAGAAGGAGGGAGTATGGTGGGATACTGAAGAGCCAAATGAGAAGTAATTACAAGGCTTCAAAGAGCCAAGGGAAAGGGGAAAATAATTGTATAGTCAAGTGGAACTGATATGAAGAGGAGGAAGGGGCACTCTGGTTTGATTGTCTGGTAATCAGATGGGTTTCATTCCTGGTCCAAGGGAAGGACCAGTATTTATGGACAACTAGAGAACCCCAAAAGGGGCCTAAGATAGCAGGGTTAAGACAACTGGAGAGCCCCCAGAGGGGGCCTGAGTCAGGAACAATAGTATGATGAAAGCAGTGAGATAGAAATAAAGCTGACTAAATTTGTCAGTCACAAAATATGAACAGAAAAAAGACAACAGTGAGGAGGTGGTGGTGGGTGAGGAGGTGGTGGTGGGTGAGGAGGTGGTGGTGGGTGAGGAGGTGGTGGTGGGTGAGGAGGTGGTGGTGGGTGAGGAGGTGGTGGTGGGTGAGGTGGTGGTGGTGGGTGAGGTGGTGGTGAGGTGGTGGTTGAGGAGGTGGTGGTGGGTGAGGAGGAGGTGGTGGGTGAGGAGGAGAGTAGACCAGTGGTTTGGTGTGGTGGGGTAAGGTGTTGGGTCATTTTTTTCTAAGAAAAAAAAAGAAAAAAAAAAAACAGAGTGAGTCAGCCTAGGATTCTTGGTTGAACAACCAAAACAAAAAAAAAACATTTTACCTATTTCAAAAAAAATCATACTCATCAAAGTGGGAAAGGGTGAGGGTTAAAATCTGCTCTCTCATAGAAGAAGATGAGGGACAAGATGATACAGGGATGACTTGAGGCAGATCAGGAATAAAATCTTCAAATATTTTGTCCCATTCATCTTTGACATTGGCCAAAAGATTGTGAGGTATTAAAAAAGTGATAATCCAGTGGATGAGGAACTTCATGTCTTTGCAATTTTGAAGGTGTTTTTGCATTTACCTTAGGCTGGCCCATCTTCCTTTCAGGACTCCTATGGCATTCTCAATCCAAACTTGTGATTGGGCAAGATGATAGTTGAAATTGGGTTTTCCTTGATTGTTGGACAAAACATTCTGGTAGGCTGGAACCACATATTTCCCACTAACATAAGCTGAATTGGCCAGAAGGTATTGATCTTGTTCAAAGTAGTTCTCTGGTTGTTGGGAAATCCACATCCAATTGAACACATATGAATCATGACAAGAACCTGGAAGGCCAGCATGGAGGGATATGAACTTCTTGTTGTTATTGCAAAAAAGTTTTAGTGCCACAGAGTATCTAAACAAACAGACAAAATGTATTTGGTCAGTGTGTGATCAAAGTTGTTATCAAAGTCATTGGAAAACAAGTGAATCAGTTGAATTTTTTTGCAATCACAATATTGGTTGCCATCTAGCTTGGGTGTTTGACTCAAGGGGATGGTGGTTAGGTCAAAAAACCCAATTCAACCAGGAAAGCCTTTGGTCTCCACTACTTGAGATATCTTTTGAAATTCTTCTTTGGTTGGCCAAGAAAGGACTGAGCAACGTAAAGATAGGATAGCAATCATGACTCTTTTGGTGTATGAGTCAATGGTTCCATAACCAACTGAGAATAGATTTTCTAATTGATGAATTAATGCTCCATTTCCATTTGATCCCAATCTACAAAGAGCAACAGCCAGTTGGATAGCTGGATTGCATTGAGGATTCCAAGAATTGTTCTGGAAGATGTGTTGGTCTTCAATCATCTCCAAAATTTTTATGAATGAAGTCAATAGAGTTTGGAACAGTTGCTGGAAGCTTAGGTTGGGGAGGAGATGAAGCTTTTGCCTTTCATACATAGGGTTGTGGAGAGTTTTTCTTCTTGGAACCATGTATTGCTTTTGTAATAGAGAATTCAAAGCCAACCAAGTTGATTCCAAATTGGAGTCTGAATCAGAGTCAAATACTAACAAAAGTTCACTCAGCTTGTTTGCATTTTCAACTTGCTGGTGGAAAGTTTGATTGGAAATGTTGAGAAAGATTGTGATTTGATGTGGGGTGATGAGATGATGATGGGGTTTTTCTGAAGATAGAGATGTGAAGCAATGGAGATTTGAAGCAACAGAGATGTGAAGCAATGGAGATGTGAATAGATAGAGATGTGAAGCAATGGAGATGAGATGTGCCTGAAGCAATGGAGATGGGATTGATATGGATTTTATGATGTGGATGGGTGTTTTAGATGTGATGGATGGTGGATGGATGATGATACATAAATGGTGGGTTTTAATGGTGGTTTTGATTTTTGAAATCCGCCATTATCATGAAACCCGCCATTTTGAAATAAACCAGTTAGAGGGTATGTGTATTTCAGAAACCCGCCATTAAAAATGGCGGGTTTGCTAACTCTGATACGCCCTAATTTTTATTTCTGGAAAAATATCATTTTTTTGATAAATATTTTTTTTATTAAGAGAAACAATGAACCAATGGATTTTATCTGGAAAAAATCACTTTTCAAAAAAAATGCATAAGCCTGGAATCAACCATTTAATTTTTTGAGAAGCTTCACTCTGATATGCCCTAAATTTTGAAAAATTTAAATAGCTCATTTTAGGAACAATATCAATTGTTCAAAAAATATTTTTGTATCAAAAAAAAAATGAATTAACAGTTTTAACTGAAAAAAAAATGGATAAGCCTGAAATAAGCCATTCAGTTTTTTGAAACTTTCAACTTTGATATGTACTATTTTCATATTCTCTTTTAAGTTTTCTACAAAGGTATCTAAATTCAATCAGAAATCTTGCACTTTCTTCACAGAGATGTTTTTTATATATTTTTTACATTTATCTTTATACTGGGTATTTTTGTTAAAATATTTTCATGTATTTGAATTCCCCTCATAAAATAGAATTAGGTGGTATTTATTTATTTTTTTTGTGATTGGGAAAAAGATGTTTAAATTCCCTCAGAAATATTAATTTTTACGCAAATAAATCAATTTTTGGTTTTATCATTTTACTCAATGAATTATTTGTTCTAATATTTTGAAATATTTGGATTATCCTCATAATATAGGTAAATGGAGTATTTTTCCATTTCTTTTTATTTTTTGCATAAGGTATTCAAATTTCACCAGGAATTTCAATTCTGGTTCAAAGGAATAAACTCTTATATTTTAAAAAAAGCCTTGTAAATCTCTAAGATAAAAACTTCAAGATATTTGGATGTTCCTTTATTAATTATTTTTTTATTTCATGTTTTTTATGCTTGGTACAAAGGAATTTAAATTTCATTGCAAATCTTCAATTCTCTTCATGGAAGTACGTTTTTTGTCTTTATCATTGTCATTTTTTTGAATGTTATATTTTTTGAAATATTTGGAAATATCTGACATTTCCTCATATAATAGTTATCATTAGAATTTTATATTTTTTTTTTTTTACAAAGTGATGTATGTTGAATATATTCCTTTTGGCAAGAAGAAATTTAATTTTTATCATTTTTAGGGTGATTATAAATTCACAACTCCCTGCAGTGTGGGAGTTGTGTTGGGCCCTACACAGCCCATACATGCGTCCAAAACGCACGTGTGGGCATTTTGGGCACGTCTACACGCGCCCAAGGGGCCATCTCAAAGATGAACAACCCCTGGGAGGCCGTATACCCCCCATACACGGCGGACTTTAGCCGTGTCCAGGGGGTGCACAGCCCCATATGGCCCTCCCAGGGGTTGTGCCAAACTTTTTGGGTCCCCCTGGACCACATTTGGGTTTCATCAACCCAAATTTGGGATCAACGCTTACTATGTGGGACTGTTGTTCCACATCTAGCAATCATAAAGTGACACTAAAGTGAAATTAAAGTGAAATTAAAGTGAAACTATAGGAAACTGCAAATAAACATCCCACAAAATTAATCTTTATCAAATTTGAAGTGAGAAAACTGTTTTTCAATTGAAAGCTGGATTGAAATCTGAGGGAGCATTGAATTTTTTTCATTATGGGAACAGTGGAAATCCCTCCTTTTAACATGGACGGACACGTTCAAAGACTACATTAGTTCAATGAACAAAGCTCCAGAAATGAAGGATGGGGGTAATAAATGATTCGAAGCCCAAATTGCATCCTCATAAAGGGTGAAAATTGAGGAACAAAATGTTTCAGAAATTGAAATGACCTCTGGTGGTGAGTAAAATTTTATTTTACTGGTCTTTGCCTTATTTAATTTGATTGAAACAGGAAACTGATGGATTGCATGCCATCAATATAACAATATAACTATTACAGACCCACTTCACCCACCTCCCATGAGAACTTTTCATACCAGGGAAGAGGCACAAACATATTTTCAAACATGGGAAATGAAGCATGGTTACTCTTTAACATTTTTCAACTCAAAGCATGACCAATATGTGGATTTAGCCTGTGATAGACATGGTTTGTACTCTGGGAAATTTCTCACCAAACGGTCAAGGAAAACACACACAAGGAAGCTTGGGTGAAATTTTTTAATCTGTGCAAGTTGCAAAAAGCGGGACCCCTTGTGGCATATCTCCTACAAGAATGATGAACATAACCATGAACCATCCCCACACCCCTCAGTGCATCCTCACCTGACAATAATCTCTGGGGTAGCCTTAGACAATCTAAAAGAAGGCTTGAATGATGGGATCAATACACTTCAACTCAAAAGAAAATTGAGGAAGCTCAATGGTGGAAAATATGTTGATGACCAAAAAATCTATAACACAAAGTTTAAGGTAGCACCAGAAGAACTGAAGGGGAAAAGTGCTATGGAGGTCCTCTTTGAACAACTTAGTAATTCAGGTTGGGTTCATTGAGCAAAATTCAAGGGAGAGGGTCACTTGGAGGCCCTATTCTTGGCTCACCCCAAGCCATTAAATCTTTGCAAGCAATTCCATCATATAGCAATCATGGATTGTACTTATAAAAAAAATAATGACAACATCCCCCTATTGCATGTCATAGGAATTACATCCAACCAAAAAAAGTTCAGAAAAGCTCTTGTTTTTATAACAAGAGAAACTTTTGAGTGCTACAGTTGGTCTGTAAATGCGCCATAGGAGCTGGCTTATCATCCTGAGAGACTTCCCAAAGTCTTTGTGATGGACCATGAAAAAGCTCTGATTTGTGCTATAGAACAGAGTTTCCCTGATTCAAAACAACAGTATTTTCGGTGGCAATTGTCTAAAAACATACAAGAAAACTTTAAGGTGCGCTTTAATAATGAAATTGAAGGATGGAAAAGCTTTATGTCTCTGTGGTCTAAGTATGGGGCCTCTAAAACCAAGGATGAGGGAAGGGTCAATGATGCAGAACTTAAATTAAGTGCCAAATCACAGCCTCTACTTTTAATCTTCCTAGTTTTGGTTTGCTTACATTATGACTTGTTTAAAGTGTTTTTTGGCAGACCATGAGGATGTACTTGAGTATATGGATCATAATATCTTCCGTATCAAAGAGATATTTGTAACAGCTTGGACTTGAAAAAATCCAGACTTTGGAAATAAAACAATGTCTTGGGTTGAAGGATCCCATGCTACTCTCAAACAATTCCTTGAAAATTCATCAGGAAACATGTTGGATGTTTGGATAAACCTAGAGCGAACAGTTTCCAATCAAATTAAATTGGTTCAGGCTGCGCTTAACAACTCTCAAATAAAGATTGGAATAGTTCTTCCTGCTGAACTTTTACCATGGGGATACAAGTTGTTTTCACAAGCAATCAAACTTGTTGGGGAACAATTAAAGAAGTCAAAGCGGAGCCATGATGGGGAAGTGTGCACCAAGTCATGATCAATGACTATGGGTTTTCCCTGTTCCCACCAAGTAGGTGACCTACTAGTGTCAAGAGGCTCTGTTGTTCCTGAAGATGTTCATCCTCAGTGGAGGTTGGATTATGACCCTTGAAGTTCTAGTTCTGTAAGTTGGTTTAAGTTGAATTGTTCAAATAACTTTGTGATTAATGCTTTTTGAATGATGATTCCTACTTGACTAATATTTGATCCTTTGAGTTTTTAAAGGTCAATGTTGATGAACTTTTCAACAATTATCAGCTACATGAGAAGCTCAATGCAATGATTCTTAATCATCCTGATAAAGATTATTTCAGGCTGTTGAGGCACTTGTTGAAGGAGACAGCCAATTATCAATCAAAGCCAAGACTTGAACCTAAATTTTTGCAATCAAGCAGAGGAAATCCAAAATTGATAGATACCCAGCAAGATCCTTCTTTATTTGAACACTTTGAAAAGGAACTTAAGCAGGCAAAGAGAGGTAGAAGTTCACAAAAGAAGAAAAGACAAATGATTGTAAGTATTTTCTTTTGTGAAAGGTTAATTTTTTTGGTTTAATGAACTGATTTGGAATTGTTTATAGTCCAAGTAAGGCTCTTCATCTGAATTTCAAAGTTCAGTTGAAGAAACTGAATGTTAATCAGGTTTGGTGCTATGGGAATCCAATTCCTTTTTGAAGGATGAAGAAGAAGAAATTGATGAGTCAAACAGAAGCTCATCTTTGGTGAGTGTTGAATCCTTTAATGAGTTTAGAATTTGGGCTAACAACTTTTTGATTTTAGGAAGTGGATTACCTCAATCAAATACCCAAGAACTTACATAAGTTCTTGGGTGGGGTTTGGGATCCGGTTGGTGATGGAAATTGTGGTTGTAGAGTAATTTCTAAATCACTTGGGTATGATGAGGATGGATGGTTTAAAGTTTGGAAAGAAATGGTTGAAACATTGAGGAAAAAAAAAGACATGCTATGCTAAGATTTTTGGTGGCAGTAAAGATGTTGAAAAGATAGAAAAAAGACTTATAATAGCTGATACTTATGAAAGACCAATATTTTAGTTTCATTAAATTCATGTTGTAATTTTACTCCTATGAAAGTGGGTGTAAAATAACAATCAGATCCTATGTTCATTTGTTTCATTAACAATAACCATTGGGTGCAGCTTTTACTTAAGGGAGATGCAATTCCAATCCTGCCCATAGTTTCCAAACCCTGTCCCTTGGTTTCTAAAAAAGCAGCTGGTTGGGTTTATCACCTCAAAGATCAACTTGAGTTGTATTCTAACTTATAGATTAATTTCATCATTTGGGTTTGAGTTCTGATGCTGATCTTGTAACTCTATTAATATAAAGGGTTATCACATTTTGAACATCATTATGTTGAGTGTTTTGAGTTAACATCATTATGATGAGTGTTTTGAATCAGATTTTAATGGTAAGTCAGTTCAACTTGTTTTGGGCTGATCCCATCACAAGCTTAACTTTTAGTTAAGCTCATGATGGGATCAGCTTAATGCAAGTTGAACTTGTTTTTTTTTTGTGTTTTTACTTTAGTGCTGGTCAAAAGACTTGTATTTTTTTTGGCAATTTTACTTTAGGGCTGGTCAAAAGACTTCCTGTATTTTTTGGCTGTTCAAAAGACTTGTATTTTTTTTGGCACTTTTACTTTAGGGCTTGTCAAAAGACTTCTGGTATTTTTTGGCACTTTTACTTTAGGGCTAGTCAAGTTGGAAGGCAACTGGTTGGTTGTCTTCAGTTTTTTTGTTTTCTGTTTTTATTTATTTATTTTTACTTTTTACTTTTTACTTTTTTTTTTTGGGCCACCAGACTTGTAGTTGTGCCACACGGCTACACAACTGCATTTGAGCCGTGTAACAATCTACATGGCCCATATGTAGTTGGGCAGACACCACACAGCAGTCCTGGGCTGTGTGGAGTACAGCCTGACCACACTCAACCTGTGTGGAGCTCTACACAACTCAAATCTAGCTGTGTAGCCATGCCACATGGCTCATTTGAGCCGTGAATTTATCATCACCCTCATTTGTATTATTTTTCCTACATTGGATGAGGTTGTTTTCAAATACAAGTTCAAGTTAAAATTCCTTGAAAAAGGTTTCTATTTATTTTGTTTTTGCATATTGAATTAACTCAATTTTTATCCAAGGCATTTTCTCTCACCCCAGGAACTGCTTCAAACCTTAAAAAGTTGTGAAAAAACTTAATTGTCTATATTCACGCCTTTTTTGCATTGTAACATATTTTTGAGTTTTACACACCTTCCTGGGCTGGGAAACCATGCCAGAAGGCATGTATTTGGTAAAAGAATTACTATAATCCTTCCTTCCTTGAAAAAGGCATGATTTTAGCAAAGAAAATGCTAGAATCACACTTTTTTCAAAAAAAAAGCATAGATTTAGTAGCTTTCAAGGTGTGAATTCAGCCTGGGCCTTTTCTTCAGTTTCCAAAATTTGAGAATTAATGGGTTCTTTGGAATTTTTATTTACTTTCATCCATGAATTTCCAAGTTTCCAATGAATCTTGGTGCTGTTCTTTTTGACTAGCCATGTAGCTTTCTGGTGGAATTTGAAGAATTGAATTTAAGAATCGCTTGTCAGTATATTTATGATTTCACAGAGGAAGTGAGGTGGTGTAACTTGGAGTCCAGAGATGATTTTGAGGGATTGAGGGTGCGGATTATTTTTTAAAATTAAACCACACATTTTGGATGGAGGCTGAGGAGTTTATTTTTTTTTTATTAAACCAATTATTTCAGGTTGAATTTGACATGCTTGTGGTGGAATTAATGAGTGTGTTTGTATTTTCAATGGGTTTTTTTGATTATAATTCTTTTTTTCAATTTATCCATGCATTAAAAAAATAGGCTTTAATTACCATTAATGTTCCCTATTACCATTGAATTTTATTTTATATGGATTTGTTCAGATGTTTTGATTGATATCTTCCTTGACAAATCATGAAATTTCGAAATTTTTGTTGGAAGGCTTTTGATTGATTTCATTGAAGGAATTATATAATCAATTATTCAAAAAAATATTATTCTATCAAATATTCAGAACTCTCTGACTCTTCCAAAAAAGAAATAGTTACTTGCATTTCTTGAAAAAAATCACAGGTTGGGTAAATCTAGGATTACCTGTTTTTTGCTTAGGTAAGAACAATGATTTAATATATGAATTTTGGGAATGAAATTGGCTTGAATAACTTCATTTTACTCTTTGGGTACTCATTTTCTTCATTGGTCTGATAAATTTCATCCAAATTCTGTTTTATCCAATATGTAAATATGATGGTTTTATCTGTGATTGCCACATTTTTTCCTTGACTTATATCTCTATTTTTGACTTAATGTATATTTATTTTTTAGAGATATATAATTATAGGATCAATTCTTTTGAAACTATTTTAATTGTAGAAATATTCTGCCTCCAATTCTCCCACAAGTTCAAACCATTATACAAGCCATTTTTTTCATTTCTTTCAAGTCTCCAATCATGAAATGTTTTATTCTTTACTTGGATTGGGGCTTGTTCAGAACAAGGAACCTTGAAATTCTTCAATGCTTTTGTTATTCTGCTTCTTTATTTAAAATTATTTAGTTGAAGATTCTGTCATTTTCCATGCATGGTATGTATTTTGTGGTAGATAATTCAACCAGCCCAGTTCAACACAAGTATTTTGAAGCAGAAAAAAGTAGTAAAAAGTCTACCTTTATGCTTAAGATGTTGTTTGTTTACTAAAGGCTTAATCTGGATTTTATTTTCAAAGTTATAAATTTTATTTAAATGTTAAATAATGAAGTGCAAAAAATATTCTATTCATTGAAAAATATTTTTTAGAACTTGAGGATTATTGATTATATCTACTGCAACAGAACCAGAAAATATATACAACAACACCTGTTCAAGGTTCAGGGTTTTTGAGTGGAGTTGAGCTATTATTAGTGATGATCAATTTTTTTAGATAGTATTATCCAATGATTCTGAGGTTTTTAATTAGTTGAATAAAATCCAATGAATTAAATGAAATCATTTTGGAATTTTGAACATAGACTGCATAATTAATTTGAATATAAAAGAGAGATTAATTAAAACTATTTATCACAAAATTCAACTTTGCTCTGAGTTTTTTTTTTACTTCAAATACCTTTGAATAATGTTTTTTTTTTTTTTACTTCAAATCCTGTTTAATAATGTTTTTTTTTGTTCCAACAATAATTTTGATTTTTTTTTGTTTGATTCATTGAGGATATTTATTTATTTGGGATTGAAACTACTGAATTTACCATTTTGAAGCATAATAATTTTTAATAGCTTACCATTTATGGTCAATGAAGGATTTTGAAAAGCTTGGATGTCAAAAATTGAGGTGTTTATCACTGATTTATCCTATTTTTCCAGCATAAAAAGATCTTTTATTTTGCTTTGAGCAGATGCTTTGCACAGATACTTTGTTTAAATTTTGTAGTTTAAAAATATTTCATAATTATCCCAAGGGCCCAGGATAAATTTACACCTTTGGAATGGATAATCTCATGACTTTCCAATTCAAATATGAAACAAAATGTGGAAAAGGCATGGATTTATTCAAAAAGGTATGAGCTTGAAAATCTTTGATATTTTCATGCCTTTTTGGATAAATTCATACCTTTTGGTTTGTTGTTCACAGGTTCATTACATGGAAAAACACACCAACAGGTGAGAAAGGATCCAAACAGGTAGGATTTGGTCTAAAAATGAAAAATCAAATCAAATCAAATCATGAATTTTCAATAAATTCAAGCCTGTTCCACATATTTTTATTTTTCAATTAAAAAGGCATGAATTCATTGATTTTGAAATCATGACTATATCCAGGATCTATTTTGAGATTGCCAGATGGCTCCTTTCCCCCATCCCATTTGTATTGTTTGCATCATTTGTATTTCTGGTATAACACTAGTTAAGAAGGCATTTTGAATTGACAGCAATTTCTTCATGGAATAGTAGATAGATTATTGTAGACTGAGTTCAAGTTTGAACTGGGTGAAGTTGATAGGTGGCAAAAAATGGTTTAATCCAAATCCCAAAGCAGGGTGTCATAATGTATAATGTGGCATGAATTTGGCTTAAGCACTCCCCTAAAAATCTAAACCCCCTATCATGCAAAATCAACTTTGACAATGTTGCTGAACTAGGTGCTTTGTTTCCCTAATTTGAATGATGGGCTTAAAATCATCAGCCTGCTTGAAGTAAGCCATCCTTTCTACAGGTATCATGATTGTTAGAGTTTGAGTTTTCATTTATGTGACTTTCACTGGAGTTCACAGTACCATTGATTGGATTGATTTGATCTTATTATTGTTAACCTTCAAGTACTAAAACAAAAGGTAAAATGTAACTGGTCTGTGTTGTAGTATTGTGATTATCAGACTCTTTAGTCATAGCATTTCACTTACCATGTCACTTAAACTGCTTATGCTAATTTTACCTTATTCATTTTGTACTCAACCACTTGTCAGCCTATAGTGTATTTAGTCTATATAAACACCAGTGCTCTCAAGTGGAATTCATCATCTGTTCAGCCAATTACATCAACCAGAGTGTCCTTTTCCTCCTGTTCTGAGGTTTGTTACGCTTGACGTTATAATATCCTTTTCATTCATTTCTCTTTACCTTTAATTTAACCAGAGCCCAAGCTCTTTTCACTTTTACACGGTTAAAAGCCTATTCTCAACCTGAGCCAACCATCTTTTATTCAACTGGTTGCCTTCAATAGTCTCATCCAGAAATTGGTCTTCAACTCTTTTGGCGAGGGGGTGAGATGGGGATGAGCCTTGTCATTGACATTTATGCTCATCTTATCCATCTACTTTGATGGCATCAGCCATCAACTCTGATTGAACAATCAAGATAACCAAACATCTCAAGAAGTACTTGACTCACCTCCTCAAGCCGTCTTGAACTGAATTGTCCTTTTGTTAGCGTGTGGGAGTCCAATTGATGGATAGCAACCCTTGCGCAGGTTACAAGATGGATGATACTCTTTCCACCCCTGATGGCGAGGGCGCTTTCTTTTGCTCCATCATCTGATACCGCCCCAGAGGTCAAAATCAACACTTTTCAATGGTTGGGATGTGTAAAGACCTCAAGCAAGAACTTCAAACGGTTGATATCCTCAATGAAATGGAACCAGACAACCCAGATGAGATCAAACAATCCATGTTGACGTTAGAAATACTGAATTATAAGAAATCAAACCAAGCAACCTCTTTGCTCCTCTGACCCATGTGAGCTTGGCTTGAGTTGACAATGATCATCCAAAATTACCTTGTCCTCAGTATCCTCTGCGTTGTCATTTTGGCCTTGATCCTTGTTGCCGCCATTGTAGGTTCCAAGCATCACCACCCCTCGGCCGACAATCAACCATTGAGTGATCCAAACCCCCCAAATTCAATTGTCAGTCGTCATCAGACTGGCAATGACAACTTGTTCGGAAGCTTCCCGGATTGACTGAAGAACTCCTGGAGTCGGAATGCCTACTCTGCCGTTGCTATCTTTGGAGCTTCCAATTGTGATGATGCTCATCCTCAATCATCCACCTATGCCAATACGATCAGGCCTGCTCCCTATTGGCAGGGAAGATTCACCAACGGCCCCATGTTTGGCGAGTATTTAGCTGCCTTGACCCTAACGGGCAAGTTGATCACCTCCCTAAATTACGCCTATGGAGATGCGACCGTCAACAATCAATTTGTCAAGGTCAACGCACCAGATACAAGGACTCAGATGGAAATCTATGTCAAGGATATTAGTGATGGAAAGATCCAGAGGGCTAGCTTGAAGGATGCAAGAGTTCTACACTGTGTATGGATTGGGATCAATGATATCATTGATTTATGGACGGATGTCATCAAGAACGGCACTTTTCAGAACGTCAACGTCAACGGTCATCAGACCGGCTTTGAGCACGCCGTTTATTGGGTCAAGGTCAAAGCCAAGGAATTAATCAATCAGATTCAATCCCTCCGATTGAATCCAATTGTCAATCAAATCAACTCTGATTTCTTACTCCTATTCTTACCCCCTCTGGAAATCGTGCCCAACCTTTACTATCAATCCAGAGATCTAGCATCTAAGAACTCCACCCTGGCAACCATCTACCTAGATTATATTGGCAAACTGACAGGGCTATATAATAGCAAACTTGGCTTGGGTATCAAAAACCTTCAACAGGGAAAACGTCAATCAAAATCAAGAACTACTCCATTCCAGTACTCGACTCCAAAAATCAAACAACTCAATTTTATCAGATCCACACAATTAAACCCAACCTTGAACAAATTCAACGCATCTTACAAGTAATTCACCATTTGAACTGAAGAATTTTCCAGCAAATAGTAGAAATCATTAAGGTAGCAGTTAGAATGAGAAATGCCCCAGGAAGTTTACCAGTCATTCAGCTCATCTTATTAATCAGTCACTAACCTGTATGTAGAATTATTCCAACAGTTAGTAGAACATTATGTTAATTGAAGAAAAAGAGTTAGATTCCTTTTTAGGACAGTAACTTCCTCCAGTGCAAGTCAAGCGGGTGTGTTAGAGTTTGAGTTTTCATTTATGTGACTTTCACTGGAGTTCAGAGTACCATTGATTGGATTGATTTGATCTTATTATTGCTAACCTTCAAGTACTAAAACAACAGGTAAAATGTAACTGGGCTGTGTTGTAGTATTGTGATTATCAGACTCTTTAGTCATAGCATTTCACTTACCATGTCACTTAAACTGCTTATGCTAATTTTACCTTATTCATTTTGTACTCAACCACTTGTCAGCCTATAGTGTATTTAGTCTATATAAACACCAGTGCTCTCAAGTGGAATTCATCATCTGTTCAGCCAATTACATCAACCGGAGTGTCCTTTTCCTCCTGTTCTGAGGTCCGTTACGCTTGACGTTATAAGCTCCTTTTCATTCATTTCTCTTTACCTTTAATTTAACCAGAGCCCAAGCTCTTTTCACTTTTACAATGATATCAAAATTATCAGTCCAAACATAGCAGTGTACCCACCACATGCTCAAACAGGATTGTGTATGCTCCAACCAAGCTCTACTCATGCCCCATGGCCCAAAATCAGTGTAATAGCCCTTTTATGGATGTAAATATAGCACAGGAATTGCTGCGTACACTGTACAGTCATAATTCAAGCCTGTTTTCTTTCTTCAAATAGCTTGATCCTCGTTTTACAGGGTAACCCCCCCCCCAAGTCGGCTTTTGCGGATTGGATAACATGATTGGCTTGGATTGGGGGTAAAAGTTCTCAGGACATCCGATGTCGCTTGAAATTGAAAACAATCTGTTGGAGCAAAAATGACAGCAAAGAAAAACTTGCTCAAATGTGATAGCGGCCTTGCTAGTTTCTTAAGCCGCTAATTCGGAGTAATGAACTATCACAATACACGATGTTGTCAGTTACATTTGAAAACGCATGTGTACATTTTCGATATCTAAATTACTGGAATGGACCCAGAGCTCAACAACTAGAGAGGGTTTGCAAGAAAAGGACTAGTTTCGAGAAACTGTAGCAGTGATCAAACCAGATGGCTCAGCCGAAGGCAAAAAGACCTCGGCGCTTGGAACAGAAGTATTTTCAATGTTTTCGTGCCAGCTGAGATCGATCGGAATGTAATGCTGTAAAATAAACAGATGAAAAGAGCGAAGGCATGCATTAACACAAGATAATGAGCTGCAGACTTGCTGGATTTACCTTGTTGGGTAGACTGTACGATACACTGCTAATCTCATCGTGAGTGGACAGAATCAGTAGACACATCCTATAAAGTGTGGTTTGAACGCTAGGGCTTTCATGGTTTGCAAACGTCTTTAGCGTGATTTCCCTGATCGATTCACGCAACTGTTTGAAATCAATCTGAATGTTTGAAAGCGCTGAGGTGGCGAGCAGACTATGCGGGAGAGGAGCCAGTTGGAGTGCGCATCGGCAGTCGACGGCAGTTGATAGAATGCGATCCGAAACCTCGGGCAGGGTGGTCCACTGTGAATATCCGATGCAAAAAAAAACTTAGTCCGAGTAAGGAAGGTAGTTTAAAAATAGGTTCTGTTCGACGCAAGTAATACAACCTTATCTCTGATAAAGTCCTCGAATGAGCTTCCGCTACTCTTCAGAACCAAGAGACCCTCAAGGCCGGTGATGAGTTGAGACGAAATCGAGTCGCCGGCCTTGGTGATGGTGGCTTCAACGCGATTCACGTCATTTCCGTCACGGACAAAAGCATGAGGGTGAGGTTCCTGCTCGAGCGAAATTCGAGACCATCGGTGAGAGATCAGAGTGATACTGGCCTTGGTGATATGTTGATATTCGGAGACAAAATGCAGGCCCAGATGCAACGAGAATAACTCGGGCGTGAGCACGTGAGGTGAGGTCTTGGCAAGCACTTTTTGAGAATGGCACCATGCAACACGCCCAAAGTCAAAAGTTATGATGAGGGCTAGACAGGAGAACTTGATGAAGCTGAAACAATTTCTGTCTTGAATTGGTATGACAGACCATTGATGGTATTCTTGATGCTGTCGGTTGCGACTACCACTGAATTATCCGCCTCCGTGTAGGAAGAAGCAATCTGCCTGGGAAGAGAAACAGCAAGATCTTCTATCAGTCGGTGCCTACGGGTGGATCCTGATGTGAATAGTGGCCATCACAAGCCAACGGTTCAGACTAACCCTTCTAGCAAAGCGGTGATGGTATATTCAACTACTTCGTGCCAACGTTCGCTCTTGACAACTCTCAGCAGCCTGACGTTTTGTTTACCATATTGAGAACTAGTGAGAGGGAATTCAGGCATGAGGTTGGAGAAAAGGATGAGGAGTCAAGTGCATGTGAGATGTGACGAATGCTGGGCACACTTCATGAAAAGGGACCACGGCGAATGCGGTGTTAAATAATCTCGCTGCGGATGAGGGGGCCGATATCTTATCTGTCGCAAAACCCCCTATCGCATGGTTGCAGCACGCGCCACATTGACCTCACAGCCCGATTCAAGAATTGTCCGCCTTGGTTTGCCGAGCAGGGGGTTAATGGTATTCTCAATGATAAACTCCAATGCGGTACTGGGGTGTGAGTTACTATACTATTTTCGAAAGTCTCCAAGTCATCCAGGATGATGAATGCATCATATGCTTGCATACTCTCATATTCAGAAGGTTGGCTGTTTGAACTGCTTGCCCAGGATTGTTGAGAATTCAACGCTGAACCACCTTGGAGTAAGTGTAATTTCACCTGGCTCAATATTTTCAAATTTGAAGTCTTCATTTGGTTTCTTGTTTTTGTTTTGATAGCGTTCATGATTGGAAAAGGACCCTCCACACCGGCTGCATGAGGGACAATCTGAAAGACTTGTATTGCTATCATTTTCAAAGCAATTGATTCAGGGCACATAGGAACAGACATCCAATAATTCAATGGAAAAGATGGTAGGCCAAGATCTTCAAGAGAGAAATTGAAAGGGAAGTGTGGATTGTAATAATGATCCACTGAGTTTTGAACTGATAGTGCCTCAGGTTTATTACAATTCCAATTTTTGACAAGTTGAAGAATCATCTTACCAATTTCAGCTAGTAAGTGTTTTTGAGATACTGCAATCCAACAATTTGATGGATGAAGAAAGAGAGCAATTATGTAGATATTGTCTTGAAAACCCAAAAAAGACTTGCAGAGGACATCTGGTGAATGGCTCTTGAAGGCCACAAATCTTGAGTGCACCTCAGCTGCTTTCTTGGATTTGTAGGTATTAGGAGGCTCTTTCCAAATTTCTACCAATCTTGTGTCATATCCTTCTAAATGGCCTATTGCTGTCACTACTAGCTTGAGAATTTGAACCATAACAGAAATTTCAGTAAAGTGATCACAATTTTCAATGATTTTCAGGACACTCTTACTTATGGATGGAGTATCCACCACTGGGTTCTCCATCATTTCCCTGTAAAACTTGAATCCAACTTCATGTTCTTGAGCCCCCAAGCATACTTTAGCCATTAAGTACCAACATGTTTCACACAGGGTTTGAAGATCATGACTGATTCCATTTTCAACCCTCCATTCTGAGATATGCCCATGCCAGAAGCCAGCAGTAGCAAAGTAGTTTACTAGAGTCTCTTTCCCTTTTATCACTTCTTGCATGGTAGGATAATTTAGGAATTTTTTTGCTATCAAATTAAGAACATGTAAAGCGCAATGGATTTTGAGAATGTGTGAATGTTCAGAATTTAAACTGTCTTGCAACTTGACCATAACTGAGGGAGAATCTGTTGCAGCAGCAGAAATTGCCTTGAGAGAAATTTGTTTAGATTTGAGTGTTTTCTTCAATGCTTTCAAGATATTTTCAGAGGTGAGCCTCTGGCAGTGAAGATCAAGAGAATTAATGTAAAATTATATTGAAGGTCCTTTTAAGGCCAGAACAGCACACCCACTGTTCCCAGCATTCTCATTCCAGCCATCAAGAGATACAGTTGAATTCTTAAGATCTTTGAGTTTATTGATCAGCTCCAATTCATGTCTTGCATAAAAAGCTGGTAAAATGTTGCCCATTATCTGTTTTTGGTGTGGAAATTTATATGGACAACTTTCTAGCGCCTCCTGTTATTGTTTGAAGTAAGGATTTTCAAATATTGTGAATAGAAGTTTCAGCTGACCACAGTTTTGAGAATGGCTCATGAAGGTATTATGTATGCTCATTTCAAATTGGTTTGAAATGATTTTTGACTGATTCTGTTTTTCATTGGAGGGAAATTTGCATTGCTTGATGATTTTTGCTGATTCAAGCTTGGGTGGAAGTAATATATTTTTAAGAATGATCAGATAATGTCTTTTCCTTGGCCAATATCCAAATCCATTATTTTTATTTCTCTTCAGGGGTAATTTTCTTACAGGCTTCTTGGATTTAAGCTTGAAGGGGGTGTGGCCTGGCTTGGGGTAAAAAAACTGAGAAGTGCCAAATTTTGCATCATGTCTTCTTGATTCATTGAAGAAAGGTTCAGAAATGAGAAAATAGGTCCAGAAAGCCTCATGAAATTTGGAAGGTTTGAAGCATCTTGTGGTGCTGGGCTGAGAGGTGCAATCAGCTGGCATGGTGGTGAATCTGGTGGGCAAGCTGTTGATGAAGCTGACAGTGACACAGAATATCTTGAAGAAAAGTTGGTGGGAAAGCTGGAAATCAATGGCAAAGCTAGTGGCCAGTTTCCTTGATTTTTTCCCATCCTTACTTTACTTTCCCATTGGCAATCCTCAATCCAAAACCACCTGCAACAGTTGGGTTTACTTCCACACCTGAGAATCACACCCATGCTATTCAGAAAATCAATTGATTTCCCTTAAGAGCCCAAGGCATTGATCCTATAAACCTTCTCCACTTGCACTTGATACATACCCCCACACTTGGTGTTACATCCCAAACAACCCTTTGGCCCATTCCTCCTTGAAACAACCCTCTAAGCTTTGGTATAGCCAGATTCAGTTCACTATAGGGGGTTTTGAGACATTGTTGGCACACCATGGAAATGCCATTTGGTGTTCCAAAGTCTTTGAACCACCAAACTTACACTGGGTACACCAGATATTTAGGCATGTTACATTGTGCAGGAAACACAGCTTTCAAGGGCTAAAAAAAACTATACAAAATTGGTGAAAATTTCACTGTTGAAAGGTAGTTGGCATTGGGATTTTTTTATTTACATCAGACTTCTTATCAGGCTGGGAAGCCCACAGGGTAGCCAATACCCAATGGGGGAGATGTTGGGTTTGGGCTTATCCCTTGGGGAAAAACTCAAATTTTAAGGAAGTCTGGTGGGCTTTGAAGTTTGGGCTTGGTTGGGAGATGATGATTTGAGCTGCTTTGGGGGAACCCAATTAGAGATGGATGAGGAGTTTCAGGGAAGTTTTTTGACACATCAATAAAGAAAAATCTGGCTGTATGGTGTCACATGAGTATTTGAGGAGGGAATTGGTGGTGAGGCTTCCTCTAAATGGGTGAAAAAAGTCTTCAAATATGTCAAATTTGGTATTTATTTTATTTTCAGGAGTTTTAGATAGAAAAGCAAATTGATGAGGTATGAAAGAGAGCTGGTTTCCATTGCTTTGAGCTATCAATACCTCATTTTTCTTCATTCAACCAAGCTATTTCTTGAAGTCACTAATCTATCATTTCTGCATCAAAATACACCAAAATTCTTTCAATGACCAAAAAAGAAGATTATTTTGAAGTAATCATTGATAAAACATCAAACAACCACAAATGGATGGGACCTCTTGGAGAGAAAATAGACACATAAGTAGAATTTTACTTGAGGCATGTCTGTTTTCCTCTTTCTAATCAGAGAATATTTCATATTTCAGATTTTGCAGTACTCCTAAAAAATGAATGAATTTCTTGGGTCTTTCTATTGTTTATTATCACCACTAAAATTTTGAATACATAGAATACACAATGTCAAGGAATATGAATAGTGAATCAGTGAATAATTAAATAAAACACCTAAGAAAAAAGTATTCATTGCTTGAATCTTATTCTCCCAAATCACCAATGGGAAAAAAAATACTTCTAGTGAAACCATTAAAAAATCCCATAGAAATTTCAAATCAGATTTTTTCTGAAAGTCTTTGCAATAAAATACACAATCTCAATCAGGCAATACTTTGGCTGGATTGTATTTATACCTTCAAGAAAATTTGATAAAAATACTGGAACAAAAATTTTAATTTAGCTTGAGCAGATGGTGGAAATAGAATGGATGTTGATTTACAATGTTTTCTTGTTTCTCAAAAGAAATTTTGGTTGTTCAAAAGAACTTTATTTCATCAAAATATGTAAGAATCATCCATTTCTTTTATCAAATTCTTTGTGATAATTAATTCATTTTTATTTGTACTTTTCAAGGTTTCCTCTACCTTTAGTTTTGTTTTGGATGACTTCAGAAAAAAACTAGCTCCAGAGGCGCTTGACAGCCTAATTTGTACCAGATATTGGATGGAAAATTGAGTAATATTTTTTAAATTTTCTCTCTATCAATAAAAAATCATCTTTTTCCCATAATAACTCCATATTTTTGTGATTTGAAATTGTTTTCCCTTTTTCAAAAATTCAATTGAAAGAATCTTCAATTTTCTTGGTAAAACTTCTTTTTAGCTCAGTTTACCAAGCGCAACCCCAATTGGGCCTCAAATAGGACCTTGCTATGTAGCAAGCTCCAAAATTTTGATCCAAAATTGGCAAAGTCATGAAATATTATGGAGCTTTCTATTTCCAACTCCCAGCAGGATTTACCATACCTCTGATAACTCCACAAAACCCACCATCAAACAGTCATCCATTGATGACATTGATCATATTATTTTGCCATCAAGGTAACTCTCCATTATTTTATTTCATCCTTCTGTATAATTCATCCCCCCCCTATATCCCTTTGTCCCTTCCAAAGATACCAATTGGTTATGGAGAGGTGGTTGATTGCAGGCCATGCCTCATTAGCTAGCTGGAGTGTGGGTTTAACACGTGCAAATGTGTCTCAAAATTTCTAAAGAACTTGCTTACCATCTTTTTTAGCTAACAAAAATTTATCAAAAAAATTGCAGATGCTCTGAGATATTTTAAAGTGCCGTGAACAGCTTTTGACTCAAAAAAAAAAAAAAAAACAGGGGCCCACAAAATTCCTGGAAATCTGGGCTTATTTTTGGTTTGAGAAAAATAAAAATTTCATCATAGATTTACTTTCAAGGCCTTCTCACACTTGGGTCAGTTTTGGGCTGGAAAAAAAGGGGTTTTCCCAACCCAATAAACATCCTGAACCACTACCTGTGTGCATTGTGTTGGTCAATCCAAAATTGATTTGCAACCAATGGGTAGTTTGGGCATTGGAATTTATTTTGGGTGAGGTGTGCCTTTGGGTTTATCAATACACTAGAATGTCCAAATATGTCACAATAAGAAATACTCCTGATTATATAGATATATGAGAATAATGAAGCTAAGACAATATATTCTGCTTCCCCCATCAATAGTCTTACAATAGCCTTGGTATACCAATTTTCAAAGTGTGAAATCTCCAATAGAATGGATTTTACAACCATTTGAATATCTTCAGCTTTGAAAAATGGAGGGTTTTGAAATTTTGAAAGGTTGAACTAAGAACCCTTTCTTTCATATCTCTCCTCATTGAATCTTCTAAGCTCATATAGCTTACTACTCAGATTCAATTATTTTCTATCAATTTCTATTCACTATCACAACATTAAATTCTTCTTTTATTCTCTTCTGGTTAAATTCTTTGGGAAAAAAAAAGTGAAACAGAGGCAAATAGAATACACCTAGAAGAGGCAAGAATTTGACTCAAAGGACATTATCTCAGCAGCCAAACCATCAGCACCGCAACTTCTCACTTTTGAAATGAGTCTAAACTAGATCAAAATGGTAAAAAAATGGGGAAATAGAAAAAGGATCTGAAGGAAATGGAAAGAGAACACTTGAAAGTTCCCAAATTATTTTTCTAATTGTGCTTAAATTGATTTTTGAAAGGATTTGATGGGAAATCATCCTGGATACCCTGCATGGAAACCTGAAATACAAATTCCAAGACTATCTAAGCTTCCATGCAATATACAAGGCCATAACTTGAAATTTGAATTCTGTCGGTCAAGCAGAACAAATTAAAATCTGAAATTTTTCCCTGAGCTATAAAACAGATTTATTTTACTCAACCATAGGCACTTCTGCAAAGTTAAATGGTTGGTTCTGGGATTGGATAAATGATGAAGACCTTAAAAGGTACACCTTCCTGTGTTTTCTTGTGTATAATAGCATTCCCTTTGCTATATTCTGTGGTTTAATATTCTGCAGCATAATTGAAGCTAGCCACAATTTTACCCACCCACCCTGTGTGCTGAGATGGGAAAAGTAATTTAGGTGGATGCTGCACAAATGAGATAAGACCAATGCTACAAGAAATTTCAAAGTTAGGGAATATATTAAAATTTTAAAGCTGATGCTTCAAATTAAAGTTCAAGTGTGCAAGAAGAATTTTTTTGATGAGTGAAATGAGGAAAGCTTGATGTAATAGATTGTATTTCAGAAATATTCAGGGATGTATAATGCAAAATTACTGAGGAAAAGTCAGAAGGAGAAAGAATTTTCCTTTGAAGGTAATCTACACCATAGTCTTGAAAATATATAAAAACTGAAGAATTTCTGCTATAAGGTATACATTTATTATAAGATTGTGGAAATCCAATATGTAAATGAAGTGATTTCATCTTCTAAGGTACAGGCTAAAATTGAGACTGAGGTTAATAATGAAAAAATTGACTGAAAGGGAATTGAGATGCAATGAAGGAGTAAACTTAAAATAAGATAATTATGATAATTAAGTTTGAGATAACAGAGTATTGAATCCTGAATGGTTTTAAAACTTACTTTTAATTTTTGAAACCATTCACTGGAATGGGAATGGTATGGAAACCCCTTGAAAATGTCAGGGGGGGCTGGCCATCAAAACTTCCCTTTTGCATGAGGGATTGACATTTGAACCTCCCTGGAAGGGAATCATGAAAGGGGTCCAAAACCTTGTTTTTCAGGGAAGATTTGAGCTTACTGTAAAAACTGCGGTCTGTGGGGTTTTGAAACCCTTTCAAAAACAGGGGCTTTGGGTTTTCAAACCCTGTCAAAATGCTGAAACAGGGATTTTTCAACATCCAGCCCCCATGCAGCAGGGAATTTTTGATGGCCAGCCCCTGTGCATCCTGGCAAAAGGGCCTAGAATGTTGAAGGGGGGGGGGACACACCATTCCCCAAAGAATAGTGTGAAACTATGAAAGAATTTTTTACACCATTGGGAGTGTTAAAACATGCCAAAATTTGTGTAAATGCTAAAGGGAATTGTTTTTTTTAAAGCCCCCAACCCTTGATTTTGTGTGGTTTTGATGTTGCCACTGTTAGAATCCAAAATGTAATTGTGCACTATGGGATTTGAACCCATGACCTCAACATTCATGAGTGATGCTTTAACCACTTAGCTAAGTGCGCCATTGTGGCATGGGCCATTGTGCCTGTCCACTCAACAAGGGTTTGCTTGGGTTTAGCTGTAAAGACCTGATGTGTTGTTTGGCAATGCTGTTCAGGCTTTCAGTACCAAGACTTAGAATCCTTGGATGGCAGTCTGCATAAGAGCAGATTTGACTCCAACACTCCCCCTTGCTCTGTACAGGGTGCATACAGCTATTCACAACTCAAGTTGGCTCTGGTCATCTTGTCTTTTTCCACCTGTTAGGGTGCGCCATTTGGCTGAAGAATCTTGCTACCATGTTAGAGTCCAAAATGTAGTTGTGCACTATGGGATTTGAACCCATTACCTCAACATTCATGAGTGATGCTTTAACCACTAAGCTAAGTGCCCCATTGCCGGATGGGCCATTGTGCCTGTCCACTCAACAAGGGTTTGCTTGGGTCTAGCTGTAAAGAACTGATGTGTTGTTTGACAATGCTGTTCAGGCTTTCAGTACAAAGACATAGAATCCTTGGATGGCAGTCTGCATAAGAGAAGATTTGACACCAACAACCACAACATCTTGAAACATCCCCAATATTCATGGTAATCCTTGATTTTGCATGGATTTGTGGGGTCTTCAAAAAAATTATGAGAACCTAGACTGGAATCTAGAAACTCTTAAAGAAAGATTAGAGTTTTTGGCCAATTTAAAGGCCTTCAAAATTACACTCAAAAAAAAAATTAAAAAAAAGACCACTTTATGCTTCAAATCTTTCCATCTTTCTTTTAAAAAGAAATATGAAGAGAAGGAAATTTTCTGAATATGAAAGGCAATTCCAATGTAACTTTTTTAGATTTTTAGAACTTCATTTTTCAGCCATAAAATGTGATTAACATCAAATATAAGACATTTTTTTCAATTTCTATTTTCCTTATCTTTCCAAAGAATTTTTCAAATTTTGAGCTTGCATTATTTTAGTGGGGATTCAAAATTGCACAAAAAAATTATGTGAGTATTCTTTTAGCTTTTCTTTTCCCAAAAAAATCATAATTGAAAACACAAAAGTGGTATTTTTGCTCTAAATTATTGAGTCAATAATAAATAGAAAAAGAAATTATGGAAAATACAGAAAAAAAACAAAAAAATAATTCAAATCCACAAATGAATTTTTGTGCCCTTTTCAATTCCCAAAAAAATACTTTGGGAAGACAAGGAAAAAAATATGAAAAAGATGTCTTATTTTTGATGTTAATCCCATTTTCTGAAGGGAAAATGAAGTACTAAAATTCTAAACAATTATATTTTAATTTCCTGTCATATTTCAGAACTTTATGTCTCTTCAGATTTATATATATATATATATATATATATATATATATATATGCATGTATATGTACATATATATATATGTATCTCTCTCTTATAAAATCATTCCTTCTTTGAAAAAGGTGTGGATTTGGTATATTTGAGAGCATGGATTTAGCCCAGGCCCTTAAAAACTTCACATGAATTATTGAGCACAACATTTTTGATCAGTGAGAATAGATTTAAACTCTTGATATTTGTTATGTATTGGTAGAATTCTGGAAAAATCAGGTAGGCTTTGGGGCATTTGGTATCTTTGATTGGCCATAAAATTCAATTGATTTTTACAAATAATTTTTAGGTTTTATTGAGAAAAAGATTTAGCTCCATTAAAAACTGGTGCACTCAGTGGGGTTTCTCAATGGATAGGCAAATTATTTTTTACCATGGAAATTGTGTTGTGGGTTTCAGGTTCTGGATTATTTTCATGCATCCTTCTGCTTTTGATTCTGGAAGACAAATGTTTTATAAAATACCAATGGGGTATTGGATAATTTTTAGGACATAAATTAACTTCTAGTCTATAAGAATAACCTTGAGTATAGTAGGAATTGTGGTTACTCAAAGTATGTATGGTTATTCAAAGGATTTGTTGCATTTTGATATTGAAAAAATAGTTTATGTATCATTGACTGCCTTAGTTTTCTTGTTTTGCAAATGTGGTCTGCAGATATTGGATTCATTAGATTTAAGGTCATAAGATAGATTCAAAACCAAACTCCCTTGAAAAATAAATAAGAAAAAAATGGAAAACTCATGGACCATTTTCTGAATGAAAAAATTCAAAAAATATTCAAAATAAAAGTAATTCTCTAATATCAATACACCAATTTTAATGTGATCACAATTTCTCTTTATAAAATAATTTTGTGGCATTTGGCCCTTCAATTTGAATATTTTTTGCTTGTGTACCTGTGCAACCCAAATTTGATGACATGTGGGTTGCACACACCAAAGAAATGGTTTTTTTGAAAAGTAATTTAGAATCTTAAAAATATCCACAACCTATCATATTCATGCCTGGGAGTGTTTTTTCATTTGTGGGAAATTTTGATTTCAGCAAAAAAAAAGAAGAATTCTAAAATCATGCCTTTTTTGAAGAAAGGCAAGATTTCAGTAATTTCAAGGTTGTAAATATATCCTGGGCCTATACAGAGCAGATCTGGAAATAGGATTTAAATTTATTCTGATGAGTTTAAAAAAAGTAAGTTTGAGTGCAATATAACAAGGTATAGGATTAGATCCTGGGAAAAACTTAATTTTTCCACTAAATCATTTATAATTCATAGGAAAAGAAAGGTGTGAGATAATTTTTCAAATTTTAAGTGAAATTATTTTAATCAATCTAAAAAAAGAAAGCCTATTGATTGACCAGTTTTGAATTCTTTTTTTGGTTTTGTGAGGAAATTCAAGGGATTCAGAAATGTTGTAAAAACTGTGTCTTTGAGCTCCCGCTTGAGACTGAAACCTGTCATTCTAGCATCCAGGTACAGGCGCTTCATTCCTGGCTCAGCTTCAGTAGACCCGCACGGTCCTCTCTTCCCTCAGCTAACTGATTGCAATCCCAATGAACAGTGCCCCGATAGTGATCATCATTCATCACATCTCTCTCTAATCCTTTTTCTTTTTGTCATTTCTCACACTTACACTTCAAAGCACTCTCCAAACTACTCAATCAAGTCTGGAAGCGTCTCAAATGGGTAAAGACTGCTTCAAAGCATCTTGAGCACTCCACATCCATGCACTGATTAAGCCTAATCTACAGATCCACCACCACAACCCAGAAGACTTCAAGGCGGCTTCCTTTTATCTGAAGACTGTACTGCCTAAGTATGATTGCATTACTTCTTCCATCTCTTTCATTCATTGCTCTTTGTTCTAATCAACTTTTAGCAGCTGTCTGTGCATTCCATCCAGGCCATAAATATGCTTAGCACGTGCTGATTCAACAACCCTTCAGAATTGCTCCTGTTGGTTTGACTATTTTCATTTATCTTCATCTTCATGCCATTAATTTTTGTTACTTCTTTCATTTCCACATTCTTGCCCTCAACCTGTTGAAATCAATCCAGAGGTGCTGGTTTCCAACAATCTTCTTCTCAAGAAATAATTCACAAAATGGTGACTGTTGTCAAAGTGGAAATTAAAGGTTAAAATATTGATTAGAAGCAATGAATGAGTAGTTATAATGAATTTTCCCTTCCTGCTTGAATTCCAATTTTGAAGTAGAATTCCCTACACCACAAAAGATTTGATGACACTTGCTAGCAATTTTCATCAAGGAATCTCTATTTGAATCTCTAAACAAACTATAGTTGAAGCTATCCCCATTCTTTAACCAAGTTTTTGGTGTTCAGTCACTGTGCAAAATGCATAGTTACTTTGCAGTTAAGATTGGTGATAGTTTTGACTTAGTTTAGTTGGAGCTTGGTCTGAGATTGATCAAATATTGGGCCAAATATTCTTGATTTAACTTGCTAGAAAGTTTCATCAGAATTCTTCATGGTGCTTTTTTTGGATTAATTTTGATTTTGCCTCAAAAATTTTCTTCAAACTTAAATAAGGCCCAGGATAAATTCACCCCTTCAAAATTACTCAATCCATGTCTTTGTTCAAAAAGTGCTTATTTTTAGCATTCTTTTTTGCTGAAATCACACCTCTGTCAAAGAAAGGCATGATTATAATTTTTTCTTTACTAATTTCACACCTTCTGGCCTGTTTCACCACCCCAGTAATGCATGTAAACATTTAAAATACATGCCAATACCAAAAAGGCAAGGAATCAGACAATTAAGGATTTGCACACCTTTTCAAGGTATAAAGGAGTGCATGGGGTGGGAGAACATGCCTTTTGAGGATTTTTTGGTACCCCAAAGGCCTCTAAACATTAATTGAGGCCTTTGGGGGATAAAATATGTCCTTCAGACCTCCTTTGTGGTCTGTCTGGGGTAGAATTTGTTTTTGCATAATTTAATGTTGGACACAAATTGAGTTGATTTAATATGTAAAAATTCAATAATTGTCAATTTTTCAATGGAATTCAAAACTGATTTTGAATTTGAAAACACTTCATCCAACATAAGAAGAATAAGAAAAATGATAATAATTCATTTTATTCACACAAAAGGGAATATTTCCAGTGAAACATAGATAAATTTGTACCAAACATAAAAGAAAATGTTTGAAAATACTACATATACCTATTTGATTAGTTAAATTAAAATGTTTAAAAATTTTTCAACAAAATTGTCATCAATTCCATATACAATTATGATTAATATGAAAAATTTGAATTTTTGAAGAAAATAAAGGATTTGTGATGGGATTTAAATATATTTTTACCAAGCATGAATGAATTAAAAAACAATAAATATATCTATCTCAGAAGGATAAATCAAATGGGTTTAAATATATCACAAAATTTTCCTCCATTTTTTTTTTTAAAAAAAAAATCAAATAATTTTTTTTTCTTTAAATAAAAATTGAAATTTCCAGTGAGATTTAAATAACTCACAAAAAACATAAAAGTATATAGAAAAATTCTGCATATAATTATATCATTCAATATCAGAGTTCAAATTTTCAAAATATTAAATGGTTTATTTCATGCCTATCCTTTGTTTTTTTTTTTAAAAAAAAAAACATTTTTTCAGTTAAACCCATTGGTAATTCTTGCTTTGATAGAAAATTATTTTTTGAAAAATTGATATTTTTTTTTCAAATAAGCAATTCAATTTTTTCTAAAGTTTGACTATGATACACCCTATTTCAAGGGGAATTAAAATATTTTGTATTAATCCAAAAATAATTTTTCAACTAAAATAATAAGAATAATGAAATCAAAAACTTAGATATCTGAATAAAAGTCATTTTTTTGATGGAATTTCAATATATTTTCACCAACTTAAAAAACAGAAAATTCCACATGAAACTTTTTAGTTAAAGGAATTCAATTATTTTTGAAAATTAAAAAATTAAACCCCATAAAGTGCAAGAATATTCAAATAAATATCAAAAATTCATTTTTTTAATAAATAACAATCAATACTTGTTATTTTTCTCCTCATTGGAAAATTTCTAGTTGGAATTTTTCAAAATATTGAAATTCCTCTCAGAAAGAAATCATAAACATTAAGTTTTATTCCAATAAATTGATTTTTGATCTTTTATTTATTATTGTTCATTGTGATGGTTTTTTTTCTGAATTGTTTTAGGGAATTGAAATCAATCTCATGGAATATATATATTCACCATTTTTGAATGATCTTTTATTTCTGTAAAAATAGAACTTAAATACAATGAGAAATTTTGATTTTATGAAAGCAATAAATTTCTTGTATTTATTTAATTTTTCTTTCAATTTTGAAATTTTTCTTTCTTTCATTTGTGATGATATCAAAATACCTCTCATAAATTATTTCTATGAAGAATTTTTTAGATTTTTTATCCTTTGTAAAAAGATTTTTACATTCTATCAGAAATGATAATTTTGATTCAAAGAAATCAATTCTGGATTTCATTATTCTTATTATATTACTTGATGAATTATTTTACTGATTATTTCATAATATTTGAATTCCCCTGATGCTAAAGTTATATTAGGGCATATCAGAGTTGAAATTTTCAAAATATTAAATGGCTGGTTTCAGGCTCATCCATTTTTTTTCAAAATTTTATTTTTTTAAGTTAAACCCATTGGTTCATTGTTTATCTTGATAAAAAAAAATCTAAAAAATTGATATTTTCCCTGAAATAAGAAATTTAAGTTTTTCAAAATTTCAACCCTGATACACCCTATTTAGTATTTTCTATGTCTCTTTATATTTGGTATAAGTTATCTGAATCTCACTGGAAATTTTGATTCTCATTAAAAGAAATCAGTTTCAAATATTTAATGTTCTTATATTTCAATTTGATGAGAATTTTGCTGAAATATTTCAGCATATTTAATTTCTCCTTGTAAAAAATATATATTAGGGCGTATCAAAGTTAGCAAACCCGCCATTAAAAACCCGCCATTTTTTTTGAAAAAACCCGCCATTATGAATGGCAGGTTTCTGAAATACACATACCTTATAACTGGTGTATTTTGAAATGGCAGTTTTCATGAAAATGGTGGATTTCAAACATCAAACCCGCCATTAAACCCACCATTTATGCATCATCATCCATCCACCATCCATTGCATGCAAAACACCCATCCACACCTCCACATCAGAAAATTCATCCCAATCCCATCTCCATTGCTTCACACACACCTCATCCACTTTTTCTGGAATGCCAATTCTTCTTCCACAACCCTCAAATGTTATCCAAAGATTTGAATCCCTTCTTGATCCTCACCCCAATCTAAGTATATGATTGGGAGGGAACAAGATGGGAGGAGATGATTTGACAAACACACAGAGAGGTGGTAAGAATATGGATCATCATCCTTCATTTCTCAACTTAAATCCATCTCCTCTGCTCATTCACTATCCTCCCTCCTCAACCAGGACTCACAATTGACTACTCACCCTCACTCCCAAACTCAAACAACCCTTGACAGGAGTAGGATTTGATCAACATCAGCACCAAGCTCAAGACCAAGCTTGAGACCAAGCTCAAAACCCAGAGTACTCAGACTCATAACAAGCCCAAGACCAGAAACTAGAAGATCAACAATTGCCCAATCTAAAACAACTCATTCCTACCTTCAACGCCACCAAACAATCATCCAACCATCCACCAATCTCAAGCTTAAAATCATCTGGAGGGAGTGCCCAACTTCGACAATCATCTTCCATTGTAGACGGCAACGTCCACCCCGCCAGTAGCCATGAGATTGAACCGGAGAAACCAAAAGACCCTTCACCGACCGTCAGCGCATCACCCTTAATCCTCGTCGCGGAATCAAACAAGCCACATCACTTTTGTTCTTCACCCCTGAGATTTTGCAAACAAAAAGCGTCACCTACTTCATCCTCTGGCATCTCGCCCCCAAGTACTCAACCTTCTAGTGGTCCCCCTAAACTATCCCGATCAACTTCTATTCATAATCCAACTGGTTCTGTCTCATCACAAGAACATCACCACGCTCCTCAGCCGCGCTCATCAACTACCCTCTGAATGGGTAATCTCGAATCGTGGATGGACAAAGACTATGTGCGCCAATGTCTGGTCATGATGGGCTGGCACTTACCCCACTTTTTTTCAACCTCTTCCACCGGGCTGAAGATTGATATTGGGCCAAACGGCGTAAACTTGAAGATCAAAATGATCAGTGGGGCTAGTCCCAGCTTGGCTTATTGCTTTCTAACTTATCCCAACGTTGAGATGGCTGAGCATGCTTGGAAAATGATCAGTAACATGCCACCAACCTTGATGCCTGGATGTGAAAGGACTTTCAAGGTATATCACCCTGTCAATTCTTGTTACGCACTACTCACCTGACTTGGTCCCTAAATTTTTTCATCCCTTCCAATCTAGCTCAACTGGGCTACTGGACTACCTGGGGTTCAGCCGACTTGGGATCGCGAGTTTTCAGTCTTCATCCAAGACCTTGACCGCAAGGTCACCAAAGGAGAACTAGTTGTTAGTTATCGATTAGCTTGCTGGTCACCCGAAGCCTTAGAGCCCCTTCTTGCTTACTAATGCTTGAGTTTTTCTAGGCCCTTTTCACTTGTAGCTTTCCATTGACCAAGTCTGCAAAGATTATGGGTGACCTATCCACCGGACATGCGTGGATCAATGATAACATGAGAAGTAAATTAGAAAAAGGATGTCTTATTTCAAACCACTCAAAATCATATTACCGCTGAATGGTTTAGACTCCCAAAGTGAAAAGCTGATTAATTGGATTATCAACGAGTGCGTACCTTGATCTTGATCATCCAAAAAAAATCATTGTCCCTTCCTCAAGCCGCGCTCATGATTACATGAAAGATATACATATTTGGAATATTGATTGATTGCTATCCTTCCCTTTCTACATTAACAGCAATGGCTGGTCATTATGACTTACCTCAAACATACCAATCCTACTTTGCCACACTACCTAGACAGAGCATTCAACTTTCAACACGGGGCACTATGTACTATGGTGAGAGATTTTAACCAATTCTTTATTGCAGTCGCATATATATTTCAATAACTCTTATAGAAATAAGACAACTTGGAATAGATAATGAATGAATCAGACAAGGCGAGTATAGAATTCGGGAGAGAAAACAGATCAAGTAAAGAGGATGAAGAGAGTCTGAACAAGAAATCACAACTACCTTCTGATCTTGCTCAACTAGCTTGATCTGGCTTCCTGAGACGTATACGATAAGCTGAAGCGAGCTGGGTGAGGCTCCTCCTGAATTTGCGTGTCTGAGCCGGACCTTTGTTCGTAGAGCTTTAGGCTGCGTGAGTCGACGTTTGGCTTCTTGACGGGTCCACTCGTCCTTCTTCTCCTTCTTCTCGTCCGTCTCCTCTCTTTCCCTCTCATCTTCCCTGAGTTTGCCCTCATACACTTTGATGGACCTTGGTGCTCTTGTGCGCGAGGAGCGCCAGCGCTCTGCTGCAGTTGCGGCTGGGGCATCAGCTGGCACTCCTCCTTGACACGGCTGGAACCAGTCTGAGCATCTTCCTGGCCTGGATGACTTTGACGTACCCTAGCGGCTTAGTCAGTATGTCGGCGACCATCTCTTCAGAGGGCCAATGCTCAACTGACAGGAGGGATTTGGCTACCAGATCACAAAGATATTGATAGCGTACTTCGATGTGTTGTGAGTTGGGATTCAGTTGGGCTTCCTTGCTGAGAAAGTTGGCACCTTGGTTGTTGTTCACGATGACTGGGCGGGGGATCTGGATGCCCAGACCAAGGAGTACACTAGATAGCCAGCGCATTTCCTTTGCGCATGTGTTCATTGCCACTAACTCGGCCTCTGTTGTCGATTGGGCAACAATTGGTTGCTTCCTTGCGGCCCAGCAGATTGGGTTGCCAAATAGCGTGATGACGTAGCTGGTGGTAGACTTTCTGCTGATTGCTGAGTTCCCGTAATTGGCGTCCGCCCATCCACAGAGCCCCTGCTCCATGTTTTCAGTACGCTTGAAGTGAATGCCAAGGGATGAGGTACCTTTGAGATATTGCAACAGATGTTTGGCAACGTTCCAGTGTGTCTTGGTGGGAGAGTTTGCGTAGTGTGAGAGCATGTTGACGGTGAAGGAAATGTTGGGTCAAGTGTTGATAGACAAGTGTATGAGCATTCCAATGGCCTTCTGCATAGTCTTCACACTGAAGGGCGGGGAGTCACATGAGACAAGGTGATGTAGGTTCAGAGGGGCTGGAGCCTTGACCAAGTTGGCTGTGTCCATCTTGAGCTTGTGTAAGGTCTTCAAACAGAAGTCATGCTGATGCATCACAAGAGAGCCATCAGCCTGCCAGTCAAGAGTGAATCCGAGATGCTGGACTGGACGCTCTTGCACGCGGATGGAGTAGCTTTTCTTGAAGCAATCAAGGAATTTAAGAAGTTGATCACAATTGGGACCTACCAGAAGGCCATCATCAACTTGTATGTGGATCATCATGCGTCTGTCATTGGTGACAAAGAGAGACTTGTCTCCTTGTGACGGGGTGAGTCCTAGCTTGGCCAGAGTTGCTGAGAAGTTTGATTTCCAGCATTGCGGCGCCTGCTTGGTCCCATAAAGAGAATTTTTCAGCCTCCAGACCCATGTCTCATTACCTGCCACTTCAAAGCCCGCAACCTGCGCCACATGAACGGTTGCATCAATATTGCCGTATGAGAATGCCGTTTCCACATCAAACTGAAAGACGTGCAGTTCACATTGGACAGCAACTGCTAGCAGAGACTTGAGAGATTTGGTGTGACCCACAGACAAGTAAGTGTCAAGGTAGTGTCAGGGATACTCCTGGTGGTTGCCAAAACACACCCAACAAGACTTGCAACAAACAACTTCCCCAAATTCATTACGCTTTCAAACTAGGTGCCACATGCCACCAATGACAATATTGTCTTTGGGAGGAGGGACTAGAGTTCTGGTATTGCAATTGATCAGAGAAGAGTTTTCACCTGCCATGGATTCCAGCCACATTGGGCGCTCAGAAGCATCAGCAAACACCTCCTTGAAGGATATTACCTCCAACAGGAGAGCATCATTGTCATCATTGCTGTCACTAACGTTGGCCATATTGGCAGAGCCATTGGTAGTCCTTGCGGCGGAGCAAGTCCAAACCCGGAGAATTGCAGAAGGATCAAGGGAGCTCCTGATCTCCCGCGGCGCCTTGCTAGAGTAGGGTACATAGGTGTAGTGTTTGGGGGGAGGGGCCTCTGCAACAGAATCCGGAGATGGAGTTGTTGAAGGTGGCTCCGGAACAGTCAATTGAGTGGGGTCTGCAGAGACTTGGGGGACCGTAGAATTGGTGGGAACAGCTGGAGAGGGGGGTGTTTCAGGGTTTGAGACCGGAGAAGGACTAGCCGGACATTGCAGAGGGAGACAGACTTCACCCGGGGAGTCTGGGAGAGGTATGAGCTGAACTTGAGGAAGGGATGTTGGCGGCTTCTTCAGAGAAAGAGGGTTGCCATACTCAAAGACGGCCTGAGGACGGAGGAAGTCCCAAGTTATGGTAACATTCTTCTTCAGCGGATGGAGAAATCCACCCGCATCTGAGTATTTTTCATATCCAAGGAAGAGAATGGGGGACAATTGAGGGAGGATCTTGGACAAAGCTGGCTGGAGTGTTTGCACTTTCAGCCCAAAGGGGATCAACTTGGCTATCTCCCTTACTGGTTCTATGGTGCGGTTCTGCGCAATGAGCATGCCGACCGGAGAAGACCAGCCAATGGACTTTGAAGGAAGGAGTTTGATGAGAGTTGACAAATAGCAGGCTGCTTTGTCCCAGTAAGAGATTGGAACAGTTGACTGAGCAATAAGGCAGCAAATCTTTGTGAGAATTTTCTGATTAAACCTTTCTGCTAGCCCATTTGTCTGCGGCAAATGAGCTGGGCCCTGTTCAAGTAAAATACTGTGTGCCTGAAGAAAAGAAGCCAGCTTGGTTGACCCAAATTCCCCTCTGCAATCAAAGTGAAGGAATGTGGGGGTTACAACAACCTGATTATGGATTTCCTGAATGTAGGAAAGGATTTGAAACTCTGAGTCAGACTTTCTCTTCATGACGTAAATACAATTGAAGCAAGAATAGTTGTCGATGATCACCAGGAGATAGCGCATCCCATGCTTGGAGGGTGGAGTAATTTGGAGAATGTTGAGGTGGAGTTGGTGAAAGGGAGTGGGAGATGATGGCAGCGGGTTTGAGTGAGGCTGACGTTTGATTTTGCATGTCTTACAGAATTTGCAATTGGCTGAGGAGAACTTGGGATTGTGATTAGTGATAGAGTGAAGGGAGAGAAACCGGCGCAGATACTCATCTGAGGGATGTCCTAGAACCAGGTGCCAGTCAACACTGTGATGCGGCAACATCAAGGAATAGGACGCAAGAGAGAAAGACAAGTGTGGACGTGCCACATAGAGATTCCCAAGACAAGAAATCGGAAGATTATCTTCCCAGAGAGCTTGAAAAGCACGGTGTAAGACTCCAAACGGTGCTAGGCTGCGGAAGTTCTGTGTAGGGGAAAGGTGCTGTTTAGGCTGCCCTCCTGAGTGTTACAAAAATATTTAAATGTAACCAAGATCAAAGTCCAGAACCTGGTAAACAAGGGACCATATGTAAGAGGATAAAGATGATAGTAGCCGGTAGCTGGGGAAAACAACACTATCTGAGGCAAGATGATGCCGGGGAAAAACTTGAATAGAAGAAGTCAAGGATTGTTCAGAGTTCAACAAGACAAGGCAATTGTAATTGACAACTCCCACAAGCTAATAGCTCTGGTTGTCAGCAGGAGCTTAGGAAAGGTCAACTCAATCCCAAACAACCTCCAGGTTCTCAATGAACCTGCCCAACTCTCCGCAATCAAGCGCTTGAAGGGTACCAGATAACTGTGGGTGGCTGCACAAGACAAAGTTAATTGTTTGATGAAGCTCTAGAAGCAAAAAAATAACTGATTCAAACAAGAATAACCCAACACTTCTCAAGGGACTCAAGAGTAGCATGGCAGAATTCAACCTCAAAAGAAACGGAGGGAGGTTTAACACTCCAGGTTTTAAGCTTAATAAAACCTCTTCAGTCAAATGTGACTGGTTCCAGAAAGATAAACAAAGGATGATCAGGACCAGTATGGTTGGATAAAGGGATCAGGAGTGGTGTAACACACTCAAGAATTCAATAAGTCAAATTCTTCTTCAACCAGCAAAGCTATTGGTTGGTGATAAGGATCAAGGATCAGGTTTTTGAGTATGGAGGCTCAAGGATCAAGGGGCAATCATGGATATACCCAAATTTTAGTCTCACATGAAGGGGAATGAGACCCCACAGATAATTAGTTTCAAGGTCATAATGATTATGATTCTCTCGGGTAGGATAGGGTATTCCCTGTCCCTCCCAAAAGGCAGGGGAGAGCCCCTCCTTATATAGGCAGGAGGCCCTGTTAGACTATGTACAACTGATTCTACAAATAGAGCGTATTTTTTTTTTATTTTCAGGTGATCAGAAAAATTTGATCACTCAGGCCGGTGGAAATCCGTCTCATCCCTTCACCATCTCTTGCGTCCGTCCGCGGACGGGCACGCGCAACAACACCAGGATCACGCACCCCTCACTCAAAGGCAGAAGGGGTGGGAAAAGAAATGGACCAGACCGCCCACAGATGTCCGCAGGCAGTAGACAACATTTTCCCACCCCCACCCGAAGATGGAAAGGGGTGGGAGAGTGTCGGGAGGGATGATGGCGATGGATTGATGGATGGTTTGAGGTAATTTTTGGGTGAGATGAGTGACAATGGTGAGAGGGATCGTAGGTTGGGCTGGCTTGGGTGGTTGATGTTGTCTGACGGGTGTCTGGCTTGATGGAGATTGGTTTGATGAGATTGGGAGGAGAGGGAAGCGAGGAGGTCAACGACATCTCTGCGGGTCTCACCACCTAACAAACTAGTGCTTGGTCATATCCCGGCTGACGGAATCAAACAGTGATCTCCCTTGTGACTCAGGGGTCCTCTGGCAGTTTTCAATCAATTGAGCATTTATTAAGTATGTAAGAACCTAGGTTGGAATCCTTGGACAGGGAAGTTGATGAGTTGGTGGGTCAAATTCAAATCGAGTAGGAAGGCAGTTGGACCATTGACTGGTCATTTGGATCGGATCAGATTGGATCAGATGAGAGGTGTGGTTAGTGGTGGATGTTGGTAGGAGCTGGCCAGTTGGAGTGCATAGTGAAACGGTTGGCCCACGGGATGGCGGCAGTCAATGAGGGTGAGGTTAAAGAGGTTCTAATTGGATGAGGATGAGGATGGAGATGAGGATGTTTGGGCCAAGCGGGTCTTGGCCCGTGCGTTTGGCCAAAAGGAAGGGGGGGAACAAAGAGAGAAGGAATTGAACGCAATGCCTAGGTGATAAGACCAAGAGAGGCCTGTCCTAGACCACTGGGACAGGGGGATGCTTGGCAGATTGAGGAAATTGGAGAAGTGATACTGATGAAAAAAATCCAATTTTTTTTTTTTCAAATGACACCTAAATAAAAGCATTGTAAAAAAATTTGGAATTTTACCGCATCTGGTCCAGGGTGTCCAGATTTGGTCACCACATCTCTCCCCAACTTACAGAATGTCCCTAGTCTGGATCTGAGCTTGATGTCATAAAAAAAGAAAGGAAAGATGATCAAACACAAGAAATGGCCATTTGATCTTGAGGGTGATTGAAAAGAATATCTTGATCCATCCAAAAAAATCCTAGAGTTGACTGCAATAAAATGAAGAATGTGTCCCAGGTGCTCACGTATGTGGCATATAGTAGAGTTTCACAACAAAATGCAGCAGATGACCCTGGTGGTGCACAATTGGGAGGACTTACTTCTGATCAAAGTTGTCTCCAAGACAATGAAATTTCTTGACCTGATCAGCAGAGAACCTTCTGGCCATCTGAGTACCATCAATTTCCTCCAAAACATATGATCCAACTCTGACTTGACGCACCACTTGATAAGGACCATTCCAGCGGTGAGAGAAAAGCTTTCCCCACTGAGTTTCCAAGGATTGGTTATAAGCTAAAACTAGATCACCAGGATCCAAGGGGTCCCTGACTCAATTGGAATGCTTGTCCTCCCAATACTGGACTGATTTTTCCCTTGACTCCATCATTTTCTGATAAGCTTTGTCACAAACATCTTCACTTTGCTCCAGTTGCTTGGATCTGGAAACTAATAGATCAGTGGTGGAAGAAACCTTTTCCCCAGAAGTACCTAAGAAAGATTCCATTTCCAGATCAAGAGGAAGGACAGCCCTCTGTCCAAAGATGATTTTGTAAGGTGAGTAACCAGTGGTTTGTTTAGTTGAAATTTGATCAGAGAAGAGGACCAGAGGAAGAAATTTGCAACAATTCTTTCCACTTTCACCAGCCAACTTGACAAGATCAGCCTTCAAAGGGGCATGGCCTCTTTCCACCATGCCTTGTCCTTCAGGATAATAAGGAGTGGTCACCCTATGTTGACCAGGAAGCAATTGGATCCTTTTGGCCAGTTTGCCACCAAACTTAGAGCCACCATCAGTTGAATAAGATCAAGCCAAGCCATAACGCATTGTCCAAGTCTCATAAAGGAAGGCTGCTACTGATTCAGAGCTGAGGTTCTTAAGAAATTTTGCTTCAACCCATCCAGAAAAATCATCTCTAGCCACAATGAGGTACTTAGCTCCACCAGCCTTAATGTGAACCACATCCATAGCAATCCTTCCAAAGATAGTGGACTCCCCAGGGGGATAATGAATTTCAGACGGGCGCCTAAGATCATGTTTCTGACATACTTCACAACTCTTGCACCATTGAGAGACTGATTTCTTCAAAGATGGCCACCAGAATTGTTTGGATATACGTTGATAGGTTTTGATTTCGCCACAATGCCCAAGTCCTTCATGGAGACTTTCAAGGATTGAATCTTGTTTAGAGGGGATTGTGACAACAATTAGAGCACAAGGATTGCCTCCTTTCATAAGCCTAGTACCTTGGGCAAAGAAATTGGAGGACTTACTTTTGAGTGATCGGAAATCTTTAGCAGAGAGATCATGAGGCCTTTGGAGAGCGGAAAGGTACTGCTCTAATTTTAGCCAGAAACCTTGTTGGAAGCCAGAATAATCTTGGGAGGAAAAGGTGAAGAATGGACGAATTAAAGGCTCCTCCTCATCAAAGTCCACTCCAACATCCAATTCTTCATCTCCAAGGGGGTTTCAAGATAAACCATTGGGAATGGTGAAGGATTTTCCAGGCCTATGAACAATATCAAAAGAGAAAAGTTGGATAAAGGCCACCCAACAATTCATAGGAGCATTTGGGAGGCTGGGGGCATTGACCATTTCAATGATGGATTGTGCCTCAACTTGTAACTCAAAGTGTTGACCCCAGAGGACAGTTTGGAGTTTCTTCAACATTTGAGCCACGCCACAGAGTTCCAGTTTTGTTTGGGAGTACCTGGATTCTACATCTGAAAATAACAAGGATTCATAGAGAGCAGGACGGTCACAACCATTTTTATCTTCCTGAGTGAGGATAGCCCCAACAGATTGGTAACTAGAATCAACAGCCAGTTTGATCTTGCCAGCTCCCGGTCCATAAGCAATCTTTCTCAAGACTACGTCTTTTCCAACCATCATTTTAAGTAGCTGAAAAGAATTTTCAAAATATTGGGTCCAGATCAACTCAGCATCTTTTCTGGTAAGGCGACGTAGGGTAGCACAGATTTTGTATAGAGATGGGATAAAGATTCAAACATAAGTGAAAACACCTAGAAAACCCCTGACTTCAGTTGGATTGATGGGAGTAGGCCAAGAGAGGATTTTGTTGACTTTGGATGGAGCCATCCTTCTTCCTTCCTTGCAGAACACATGACCAACAATTTCCAGAGCGGGTACACAGGCAGCCAATTTGGATCCAGAGACAGTGAGCCCAGATTCTTTGATTTGGAACAAGATCCTTTCCAAAGTGGTTGCATATTCCCAGATAAATCAACGGATTCCTGAATGCCAGGGTAAGAGCTCATTTTTATAATCAGAAACTGGTCCTTTAATTCCGCCATTGTCAATAAAGATACCAGCATGATCAGGGATTTCATCCTGGAGGATCCAAACCATCTGAGCCTGATAGACCGCAACCAAGTTGGTGGCACCTTGAGGCAATCAAGAAAGTTGGAAATGGCCAAGGGGAGTATCAAATGTAGTGAGAGGGCAAGAAATTGGATGTAAGGAACGTTTTTCATAGCCACCCATAATGTCACCTAGACCATAGAAAGCTCTCCCAGAGAAGGATTAAACAAATTCTTCAGTAGCAGGGGGAATACCAGAGTCTTTAATAGTTACCTTATTTAGCAGCTGGAGATCATGAACTATTCTAAGTTTACCGTTACTTTTAAGGACACAGAAAACAGGACTGGAATAGCTAGAAGTTGACTGTTTGTATAAACCGTTTTGGACTTGTTCCTGGACCAACTTGATGAATTTTTTGACTTTGGCAGCAGGGATTGGGATCTTTTTCTTTTGCCAGGGATCATGTTCTACTACAGGAATGATATAAGGCAGACCATAGGATTCTTTCAAGACCTCTCTCTTCTTCACAGAAAGCAATAGCTTTTTCCCTAAGAGCCAAGAAATTTTTGATCAAATACAACTCATCAGGTAGAAGCCATCCATCTGGTCCAAATTTGACTACTCTCAGACGTTCTTTGGTGACACGACCAGAGGGGATGAATGGACCAGTGAGAGATTGAGGTAAGCCACAGTAAGGATTGCGGGATAGAGGGGGATGCCTAAGAGGAGGGTTGAGATTGAGAGGCATTGGTTGGTTGACTGGTTGGATTTTCCTAGAAACTGGTTTTTATTTGGAGGCAAAAGAGAGTGGTTCTTGTTTTTTCCAAGAGTTGACCAGAGAGATCTGACTACAAGGATTGAGACCAAGTTTGATGTTCCGCAACGTTTTTGAAAGGTGCCTTTTCCATAAAAGAAATCCCAGGAGATAATACATTGCTCACATGTGTGGCACAAGGTAGGGTTTCAAAAATGATAGTAGTAGGATACCCCGGTGGTGCACAATTGGGAGGACTTACTTCTACCCAAATTTGCCTCCACTGAAGCCCATATTCTTCCATACCAAAGACACCAAAAATAGGATTGAGATTGGGATCTAGTTTAGACTCATTGCGGAGATTCAAACCGGAACTGAGAGAAGGTTGATTAGGAATAAGAGTACAAGGAAAAGAAGAAACCACAGATGAAGAAGAAATATTTCTGGATTTTTCCAGTTTTATTTGTTTTTGATTTTTGATATTTTTGAGATCAGAGGAAAACGTTGAAAAGAAAGAGACATAAGCCTCTGGGATGAGAGTTGACCCTTGAGTTGAAGTTTGAAGCTGAAAAGAACTACAACTATTAGTAGGATCAACTACTCCCATAAAAAATGAGAAGAACTAGAATTATCCTTCTGTTTTCCCTTTAGCAATGACTTAGGAAAATGACCAGGGAAATCTCTTTCCCAGCGACCAGAATCCAAAGAACAAAGAGAAACCTCAATTTTTCTACCATCAGAATCAGGGAGGAGGATTCTCTCCCCAACTTGGTTGGAAAACATAAGAGTTGCTCCAAAATCAATTAAGAAAGGTCAACCCAAGATCATATGTCCATCCAAGTGTGTGATCCAGAAATGACAATTTCCAATGATGTTTTGGCCAATCCGGACTGTAACGTCTTCAACAATTCCAACCAATTTGCAATACTGGTTTCCTATTCCATAAACTGAAGAGGTGAAGCTGACCCTAGGGCTGAGTTTAAGTTTGCAGGCCATAGTATCTGAGATCAAGTTGAGCTGAGAGCCAGAATCAACAAGGAGTGAGACTGTTTTCACTCATTCACCAAGATAGCAGGGAAGAAAACCAAGAGGACAAGAGTAAAGATTAGACTCCAAAGGGGGATCTGTTCCACCAGAATACTCCATCAAAGTTCCAGAGGAGACCTTGAGTTCTTCAGGACCAATTTCCACACGTTGACGCAAAACACATTTCTTCATTCCTTCAGCAACAGATGGAGAGATTGACAGGAGTTCAGCCACAGATAGATCAGGAATTTTAAGATCAGAAATTTTCTTTAATACCCCTTCCACAGCATTGGGGTGATCTTTGGAAATTCCCCTCTCAAACCAAACTTTGGGCTGGGTGGAGGGAGGAAGATTGGGTGAAGCAGGAACAGGATCAGGGGATTGAGGAGGTTTAATAGATGAGGGATGAGGATCAGGGTGATCTTGAGACCTTTCCATGAGTGGTTCTTTTTCCACCTCCATGTCTTCTACATCAGAAGAGGGCTCAGGTGAGGATTGTTGTTTGGGTGGTTTTTGGAGGATTGAGGTTGGCAAGGAAGGAGCTTTATGAGGTTTGGGCTCCTCATGTTGCTTCCTAGCTGGATTGGATTGGTAAGTACCAACCAGAGAGGAGGAGGAAATAGCTAGAGGATACCAGGGTTGAAGAGTACCACAAGAAGATTGGAAATCCACAGAAGCCAAGGATGCCTTCATAGAAGGGGATGGCTGGTAAGATGCCACCACATGACAAATAGGGCAAGATGAATCAAAGGGGATTAGGGCACCATTGGGAAGAAAAAAGTTATTCCCTTTTTTCTCTACCAATTTCTTGTCTTTTTCCTTCTAGAGTTCAAGACATCAACCGGTTCCATGGCCTTCCCTGTGGAAATAACAACAGACTAGAGTATTTTTAGGAACAGCACCAGAAGGTTTAGGAACAGCAAGAGAGGAAATCTTTTGATCCATTTTGTTCTCAAAGGCTTTGAGCAGCTTAGTGATCTTGTCCATTGTAGCAGTTTCTTGGTTAGGCTGAGGGTTCTTGGGCCTGCAATCAGATTCCATTTTATTCATAATCTTGTTTGACTCTTTGAAAGAGGGGGAATGGACTGGTTCAGCGGTTTTAGATTTTTCAAAAGTGAGGGCTTTTTGACATTTCATGACTTTATCCACCACTCCCCTAAGGATAAGGAAACCAGGGAGCTTGAATCAATTATCCCTGGTAGTGATCATGAATCCAGACTTGACCATTTTGTCCTTGATCCTTTCCTTCACTCCAAGAGAAAAAGATTAGAAAAATTGGACTCAAATTTTATCCACTGTGTCAATGTGATGGTTTCGGACAAGGTAGGATTGGATGGGATCCCAAGATTTCCTAAAGGACTGATAATCAGAAGCTGAAGCCACACCACCATTGTAGATCCACTGGGAGACAAGTTTATCTAGATCCCGCAAAGTAAATTGTGCTACATCTATTTTTTCCCAATAGGCCAACATTGCTCCCCGCAGCAGGGCCCAGTTATGCCGTTTGAAACCTTCAAATGACTCAATGATTTCCATAACTTCATCAGAGGAGATAAAAAATTGTAACTGGTAGGCCATATTGAATTTGCTAGTCCCTTCCACCAAAGCAGCCATCTCGTACGAGTCCAAGAAGCATTCCACATTTGTCCCATTGAATCCTAAGTTCTTGTTCTGGGGCTTGATCTTAACCATCTTAGGACGAGTAGAAGAGTCGCTGGTAGATTCCATTTTGACAAAGTTTCCTAAAAGATTCAAGGAGCAGATTTCCAAAGTGGCTCACAAATGTGGCAAGAGTAGGGTTTCTTGAAAAACGACAAGTATCTTGCCCATATGGTTCACAATTGGGAGGACTTATTTCTAGAACAATTTGCCTCCACGGATCTAGATGATGACAGAAAAAAAAAGGAACGGATTGGATTTTGAGGTTGATGATTGTTGGGACTGTAAATCCCAAGGTTTCTGGTTTGATCCCGGCCCGGGGGACCAAATGTAAGACTCCAAACGGTGCTAGGCTGCGGCAGTTCTGTGGAGGGGAAAGGTTCTGTTTAGGCTGCCCTCCTGAGTGTTACAAAAATATTTAAATGTAACCAAGATCAAAGTCCAGAACCTGGTAAACAAGGGACCATTGTTGAATTACTGTGAAAGAATTTGATGAATATTTAACAAAGAGGGCTGTGCCAAGACAAACATCAGTTAAGAAAAGGAAGAAAGATAGAAAGAGGAAAAATAAGAAAAGTAAGAGAGATTTGAAGAAAAGAACAAACATTGAGCAAATGGAAGAGGTTGAGAATTTGCCAAGTTCTTCTGTGATATGGTTGACGGTGGAAAGATAAGAGATGGAGAAGCGGTGAAAAAAGACTTTGGAAGAGTTGAGGACAGATTTTTAGACTTTGTTGATGTGAGAGAGATGACGACAATCACAAGTCTTACCAGTAAAGACTTGACAAAGAGATGAGTTGAGAATTTGGGTTTGAGGAATTGCGAGTAGGTGAGTGGTGGTTGAAGAGAATGAGGAGAATGAGAGATGAAAAGGAAGAATACCAAGAGAAGAGAAGGAAAGAGGGTTGCGCTTTGGAAGAGAGTAAAGATAAGTTGGGAAACATGGTTGTGACATGTAAAGGTAGACTTGTGACAGTAACCAGAGACGCGCGGACATGAAATAGAAAGTAAAAGAAACTGGAAAAAGAAAGAGGAAAAATAGAAGAAAAATAGAATGAGAAGAAAAAGAAAAGAAGAAGAAAAGAGGGAGAGTGATTTATTTAACAACCCCTGTGACTTGTAAGACTTATGTCAGAGTAGAATATGAAGGGTTTATTAACTGCAAGAGAAAGATGGGAAAACAGAGCGGAAGAGCTTTGGTAAGACCATCGGCCTTCATATTGGTGGATGAAATTAATTCTATATTAAGATTTCCAAGTTTGAGTTCTTCTCGGAGAGCCTTGGTTTTTATATTGATATGGAAAGTTTTAGAATTGCAACCAAATTTCTTGAGCTTGTTGTTGAGACCCTTTTTGTCAATGAAGTGTTTACTCGGAATGATTTTTGATTTACAAAGTTCAGAAACAAGTCCTCTCATCCAGATTTCTTCCAGAAATGAGTCAACAAGAGGATTCAATTCCGCTTCTGTTGTTGAGTGGGTGACATTATGTTGCCAATAGCTACTCCAGGAGATGAGAGAGTTGAACAGAAGAGAAAGATGGCCTGATTGAGATCTTCTTGTTTCCAGGTTGTTGCTCCAGGTGGCGTCACTGTAGCATTGAATTTGAGTGTTAGTGTGGTGAACTTTTGAAGCATGAGTTTGAGATCTTTTGTGGCCTTTAAATATTTCCAACATCTTTTAACTTCTCTCCAGTGATAAATACCAGGTTTTTTGCAAAACCTTGCAAGACTTGAAACAACAAGGCTGAGATTGGGGCGAGTTAAGCAAGCGATGTAGTTGATGAGGAAGACAGCAGATCAATAATTGATTTTTAAGGCCTTGAACTCTTCATGTTCTTCGTTGCTGGCTGGAGTTAGATTTATATTGGCAGTAAGAGGTACTGAGGCGGGTTTGCAATTGCTCATGTTTAGTTCTTCAAGCCCGTGTTCAATGTGTTTGGGTTGTTATAGTTGAATTTTATCGCTCAAAAATTTGTATTTCATTCCAAGAATGGTGTTTGGCTTGTGGTTACTTGAATTGGGAAAATGTTTGACAAAATTATCTTTGAAGTTCTTCCCAGTTCCAACAAGGATAAGGTCTTTGACATGAAAGAAAAGAACAAAGTTTGAATCTGAGTGTATGTACAACCAAGGTTCAGAAATAGATTTGTGGAATCCTTGCTCTCAAATCCAAGATGTAAGAGTATGGAACCAATTGGCAGGTGCTTGCTTCAAGCCGTAGAGAGATTTTTGCAAGATAAGGTAGTTGGATTTTCTGTTTGAGCCCTTGGGTTTCTTGATGATGACTTTGTTGGATAATGGCACATGAAGAAAGGTGCTCTTTACATTGAATTGGGAGATAGGAAGGGAATGAAACAAACCAAAGAGCAAGGGGATGCAAAGAGAGGCGGCCTTTCAAGTGGGGGAAAAATTGTCTTGAAAGTCTAGGCCGTAGATTTGGTCAAATCCTTGAACACACAATCTGCTTTTATAAACTAAGGGATCCCCGTGGCAATTGTTGTTAAGGCAATAGACCCACGTTGTATTGAGAGGATTAATGGGCTTGGGACCCTCATACTCTTCCCAAACGCCAAGAGATTCTATGCCGTTAAGTTTGACATCCATGGAGGCTTCCCATTTCTGACTGTTGTGGCATCTTTTGGCTTGTTTTTATGTCCTGGGTACATAATAATGATGGTAGCCATAACGTTGAGGAGGATTTAAGCTTGATCAATCTTGAAGAGCGTAGCTGGACACAAGCTGTTCAGAAAGTTCTTCAGAAGGATTGGACTTGGAATCAGAGAGAGGATTGTTACAGGATCCGGGAGAGAGGACGGGAGAAGAGACATGATTGTTGGAAGAAGATTGAGAATGGATGTTGTTAGGAGGTGGGATAGGAGAAGACAGGATTGAAGGGACTTCAGGAAGGTTGTCATCCATCTTAATTTGCAAGCTATTTTCAGAGGTGTTGGAGTTGGAGGAGATTGGGGGGAGATTGTTGATCTTGAGAAATTGAACATGTTTAGAGGAAATTATAGAGTTTTCAGGCTTTAAGATTTGATATGACAAGAAATTTGGGTTATAACCCACAAGGGTGCCTAGAAGACCACAATCGTTGAATTTTCCGCTGCAATTGATTTTGTTGTTGAGATAAACTACTTTGGACCCAATAGGGTGAAAGTAACTGGTAGGAAGGGATTTTTTGGAGAAAAGTTGGTAAGGAGACGGAGAATAGGGAGATTTAGGGATTTGATTCAATGAAAGACTGGCGGATTTGGCAACTTCTTCCCAAAGATTGAGAGGAAGCTTTGAGCTTTGTAGGATGGCTCTCATTGATTCAGTTAGTGTACAATTGGCTCTTTCCACCTTGCCGTTGTGTTTGTGATGGTACGGTTCGGAGATTAGGTGTTGGATGGATTTAATTTTAAATAAATCTTTAAGTCCAGACAACATGAATTTGCCGCCTTGGTCAGTGCAAATGGTGGCCAGAAAACAATCCTGTTTTTGCTTCTCATGGTTTAGGATGATTTTTAGTTGAAGGGAGGCGTTGGACTTGTATTGAAGAGGAATTGCTGCAATGTATCCAGAAAAGTTATCAATCACCTTCATGATATAATTAATATTGTTTTGAGAAGAGGGAGTGATGGGACCTATTAAGTCCACATGGAGCCATTTAAAAGGTCTTGAAGAGCACATTGATGTATTCTTGAATGGTTTTTTTGATATTTTGGAGAAGAAGAAGTCTTTGCATTGGAATTTGGAGAGATTTTTGGAGGATAAAGACAGAAAGAGATTCTTGAGATGGGAGGCACTAGCATGTCCGAAGTATTGATGCAGGGATTTGATTTGAGTTAGATCCGGATCCTTGAGTAAGAGATGGCAGAATTTTGCATTGTTGCAAATTTGAGAAGGAGGGTTAAGAACAAAAAGGTTCTCTTGGGTGAATCCAGAAAAAGCACGTTCAGATCCGGCAAAAAGAGAGAATTGATTCTTGGAGGCCGAGAGAGTACAATTCTTTTAGGAGATCAGTTCACCAGGGCTGATTAAATTGACCACAAGATTGGGGACATAAAGGCAGTTTCTGAGAGTGACTGAAGAGCTTTTCCAGGACAGTTTGACAACACCTTTGCCCTTGATGGGTAATCTGGCTCCTTCTTTCCCAGTATTTATGAAGTTGTCAGTGGTGAGATTGTTGAGATGGGTGAAGAAGAGAGGAGAGTTGAACATGTGGCACAAAGCGCCAGAGTCAATGATAATTTGATTTAATTGATTGATTTCTTCAATCCACGTGGTAAGAAGAGTCACGAAATGAGCAACTTCTTTTGCCTTGGATTGGGAGTTGAGTTGAGCTCTCCACCAAACTTGTGATTCTTTCCACCAATCAGGAGCAAGATGTTTGTGGAGATGCCAGCATTTACTATCAGGATGATTGGGTGATTGAGGGTTGTGGTATCCCCTTCTGCATCTGAACTCTGCTGGGACTGGTTTCTTAGTTGGCCAAGAGGAAATAAGAGCAGTGTTGCCAAGCTTGGTTTCTTTAGATTTCACCTTGGTTTTGTTGTCTAGCTGAGTGAGGTGGTTAATAACAAGATCCATGGTGACTATTTTATCTGAGTGCATAATTTGTTGACGTAAGGAATGAAGAGAAGGGGGGAATTTGAATAGAATCAGGTAGGCAAGAATATTGTTGGGAAGATCTATTCCAACATTGACTATCTTTTTGAGAGAGATTTAGTTTTGGTGATAAAATGATTAATTGCATCTGGTTTGAATTGTTGGTAAAGGAACTCATTGAAAACTTGGGCTTGATTGGCGGTTTGGGAGGAGGCAAAGCATTCTTTGATTGTTTTCCAAAGAAGTTGAGCCAACAATATGTTTGCCGGTTTCACCACATTATTGTGGGTGATGGAGTCAATAGGTGAGAGAAGAATGACTCTGGTTTCCATATCATCAACCAAGCTGAGACTTTTCAAATTTTCTTCCAGGGCTTCCTTGATGCCTTTGAGCTCTAGAAGCATGGACATTTTGTCTTTCCATATTGAATTTTTTTTTCCAAGAGTATAGGAACCTCTTTGAGAGCGGCCTTGAGAATTATTTGTCTGAAGCCATCATTGCTGGATCCCTCCATTGCTTTGTTTAGGTTTGTCGGATGGATCTTTGGCTTTTAACCATGTTGAATTACTGTGAAAGAATTTGATGAATATTGAACAAAGAGGGCTGTGCCAAGACAAACATCAGTTAAGAAAAGGAAGAAAGATAGAAAGAGGAAAAATAAGAAAAGTAAGGGAGATTTGAAGAAAAGAAAAAACATAAAGCAAATGGAAGAGGTTGAGAATTTGCCAAGTTCTTCTGTGATATGGTTGACAGTAAGAAGATAAGAGATGGAGAAGCAGTGAAAAAAGACTTTGGAAGAGTTGAGGACAGATTGTTAGACTTTGTTGATGTGAGAGAGATGACAACAATCACAAGTCTTACCAGTCAAGACTTGACAAAGAGATGAGTTGAGAATTTGGGTTTGAGGAGTTGCGAGTAGGTGAGTGGTGGTTGAAGAGAATGAGGAGAATGAGAGATGAAAAGGAAGAATACCAAGAAAAGAGAAGGAAAGAGGGTCGCGCGTTGGAAGAGAGTAAAGATAAGTTGGGAAACATGGTTGTGACATGTAAAGGTAGACTTGTGACAGTAACCAGAGACCCGCGGACATGACAGAGAAAGTAAAAGAAACTGGAAAAAGAAAGAGGAAAAATAGAATGAGAAGAAAAATAAAAGAAGAAGAAAAGAGGGAGAATGATTTATTTAACAACCATATGTAAGAGGATAAAGATGATAGTAGGTGGTAGCTGGGGAAAACAACACTCTGAGGCAAGATGATGCCGGGGAAAAACTTGAATAGAAGAAGTCAAGGATTGTTCAGAGTTCAACAAGAAAAGGCAATTGTAAGTGACAATGCCCACAAGCTAATAGCTCTGGTTGTCAGCAGAAGCTTAGGAAAGGTCAACTCAATCCAAAACAACCTCCAGGTTCTCAATGAACCTGCCCAACTCTCTGCAATCAAGTGCTTGAAGGGTACCAGATAACTGTGGGTGGCTGCACAAGACAAAGCTAATTGTTTGATGAAGCTCTAGAAGCAAAACAATAACTGATTCAAACAAGAATAACCCAACACTTCTCAAGGGACTCAAGAGTAGCATGGCAGAATTCAACCTCAAAAGAAACGGAGGGAGGTTTAACACTCCAGGTTTTAAGCTTAATAAAACCTCTTCAGTCAAACGTGACTGGTTCCAGAAAGATAAACAAAGGATGATCAGGACCAGTATGGTTGGATAAAGGGATCAGGAGTGGTGTAACACACTCGAGAATTCAATCAGTCAAATTCTTCTTCAACCAGCAAAGCTATTAGTTGGTGATAAGGATCAAGGATCAGGTTTTTGAGTATGGAGGCTCAAGGATCAAGGGGCAATCATGGATATACCCAAATTTTAGTCTCAGATGAAGGGGAATGAGACCCCATGGATAATTAATTTCAAGTTGATAATGATTATGATTCTCTTGGGTAGGATAGGGTATTCCCTGTCCCTCCCAAAAGGCAGGGGAGAGCCCCTCCTTATATGGGCAGGAGGCCCTGTTAGACTATGTACAACTGATTCTACAAATAGAGCGGAATTTTTTTTTTTTTTTGATTTTCAAGTGATTGGAAAAATTTGATCACTCAGGCCAGTGGAAATCCTTCTCATCCCTTCACCATCTCTTGCGTCTGTCCGTGGACGGGCACGCGCGACAACACCAGGATCACCCACCCCTCACCCAAAGGCGGAAGGGGTGGGAAAAGAAATGTACCAGACCGCCCGCGGATGTCCGCAGGCAGTAGAAAACGTTTTCCCACCCCAACGCAAAGATGGAAGGGGGTGGGAGAGTGTTGGGAGGGATGATGGCGATGGATTGATGGATGATTTGAGGTAATTTTTGGGTGAGATGAGTGACAATGGTGAGAGGGATTGTAGGTTGGGCTGGCTTGGGTGGTCAATGTTGTCTGACGGGTGTCTGGCTTGATGGAGATTGGTTTGATGAGATTGGGAGGAGAGGGCAGTGAGGAGGTTGAAAACATCTCCGTGGGTCTCACCACCTAACAAACTAGTGCTTGGTCATTTCCCGGCTGACGGAATCAAACGGTGATCTCCCTTGTGACTTGGGGGTCCTCTGGCAGTTTTTTATCAATCAAGCGATTAGTAAGTATGTAAGAACCTAGCTTGGAATCCTTGGATGGGGCAGTTGATGAGTGGGTTGGTCAAATTCAAATCAAGTAGGAAGGCAGTTGGACCATCAACTGGTCATTCAGATTGGATGAGAGGTGTGGTTAGTGGTGGATGTTGGTAGGAGCTGGCCGGTAGGAGTGCATAGTAAAACGGTTGGCCGGAGGGATGGCAGCAGTCAATGAGGGTGAGGTTGAGGAGGTTCTAATTGGATGAGGATGTTTGGGCCAAGCGGGTCTTGGCCCGCGCATTTGGCCAAAAGGAAGGGGGGGACAAAGAGAGAAGGAATCAAACGCGATGCCTAGGTGATAAGACCAAGAGAGGCCTTTCCTTGACCACTGGGACAGGGGAATGCTTGGCAGATTGAGGAAACTGGAGAAGTGATACTGATAAAAAAAATTCCAATTTTTTTTTTTTCAAATGACACCTAAATAAAAGCATTGTAAAAAAATTTTAAATTTTACCGCATCTGGTCCAGGGTGTCCAGATTTGGTCACCACAATGGTGTGATGTTGATGACGGATCTTCAGCCCATGGTCCTCCAACTGAGTAGCCAAGACAAGATTCCTGGGAGCTTGAGGAGCAAAATATACGGGATAGATCAAGGTTCCACCAATGTCAAGCTTCCAAACGTGAGTGATCTGGAATTTTCCACCGTAGGTATTCAGGGACTTGGTGAGAGGAGTTGGCTCTTGAAGGAGGGGAAGATTGCATACGGTCAATTGAGAGGCACGGGAGTCGTATATAAGTTCAGGATAGGACTTGGCAGAGCCGGTGGTGCTATAAACTCCCTCATTGTCTATATGGAAGCCACATATTTTGGGGTTGGATTTTTCATCACTAAGAACTTTGGAAAATTCCTTCTCAGAGGATTTGCTGGCTTTGTCAATTGCGTTGAGAGACAGTTGAGACTGTAGTTGCTTCAACTCCTTGGCAAGCTGATTGACTTTAGCTTGAATTTCAGAGTTCTTTGCATGAGGGGGCTTCTTGGTTGGAACAGATGACCGTGGCAAGGTGGAGCTTTGATGCGGTGATGAAGCTTTTCCCTTGTTGGAGTGTTGGTGTGACTTTAACCTTGAGGGTGAGTTGGTGCTGATGGGATGTAAGAGATAGGAGGTTTCTGAATTGTGAGATTTGCGCCTGGAGTCTTCCAGCATGATTTGGTTGCACACCAAGTCAATAGTGAAGGGTGTCAGGTTATAGGATGATTGAACCAGTGAGGAGAGAGAGGTATTGTGACGGAGACTCTTGAGGAACAAAATTGCAGCCATGCCTTGAGATACATCCAGAAACCATTGCGCAGGAGGATGCCCTTCAATAGTTTTGACAAGATCCATGTATATATTCTTGAAGCAAGCTGCATGGTCCCTCAGAGACGTCCCAGGTTTTTAAGCAAGATGAATTAACCGGAACAGCATATTGCCTTCCAAAATGATTGATTTCTTGCCACATGCCCAAGCAAGGGACTGGTATGCTAGAGAGAAGTTGTTTCAAGAAGATTTGATCTCTGATTGAAGATCACGCTTGACCACCTTGTACAGTAGGCTGATTGCGTAGGAATTTTTCTTCTGATAGTTTTTTGTCCCCCGGTGGTTGTCAATCCAATCCTTGTCAAGAATTTCTTCATGACCTTTGCCAATCAACAGGTGCTCAAATTTTGACTTCCAGTCATGCCAATTTTGACATTTCAGTTTTACAAGTTTGACTTTGGATGAGTAGTTGTCATTGGTGTGATCACTGGAGGAATCCTTGATTTGGATGTTGCGGCCCTTGTTCTTGGAACTGGCCATTGTCTGCCCTGCTAAATATGAGTTTCTTTTTCTTAAGAGTTATTACAACCAAGAATGGACTCTTGCTACCATGAGAGATTTCAACCAATTCTTTATTGCAGTTGGGTATATATTTCAATAACTCTTATAGAAATAAGACAACTTGGAATAGATAATGAATGAATCAGAAAAGGTGAGTATAGAATTTGGGAGAGAAAACAGATCAAGTAAAGAGGATGAAGAGAGTCTGAATGAGAAATTGCAACTACCTTCTGATCTTTCTCAACTAGCTTGATCTGGCTTCCTGAGACGTATACAATAAGCTGAAGCAAGCTGGGTGAGGCTCCTCCTGAATTTGCTTTTCTGAGCCGGACCTTTGTTTTTAGAGCTTTAGGCTGTGTGAGTCGACGTTTGGCTTCTTGACGGGTCCACTTGTCCTTCTTCTACTCCTTCTTGTCCGTCTCCTCTATTTCCCTCTCATCTTCTCTCAGTTTGCCCTCATAAACTTTGATGGACCTTGGTGCTCTTGTGCCCAAGGAGCGCCAGCGCTCTGCTGCAGTTGCGGCCGGGGCATCAGCTGACATATGGGTCAAAACCTTCATGGGTTCTTCTTCCATGGAATTGCAGAGAACCACATGGCCCATCATCTCTTCTCCAAGATTCCTCATTATCACACCTGGGATGCTACCAGAGTCTTAAAGGCCAAACTTGGGCCCCACTACCATCATAGCAATGAAAATCATTGGACAAGTCTATGGAAGTCCTACAACAAGTGCCGAGTGAGTTTTGAATGGAAGTTTTTTTCTATTAACTTTGGTTTAAAGCTGATCCCTCTTCTCTCATCCTTTTTTCTCACAAGATCATTCAGGGCAATGAGAGGCACACACTTGGGCAACCACACCCCTGTCCTTTGACAATTCAAGATCATCATCATCATCCTTTTTAGATACTCTATTTGCATGTCTACTCCGTCTGACAATCTCCAGGCATTGTTGTAAACCAAAAGATCCTTGATCAAACACATTGTTCTCTTGGTCGGGTAGGCCTTTTCAGCTATCCCCTTCATCTTTGGGACGGCAAGATCATGCATTGTACATAGATATATGTGGGCCTGTTTTTTCTCCCCTGCCCTCCCATCCATAAAAAACTTCATTCATCCCTCTTAGTCAAAACAAAAAACAAAATTAATTGTAACTTTGATAGGAATATAGAAACACTTTGAGAATTTTAACCAGATCACATTTGTGGGACCAAGAATAATTGTGCCATGTTCCATGCTCTGATTTCATCAGGGTTCATTGTTTCCCCCCTCCCACCATCTTGAGAATTGATAAATCAATTGCTCATCAGTTGTGAAAATGTATGTACAATCACAAATCATTACAACCAACGCGCAAAATGAAGACATTGAGAGATGGACTATTTGATGGATCAATGATGTTGGATCAAGAGAGAGAGAGAGAGAGATCTATAATCAATACAGGAGGACGCTAAAAAAACAACATCAGAGTGAGAGAGAGAAGAAAGTCCATGACAATTTGAGGTCTTGGGTGTGGTGGATGATGATCAGTATGTCAGTTAAGATGGATGCATGAACAGAGAAAATCAATCATCAAACAATAAAGTTAGTGAGTAGTAATTCAAATGGGGAGAGAGAAGATCAAGAAAGCTTGTCTTCAACCAGTGTTACTACTATATTTCAAATTTTCTGATTTTCTTATGGATGGATTGAGCATGAGTATGAGAAGCTCAAGATGGAGTTGTTTAAGTATCTGCTTACTGGGGTTGCAGAGAGTCACTCGTTAGTCTGTTGTGAGGCAGAGAATGAGCTTTTTGAAATGAGGATGCAGATGCCTTGATTGTTGCATCCCAGGAGCTTTGGGTGATGGCATGGAATTTCCGGTGAGTTCAGGATAGATGACCTGTTGGTAGGATGAAGGAAGGGTCAGGGCTGGCTGTGTTGAGTTCTTTGGTCCATTTAAGGAAGGTGGAGTATTGGAGAGTCAGTTCTTAAAGATATATGATAGCAATGAAGAGATGAGAGCAATAAAGTGACAAGAGTGATCATTTGATGAGAGTGATGAAGAGATGAGAGTGATAAAGTGATGAGATTGATAAAGTTATGAGTGCAATAGAGCAATGAGAGTGATGAAGCTTTGGGGGCAATAAAGAGATGAGAGTGGTGAATGAAATTTTTTATGATGAGGCTGGAGGAAAAAAGTTTTCAATGAGGTTGGAGGCAGAAGGAGGTGGGAAACCAGGTGTGTATAACATGTACAGGTGGTGGAAGCCTTTATATCCTTTGCTTGAAAAAAACCCACTTATTTTATCTTAACTTTGACACGTCTGATTTGAAATAAGTGGGTTTTTTTGATTTTCAATGGTGGGTTTGAAATGGCGTATTTGGGTTGAAAACACCATTAAAAAATAGCAGGTTTTGTTAACTTTGATATGCCCTATTTAGAATTTTCACTTTTTTTATGATTGGTACAAAAGTATGCAAATTTGATCAAAAATCTTTAACTGTCTTCAAATAAATATTTTTTCAATGATTCTTACAATTATTTCTGTAATTGATTGCATTTTTGTTGAAGATTTTTTAATATTTGAATTAAACTCATAAAATAGTTATATGTAGAATTTTTAAATGTTTTTTCATTTCAGTTAAAAAGCTTTTGATGTTTCACCACAAATATTCCTTTTTTTAAAGAAGATTAATTTTTATCAACTTTCTTGTTATGGCATATCAGAGCTAGCCCACCTGCCATTTTTTTAATTGGGGGTTTCAGAAAAATACCCCAATTTCTAAAATACCATTAAAATTAAAAAAAATCTACTTATTTCACATCAGAAGTATCAGAGTTAACTGAAAATAAATGGCTTTTAAAGATAAATTATATAAAGGTTATTGCAAGCTCACCCAAACATCAGTGAAGGTCATACACCCCTGGTTTCCCACCTCTTTCTACCTCTAACCTCATTGGAAGAATCTGATTCCTCACTCTCATCACTTTATTTCTCTCATCATCTTATCTCTCTCATCACTTCATCACTCTCATCAATTCATTTCTATCATCACTTTGTTTCTCTAATCACTTCATCACTTTCATAAATTTATTTATCTAATAACTTCATCACTCACTCATCACTTTAGGACTCTCATCACTTCATCACTCTAATCACTTGATTGCTCTCATCACTTCATCACTCTCATCACTATATTTCTCTCATCACTTCATCTCTCTTGTAACTTTATTGATCTCATCCCTTCATTGCTATCCTCATCAGATCAAAAGTCTTATCATTTCATTACTGTCACTCTTTTCAAATTTCTCCTCAGTGAGTCTCCCCTGGAAATTCCACACAAAAATCTAATCCACAAAAGCATACCTTGCCAGTAACTCTAAAACAAACAATCCACCCCCATCAGCTTTGACAAAAAAAATTCAAATCACAAATTGAATACAAAATACTTGAATTTGAAAATAAAAGGTGGGATTGTCAACTGACTATTGATGGTCAAAAGCAGAAATCTGAGAGTCTTTCTCATCAAAAAAAATTGGACGCTGAGTGGAGATTGAAAAAGGCTTAGTTGCAGTTTCAAAAAGAGGAAAAGGAGAAGGATCAACTGGAAGATTGACTTGAAATTGAGAGGGAACAACCAGCAATTGAAAAAAAGATAGTTTATCCATAGACATGGCATGTATTGGCAGCAGTATAACAGTTGAGGAAATTACAGCAGATTACTCAATTACTGGGCTTGTAAATATATTTACTTTGAAGAGGTAGAATTGTTTTATATTCAGTTTGGCTTGTTCAAAATCTTTCAGGGAGGGCTTTTGAATTTTCTTTTTCTTTTTAGAAAAAATGGTGGGATACATATCCAAAGTTTGCGGTTTTTTCCATAAAATACAAAACTTTTATCAAAACTTTCCTCTTCTACTTCCAAAGAGATTTAAGAAAATCTCTTTTCACCCCTCTTTTGCCAACAATCCCTATTCTGGCCATTTCTCTGTATGTTTTTCAAATCATTTTCTCTCATCTTGTTCCCTCCCATTCACATACTTTGATTGGGATGAGGATCAAGAGGTATTGAATTCAATGTATAAAAGTTTGAGGGTTTCAATCCCTATTCTTTCCATGTCTCTTTATGTTTTTCAAATCATTTCCTCCCATCTTGTTCCCTCCCATCCACATACTTCAATTGGGGTGAGGATCAAGAGGTATTCAATTCATTGTATAAAAGTTTGAGGGTTCTGGGAGGAGAATTGGTGTTGCAGAAAAAGGTTTTGAGTCTTCTGGATAGAGCCAAAGTTGTGAAAAAAAAAGGTGATAGATGGGTTTTGAATGATATTTAGGCATAATCTGAGGGTATGGGGAATAACAACAACAAAGAAAATCATTCATTTTTTGGGGGTAAGCTGACTGAGCAGTGTGGATTCAATCAAGGCTTCAAACTGGAGAGAATGGAATATCATCACATTTTTGGATGGGAGGAGCAGGACAGATCAAGTTTCCTTCATCCTTCACTAAGGGTTTGATGACACAACACAAATGGTTGAGAGTTCCAAGAGTTTTGGGGGGATCAGGATGACTCTGAAAGATAGAGTTTCTACAAGGAATGGATCTGGAATTGGCCAAAGTGGGGATCACCAGATCTTCAGAGCTTGATTGATCTAGTTGAAAAACAGGATGATCAAATCATTGCCTTTATTTACCATCCATTTTACAAGCTTGGATGTTTTCAATGGAGTTCCTGGGGTCACTGAGTCAATGCCTAGAGAGAATTCACAATATTTTAGGTCATGGGCAGTAACATTGTGAGACTGGATGGAATCAGGAGAGGATATGAGGGCCTACTCAACTGAGATGATCAGAAGACACACTTTCAGTGTTGATTTTTTTCATCTTGACATTCATCTTTTCATCCACCAGCGGTTTGGTTGAGACAGTTGATTCTTCAAAAGTTCCACAAGACTGAGTATAATCAACCACCATTGTCAACTGAGAGTCATTGCCGGATAAAAATTCAAAATTGAAAGGGATGATGGTCAGTAAACAAATTTGAGTCTCATTTTCTCTTCAAATCTTGAGCCAGCCACAAGGTGGAATACCAGGTCAATCAATTGATTCAGAGGCGCCAAGGACTGCCTGCCTCTGGGTGTTCCAAGACTCAGTTTTGAATCTCTTGATTTAATTGAGTTTGGAATCAATGTCTATGATCAACCTCTTCCAGAGTAGGCAGCTTTTCTTTTTGATTATATGTGTAACACATGAAGGGATCAAGAACTGAAGTGGAAGTAGAGGCATGTGATCTGAAGCTGGATTTCCTTCTAGATCAGGAATTCCTTGGCTGGAAAGTTGATAAACTGCCCCATACAGCTCTGAGCCAAAATTGCAAGGCAATAGACCTGGAAAAAAAATCAATCTTCTGCCAAATTTATCTGTCTAATAACTAAGCCCTTGACTTGGATGAGGAAGGAGGAGAAGAATGTACTCAAGGGGTAAATTTGACTGGGTTATTAGACAAAGAGGTTGACTTGATGGGTCAGCAGCCAAGCGGAGGATGAGTGGGTAAGCTAGCAATGAGCAAGTTGTTCTTGGAGGATGAAGCAGACTAGCAGACAAATAAAGCAGGCCCAGTAACAAAACTTGGTCAGGTCTGAGAGGAAGGAGCACACAAGTGGCTGATTGCAACTGGGTGGAAGCTGGATTTTCCACTAGATTGGGAACAAGTGATCTTGACAAGTAAACTGCCTCAACTTCCTATTTGTTTTTTTTGTTGAAAAAATACATGATTGTAGAATATTGATTTTTTGGCTGTTCTTGGGGAGCTTTGAATTATAGGAATAGCAGTTTCAGACCTTGAAGCTTGCATACCACAATGGGGCGGTTCATGCACCCCCATCAGGTACACTTTTTAAGATGAAATTTATCTTTTTGTAAGCTTGAAAATCACTGGGCAATTCATTCTTTGCACTATTTTATACAGGAGAATTTTGATGAAGATGGCCAACAACATTTTCATAAAAGATGCAACTAAATATTTTTAGATTACCAGGATTGATTAAGGAAAGAATCTCAGTAATAAGCCGAATCCCCATCATCAATCCACAAGGTTGGCTTACTCAAATTCTTTTTCAGAAACTTTAAATTTTTGCACCAGGGATGGGTGCAAGTGATAGGGATGAGTGAGGGGATATTGAGATGGATTACTTGAGGAGGAGTATCTGGATGGATGATGATGAGGATTATGAGGATCTGGTGGTAGTGAATGATTGAATTGGGGTTGGTCAAATAAGTTGAAGGAGCTCATTTTGAATTCCTGATTTGTTGATGTGGAGGTGTGCATGGGTTTTTTGATGCAATTGATGGTGGACAGATGATGATGAATAAATGGAATATTTGATGTTGGAAATCTGCCATTTCTATGAAACACACCATTTTGAAATACACCAGTTAGGGTGTACGTGTATTTCATAAACCTGCCATTAAAATGGTGTGTTTGATCAAAAAAAAATGGTGGGTTGGCTAACTATTTTCTTATATTGGATGAAATTTTTTTCAACTCTGACATCAGATTTGAATTCCTTGCAAAAATTATATTTATTGAATTTATGCTGATTACATTAACCCAATTATTTTCAGTCATTGAATTCTCCAAAGATTCTACCCTAGACAGACCCCACAGGGGGTCAAAGGCCATAATTCAGTCCACTAATGCCCAAATTGATGTTTACAAACCTTGGGGGGCCCAAAGGCTCCTTGAAAGGCAGGCTTTGAAACCTTAAAAGGTTGTTCCAGACCTTAAATGTCTAATTTCACACCTTTTCTGTATTAGAAGGTCTTTTTAAATTTTTCAAGACTTCCTGGAGTGGGAAACCATGCCAGAAGGCATGGATTTTGTAAAGAAAAATTGATATAACTTGGCATTTTTCAATAAATGGTGTGACTTTAGTGATTTTTTATGCATGGATTTAGCTTGGTACATTAGATAATAGGGTGTGTTGAAGTTAAGCAAACCCCCTATTTTATAATGGCAGGTTTCAACCCAAATTCTCAATTTCAAACCTTCCATTGAAAATCAAAAAAACCCACTTATTTCACATCAGATGTGTCAAAGTTACCTGAAAAAGAATGGTTTTTTTAAAATAAATTACTTAAAGACTTTCACTGCCCCAACCCATCAGCCCACATCATCACCCCTGGTTTCAACCTCCAACCTCATTGGAAAAATTCTACCTCCAACCTCATCCAAAAATTAGATTCATTGCTCTTCATCTCTTCATTGCTAGCCTCATCACTTCATCACTCTCATTGCTTCATTGCTCTCATCAATTTCTCACATCATCACTTCATCAATCTCATTGCTTCATCACTCTCATCACTTTCTCACACATCATTCCTTTCATCACATCCATGCTCTCATTAATTAATTGCTTCATCCCTGCTTTCATCACATCCTAAATCTCATTGCTTCATTGCTTCATCACTTCATCACTTCATCCCCACTTTCAACACATCCCTTCATCACTTCATCCCCACTTTCAACACATCCCTTAATCACTTCATCCCAACTTTCAACACATCCCTTCATCACTCCATGGCTTCATTTCTTCATCCCTTCATCCCTCTTAATCTTTTGAAATGGCCCCTCCATGATCCTCCCCCCGCCAGTCCACTAAAAAATCCAATGGACCAAAGCAAACCCCCCCCAGGAACTAAACATCCAAAAATCTTTCCACATCATCTTCAAAAGGCTCAAGTAAGCTCAAGAGAGCTGATCACATCATCCTGGTAAACTGGCCCAAACTTCCCTCCAACTATGATGCTTGCTTGGGATTCAACAATAAAAAAAGAGTTTGCCAACCTCCATCCTCTAAGTTTAATGGTTATCTCCTCATGGCCAATGAAATGAAGAATAAAACCAAAGGTAGGCTGGATCTTTCATCCAAAAATATTAGGGAGCAATTCAACAACCATTGAAACCAGTACAAAAAAGCCCACTCACTGTCAATCTCCACTGGTTTTGGTATCACCGACTCAGATAAAGCAAAGGGAATCAACTCAGAGGTTGACAAGTTGGACTCCATTTGTCCTTTTTATATTAAAATGGTTGAAAACTTTGGAAAGAAGGCCAATATCACCCATTTAGCCACTTTTGATGGCCAAAAATCAGATTCAGTTGATGCTGAGGACCTGGATGTGGATGCTCAGCCTAGCAATCAGGATCCCAATGAAACCTATGAGTGGCCCCATTCTTATGTGGAGGAGGATATTCAAACAGAACCAGCTCCAATAATGTCTACATCAGCATTGATCAACAATTAAAACCCTTCCTTGTTACCCTCAATTAATTCTTTGGATTGCTCTCTTCCTGGGGTGGAAGAACTTAACAACTTGGCCAATGAGGAGCAAGTTATTCCTGTATCTCCACTACCATCAACATCTGCTCAAGTAAGGAGCCAAGTTCTTTTCTCTTCTTTCTGGTTAATCCTGACTGATTTAGATTTAAAAAAAACAGGCTCATCTGCTCCTGAATGTCCAAATAATAAAGCCAATTCCTTCAAATGAGAGCAATGATTTTACCACACAAAACTCCTCTGCAAAGGGAAAGAAAAAGGCCTTAAATTCCATCAAAATCAACCCCAATAGCCTTCAAAAGAGGAGAAAAACTTCAAATTTTTCCGTATTTGAGGTATTCATGGAGAGGCAAGATTCAAGTCAGCACATTGGATTCTCCTTGCTTTGAAAATCAGGCTCATTCATATTCCCCTCCAAAAAACCGTGGAATCACAAATTGAATATGAAAAACTTCAATTTAAAAAGGAGAAGTGGTATTGAGAACTGCCTATTGATTTTAAAAAGCAGAAAGCTGTGATTTTGGATCCTCAACAAAAGTTGGATGCTGAATGGCAATGAAACAGGCTGAGCTTGAGTTTCAAAAAGAGGAAAAGTAGAAGGATAAAGAGCAAGACTTACTCAAAAAGGAGAGGGAAGGGTAGACATGAAAAAAAGATAGGTTATTGGTAGCCATGGCATTTGTTGGTAGCAATAGAACTGTTGATGAAATAAAAGAAATTACTCAATTGCTTGGCTTGTAAAATATTTGCTTTGATAAAAATTTTAAAAATAAAAACAAAAAAAATTATTTTCAAATACAAAAATGTTTAAGCCTATTTTCAACCCCACCAATGAAAAATATTTTTCATTTTTATTTACATTTTTTGTTCTAGAATAGATTTTCCCACTTTTCAAGTTTTTGCAAGTGTTGAGAGTGGTCTTGTTAATTTTCAAAAACATAGCCATCCTATTATGGGTGGCAGTCTCTACAGCAGGAAAATTACAGTGCTTGTACTTTTTTGCTGCCCAAACCATTTTTACAATACCTTTTTCATTGAAATCAATTCCAAATCCCAAGTCAGGAAAGACTAATTGGCCATTGGATACTTGATATTTTTCCTTGTTGTCAATAATTTTTCCATTTGATTTTTTGGTTGGAACCATCATTAGAAAGGAATAGGAAGAGATGTCACCTTTTTCAATGTGTGGATAATTGTAGAAGGAATTTGAAGTTAAGGTGATGTGGGGGGCGCATTCAAAAAGAGTTATCCAGGATCCATATTCTAATGAAGAGTAAGAGAGGATATTGTTGTCCAGAATGGTTTCTTGGTTGCAATTGTGTGCCAGTCTGGTCAATTTTCTGAACATTTAGCCTAAAATTTGTGATACCTTTTCAGACCTAAGGTTCAAAAATTTAAAATACTGGGGGTAAGATTGAATAGCTGTTTCCTTCAAATAGAGTCAAAAAAGTGCAGAAGTCTGCATCAATTTTTGCCATCCAATTGCCCACATTTTCCCACCCCAAGATCTTGAGGGACCAAATGTTTTGACAAACTTTTTGGATTGGTGAAGGAATGTTGTAACTGAGTTGATGTCCTTCTTTTCTTTCTCAGAGAGTTTATTCAAAGGGACAAATTTGATTATTGCAACCAGAGAGTGGCAATTGTAACAATCAAGAACAGAAAATTTTCCAGAGCTGAATAAATGGAATTGTTCAATCTTCTGTTTGGCTTGTCCAAACTCTCCAGGGTAGGGTTTTTGGGTTTTCATTTTGGCAGCAATAGCAGGGTACAAATCAAAAGGTTGAAGTTTTTTTTTAGACCAAACCATATTTTCATTAAACCCATCTTCATTTACTTCCAAAGATATTTCAGAATCTCTCATTTGAGCCCTCTTTTTCCAAAGAGCCCTCTGATTTCCACCTCTCTTTATGTTTTTCAAACCATCTCCTTCCATCTTGATCCCTACAAGTCACCTATTGCTCTTGGGGTGAGAAACAAGAAGGAATTGATCCTGTTGTATAAAATTTTGATTGCAGTGGGAGAAAAATTGGTAGTCCAGAAAAGGGGCGGGGGTCAAATGACAAGGGATCAAAATGGGGTTTCATTGGATGGGATCCAAAAAAACAAAACAAAACCAAAAAAAAAATCATTATTCAGTCATAATCAAGGTAGATGATCAAAAAAAAAATACTGGTCAAAGCTAAACCCCCCCCCCCAAAAAAAAAAAAAAAAAAAAAAAATCAGCCTCATCTAATGACAATGATGAAGAGAAAGAGGAGGAGGGGGGGAGCTGACCTGAAATTTATTGCAAAATGATTGAGCAATCAATAGCAAATCAATTGCTTGATCAATGGCAAATCGATTGCTTGATTGATGGAAAATTGATCAAGCAATCAATAGCAAATTGATTGTGCAATCAATTTGCAATTGATCAGGAGGAAAAGGGAGAGGAGGAAGAGGAGGAGGGGAGGGGCTAACCTGAGGGATTGAGCAAGGTGTTCAGGGGGGACCTAAAGGTTGAATGATCAAAGGATCAGCAACCAGTGAGGGGCAGGAAGAGGAAGAGGGGGGAGGGGGCTTACCAGGGTTTCTGACCAAAGGAGGAGGGGAGGCAGTGAGTGAGTTGAGGTGAGGTGGTGGTGGTGGGTGAGTTGGTGGTGGTTGGCAAGGTGGTGATGGTTGGTGAGGTTGTGGTTGTTGGTGAGGTGGTGCTGATGGTGAGGTGGTGGTGATGGTGAGTTGGAGGTGATGGGTGAGGTGGTGGTTGTGGGTGAGGTGGAGGTGGTGGGTGAGGATGTTTGGTGAGGAGGAGTAAGGAGTGGACCGGTGGTTTGGTGGGGTTAGTTGGGTGGTTTGGGAGCTTTGGTTTTTGTCCAAGTCCACCAAAAAAAAAAAAATCTGGATTCAGCCTTGGATTCTTGGTTAAACAACCAAAACAAAAGAAATTCTGTGATGTGATATTTCACCTATTTAAAAAAAATGCTAATCATCAAAGTGAGAAAGTATGAGGGGTAGAATATTCTCTCTCATGGCTGAAGATGAGGTAGAAGATGAGACCGGGATGACTTGAGGAGGATTGGGAATATCTTCTTTGAATATTTTGGCCCATTCATCTTTGATGTTGGCAAGAAGTTTTTGAAGGATTACACAACTGATAATAAAGTTCATGAGGATCTTCATGTCCTTGGAATTTTGAAGCTAGTTTTGCATCTCCTGTAAGCTGCCCCATCTTCCTTTCAGCACACCTATTGCATTTTCAATCCAACAGTTTGATTGGGAAAGATAATAGTTGCAAATCCATACCAATTTCATATTCATTTCATCACACACATCTTGTTGCCATTGCTTCACACCTCCACCACATCACACACATCCCATCATCATCTCATCACCCCACATCATATCACCATCTTTCTCAAAATTTCCAATTGAAATTCCTAGAAACAAGTTTAAAACACAGAAAAGCTGACTGAAATATTTTTCTTATTGGACTCTGATTCAGACTCTGATTTGTAATAAACTTGGTTAGCTTAAAATTCTCAATTGGAAAAACAACACATGGGGCCAAGAATACAGAATCTTGACAACCCTATTTATGAAAGGCAAAATCTTCATCCCCTCCCGGACTTAATTTTCCAGAAACTTCTCCAAACTTTCTTTCCTTCATTCATGAAACTTTTGGAGATGATTGATGACGGAACCACTATCCCCTTGAGTCAAAACCCCAAGCTAGATGGCAACCACTATTATGATTGGAAAAAAGGCAACCAATTTATTTCTTTTCCAAAGCCTTTGATAACAACTTTGATAACACACTGACCAAATATGTTTTATCTGTCTGTATAGATACTCTGTGGCACAACAACTTGTTTGTGATAAAAAAAAGAAGTTCATATCCCTCCATTCTGTCCTTCCAGGTTCTTTTCACAATTCATCTTTTTTCAATTGGATGTGGATTTCCCAAAAACCAGAGAACCGATTTGAACAAGATCAATAAATTATGACCAATTCAGCTTATGCTATCAGTAAATATGTGGTTCCAGCATACTACACTTCTTCATCCAATGATCAAGCCAAAACTGATTCCAACTATCATCTTTCCCAATCATGAGTTTGGATTGAGCATGCAACAGGAGTCCTGAAAGGAAGGTGGGCCAGTTTAAGGGAAATTCAAAACCGGCTTCAAAATTACCAAGACATGAAGATACTCATCAACTGGATTATCAGTTGTGTAATACTTCACAACCTTCTTGCTGACATCAAAGATGAATGGCACAAAATATTCAAAGAAGATATTCCTGATCCTCCTCAAGTCATCCCTGTCTCATCTTGCTGCTCATCTTCTGCCATGAGAGAGCAGATTCTACCCTCACACTTGCTTGCTTTGATGAGTAGCATTTGTTTCTTAAATATTTTTTTTTTGGTTGTTCAACCAAAAACCCTATGCTGACTCTTTTTTTTTTTTTTTTTTTTTTTTTTTTTGGTGGACTTAGACAAAAAAGAACCAAAAATTCCAAACCACCCACCTTACCCCACCAAACCACCGGTCCACTCCCACTGGTCCACTCCTTCCTCCTTCTCACAAAAATTGTCACCCACCACCTCCAACTCACCCATCACCTCCACCTCACCACCACCTCCCCTCCTCCTTTGGTTGGCACCCCTGGTAAGCCCCCCCCCCCCCCCCCTCATCATCATCATCCTCCTCTTCCTTCCCCTCATTGGTTGCTGATCCTTTGATCAATCAAACTTCAGGAACCCCCACCTCCTTTCTCAATCCCCCAGGTAAGCTCCCCCCCCCCTCCTCCTCCTCCTCCTCCTCCTCCTCCTCCTCACCCTTCCCCTGCCTCCCTCCCAATCAATTGTGAATCAATTTCTTGATCAATTTTTTATTGATTGCTTGATCCATTTTTGATTGATTACTCAATCCATTTGTGATTGATTACTCAATCAATTTGCAATCAATCCCTTCTCCTCCTCATTTTCATTAATTGAAGATTGACATTTTTTTTGTTATCAGCATTGAGCAGTATTTTTTTTCTATGTTTTTTTTGATGATCTTCTACCTTGATTATAACATGAATAATGTTTTTTTTTTTGGTTTTTTGTTTTGTTTTGTTTTTTTGGATTTCATGCAATGCCACACACCCTTTGACCTCCAGTTCTTTTTAATCCTGCCCTTGTTCTGAACTTCCAATGCTTCTCCAAAAAAACTCAAAATCTTATACAACAATTTGAATCCCTTCTTGAACCTAACCCCAAGTGCAGTAGGTTCCTGGGAGGGATCAAGATGGAAGGAGATTTTTTGAAAAACATATACAGAGTTGGAAAGCAGAGGGCTCAAATGAGAGATTTCAAAATCTCTTTGGAAGTGGATGAAGAAGGTTTTAATGAAAATGTGGTTTTGTCTTGAAAAAAACTGCAAACTTTGGATTTTTACCCTGCTATTGCAGCAAAAAACCCTCCCATAAAGAGTTTGGACAAGCCAAACAGAAGATTGAACATTTAAATTTCTTCACCTCTGGAAAAGTGGCTGTTCTTGACCAATCCAATAACCACTCTCTGTTTTCAATAATCAAATTTTTACCTTTCAATAAAATCTATGAGAAAGAGAAGAAGGACATCAACTCATTCACAAAATTCCTTCACCAATCCAAAACGCTTTTCAACACCATTGGTCCCTCAAGATCTTGGGGTGGGGAAATGTGGGCAATTGGATGAAAAAAATTGATGCACCCTTCTGAGCTATTTGGAAAATATTTGAAGAAAGCTGCTATTAAATCTTCTCCTCAAGATTTTTCTCTTTTGAACCTTAGTTCTGACAAGGTCTCACAAATTTTAGGCCAAATTTTCCAAAGATTAGCCAGACTGGCACATGATTCCAACCGTCAAACAATTTTGGGCAAAAATATCCCCTCTTTTTCTTCATTTGAATATGGATCCCAGCTCACTCCTTTTGACTGTGCCGCCCACATCACCTTGACTTCAAATTCCTTCTACAATTCTCCCCACATTCAAAAAGGTGAAATATCTTCCTATTCCTTTTTACTGGTGGTTCCAACCAAAAAATTGAATACACAAATTATAAACAAAAAGGACAAATAAAAAGTATCTTATGGCCAATTTGTTTTTCCTGACTTGGATTTTGGAATTGAATGCAAACAAAAAGATGTGTTCAAAATGATTTGGGCAGCAAACAAGTACAAGCACTTTAATTTTCCTTCTTTGGAGACTGCCACCCATACTAGGATGGTCATGTCTATGCAAATCAACAAGACTACTTGGAAAACTTGCAAAGACATGAAAAGGGGTAAAATATACTCTAGAACAAAAAATTTAAATAAAAATAAAAAAACACTTTTTTATTTTTGGGGTTGAAAATAGGCTCAAGCACCATTGTATTTGAAAATATTTTTTTTATTTTTAAATTTTTTATCAAAGCAAATATTTTACAAGCCAAGCAATTGAGTAATTTCCTTTATTTCTTCCACAGTTCTAATGCTACAAATACATGCCATGGCTACTGATAAACATAATTTTTTCCATTTCCAGTTGTTACCTCTCCTTTTCTAGTCTCTCTTCCTGTTTATCCTTCCCCTTTTCCTATTTTTGAAAGTTCAGCTCTGCCTTTTTCAATTTCCACTCAGCATTCAATTTCTTCTGATGAGCCAAACTCTTGGCTTTCTGCCTTTGAAAATCAATAGCCAGTTGACAATCCCACTTATCCTTTTCAAATTGAAGTTTTTCAGATTCACTTGGTGATTTCTTTGATTTTTTTAGGGGAATAGGAATGAGCTTGATTTTGAAAGTGAGCACATTCAATCAATTCACTTACTTGAATATTGCTTCTGCATGATATATTCAAAGCCAGAAAAATTGCAAGTGTTTCTCCTCTTTTGACGGCTGTTGGGGTTGATTTTGATTAAATTGGAGGCCTTTTTCTTTCCCTTTGAAGAGGATGTTTGTGTGGGAACTTCATCACTCTCATTTGAAGTTGATGTGGGAGGGCCCATAGGCTTGAGTGTTTGGCCATTCAGAAATGGATATTGTTGTTTTTTTACAATCTAAATCAGTCAGGATTGACCGTAAAGAAAAGAAAAGAACATTCTTCCTTACTTGAACATATTTTTATTTTAATGGAGATATTGGAATAACTTTCTCTTCATTGGCCAATTTGTTAATTTCTTCCACCCCAGGAAGAGAGAAATCCAAAGAAGGAAGTGAGGTGTCCAAGGAACAGTTTGAATCATTGATCAATGCTGACGTGGAAATGATTGGAGCTTGTTGTTTTGGAATATCCTCCTCCACATCTAATTGGGGCCACTCATAGGTTTTTTCAGGATCATCATTGCTAGGCTGAGCATTCACAGCCAAGTCCTCATCATCTACTTGATTGGATTTTAGGGCTTCAAAAGCAGCTAAAGAGGTGATGTTGGCCTTCTTTCCAAATATTTCATCCATATGAATATAAAAAGAACAAATGGAGTCCAAATTATCAACCACCAATTTGATTCCCTTGGCTTTATTGCATTTGGTGATATTAAAGCTGGTGGAGATTGACAAAGAGGGGGCCTTTTTGTAATTTTCTTGATAGTTCTTGAATCACTCCCGCATCTGATTGCATGAAAGATCCATCCTAAATTTTGTTTTATTCTTCAGTTCATTGGCCATCAGGAGATAAGCATTAACCTTAGAGGATGAAGGTTGGCCAACTTGTGTTTTGTTTTTGGATCCAAAGCAAGTTTCATTGTTGGAGGCAATTTTAATCCAATTTACCAGGATGATGTTATCAGCTCTCTTGAGCTGACTCAAGCCTTTGTAATCTGATGGGAGAGGATTTTTTGATTTAGAGTTCCTTGGGGATTTTTTCTTTGGTCCATTGTATTTTGGTGTATACTTGGGGGGGAGGTTTCCTGAGGGGCCGTTTGAAAAGAGTAAGAGGTATGAAGGGATGAAGCAATGAGAGCAATAAAGTGATGAGATTTGGGATGTGATGAAAGCAATAAAGTGATGAGAGAAATGAAGCAATGAGGATAGCAATGACACAATGAGAGTGAGGAAGTGAAAAGATTGATAAAGCAACAAGAGTTAGGATGTGATGAAAGTGGTAAAGTGATGAGAGCAATGAATCATATTTTTTGGATGAGATTGGAGGTAGAATTTTTTTTAATTATGCTGGGGGTTGAAATCAGGGGTGATGATGTGGAATGATGGGTTGAGCCGGTGAAAGCCCTTAAATACTTTATTGGAAAAAAATATTTTCAGGTAACTCTGACACATGTGATGTGAAACAAGTGGTTTTTTTTTATTTTTAATGGCAGGTTTGAAATGGCAGATTTGGGTTGAAACCCACCATTATAAAATGGTTGGTTTGTTAACCCTAAGAAACCCTATTATAATTATAGTCCTCATCATTTTCACCTTTAAATTATTGGTTTCTCTTTAGATATTTATTTTATATTTATTTTCAAATAGGTATAAAATTCATCATTCTATAATGACATTGATGATCAAAGGTCTAAAAAATAAAAGTTTGCATTATTGATTATATCTTTGAAAAATTTTCTTGTATTAATTGATGTGAGGAGGATAATTCAAATATCTAAAATTAATCATTTTCTTGATTATCAATGAAGCAAATGGACTCTAAATTAAAAAAGGGAAAAAATGGGTAAAGCTTTTGAAGTATTGCTTGAGTAATTTTTTTTATTAATCTGATGAGGAATTTATGCATAAGAGCCATAGATATTTTTTGTTTTGATAATTTTTAGATAAGATGAATCATCCAATATAAACTGTAAATGATAGAATTTCTTTTTGGATAGGGTGATGTTAAATTCACGGCTCCAACTGTGTGGTAGTTGTGTAGGGCCCTAGATGGCTCAAATGAGCTGTGGGGGCCCATAGACAACTACAAAGGGCCATTTCAAACACGCGCAACCCCCAGGGGTTGTGTAGGAGCCTTTTACCCCCCAAACACAGCAATTTCAAGCCATGTACCCCTGTACACGGCTCAAAACCGCTGTGTTTGGGGGTTCACAACCCCCAGAAGTTGTTCCAGAATTTTGGGCACCCCCTGGACCACACTTGGGTTCCTCCAACCCAAATTTGGGATTAACGCATACTTTGTGGGACTTTTTTTCCACACCTGGAGATTCCAAAGTGACTTTAAAGTGAAAGCAAAGTGACTTTAAAGTGAAACCAAAGTGAAAGTAAAGTGAAAATCAAAATAATATAAAAATCTGCAAACAATTCTTTCTCAACTCAAAAGTGATCAAACTTTGTTTGTTCAATCAAAAGTTGGATTGAATACTGAAGTATACCATTGCATTTTTTTGCATGGGAACAGTGGCAAGCCATCCTTCTTTTGACATGGCTGCGTGGAAGGTTTACATTGATAGTGCCATCAAAAAAGCTTTGGAAAAAGAAAAAAGGATTGGGGTAATCAAACATTGGAAGCCCCAATTGCATCCTCATAAAGGGTGGCAATTGAGGAACAAAATGTTTCACAGTGGGATTTGACCTCTGGTTGTGAGCAACATTTTATGTTACTGAGGCCTTTGGTGGATTTAATTTGATTTAAACTAATGGGTGCATGTAACTATGAAACTACAAAACCTAACCGTTGAATTGGTGCCAGATCCACTTGAACCACCTTCTGTGAGAGCTTTTCCTACTAGGGAAGAGGCACAAAACTATTGTCAAACATGGGATATGAAGCATGGTTACGCTCTGATGGTTTTTAACTCAAAGAAAGATAAATATGTGGATTTGGCCTGTGACTGCCATGGTTCCTATTCAGGACAGCTTCTTACCAAACGGTCTAGACAAACTCACACAAGGAAGTTTGGGTGCAAGTGTTTAATCCATGGAATTTGGATGAAGGCAGACACCTTGTGGTAAATCTCCAATAAAAAAACCCCACATAACCATCAACCATCTGAAAATACCTCTGTGCATCCTCAACTGAGGAGAATCTCTGGGAAAGCCTTGGATATACTTAAGGAAGGCATGAAAGATGGGCTCAATACGTTAAAACTTAAGAGAAAATTGAGCAAGATTGATGGGCGGGATTATGTTGATGACTAAACAATCTATAACACTAAGCAGAAGGTAACACTTTCAGAAATAAAGGGTAAAAGTTTTATGGAGGCACTATATGAACAGCTTTAAGAAACAAGTTGGATTCACCAGTCAAATTTCAGTGGAGAGGGTCACTTGGAGGCCCTGTACTTAGCAAATCCTGAGGCAGTAAAGCTTTCAAAACAATTCCATAATATTTCTATGTTGGATTGTACTTATGAGACAAATAATTACAAAACACCACTATTGCATGTTGTAGGAATGACAGCAAATTAGAAAACTTTCACAAAAGCTCTTTTTTTTATAACAAAAGAAACATTTGAGTTCTACAGTTGTTCTGTAAATGCATTAAAGGAGTTGGCTTATGTTCCTGAGAGACTTCCAAAAGTCTTTGTGAGGGACCATGAAAAAGCTCTGATTTGTGCTATTGAATCTAGTTTCCCTGAGTCATCAAGACAATTTTGCACTTGGCACATGTCTAAAAACATACAAGCAAACTGTAAAGTGCGGTTTTTTAATGACCTTGAAGGATGGAAAAGATTTATGACTCTGTGGGCAAAGTATGGGGCCTCAAAGACCAAGGAGGAGGCCAAGGTCAATGATGTGGAACTCAGAGTAGGTCTAAATCACTGCTTCTTATTCTTCCTAGTTTTTGTTTCTGACCTTTTGACTTGTATAGTGTTTCTTGAAATAATTTGATGATTTAATCAAGTATATGGAAAATGACAATTTACCTATCAAAGAGACGTTTGTAACAGTGTGGACTTGTATAAACCCAGATTTTGGAAACAAAACAACATCTTGGGTTGAAGGGGCCCATGCAAATCTCAAACAATTCCTTGCAAACTCTTTGGGAAACCTGTTGGATGTTTGGAAAAGCCTTGAAGGAACAGTTTCAAATCAAAATAAATTGGTTCATCCATCACTTTATAAATCTTGAATTGAGTTAGGGACAGTTCTTCCACCTGAACTGTTACCATTGGGTTAAAAATTGTCTTTAGAGGCAATTCATCATATTAGGGAACAATTTTAGAAATTCAAACATGATCATGATGGCAAAGTGTGCACCAAGTCATATTCCAAGACTATGGGTTTGCCCTGTTCCCACCAAATAGGTGACTTTCTAGCATTCAGAGGATCCATGGTACCCAAAGATATTCATCCTCAGTTGAGGTTGGACTATGACCCTTCCAGTTCTAGTTCTGTAAGTTTGCTTTTTAAAGTTGGATTTTTCAAATCACTATGTGATTAATGCTTTTTGAATAATGATTCCTAATTCACTAATGATTGATCCTTTTGAATTTTTCAAGTGTGATGTCAATGAAATGCTAAGAATTCCTCAGTTACATGAAAAAGTGAATGCAATGATCTTGGAATCTCCAGATGATGAGCGGAGTGGCCTATTGAATTATATCATTCAGAAGATTACAAAATATCCATTGAAGCCAAGACTTGAACCTAAAGTCTTACAATCAAGTAGGGGCAGGCCAAAATTGACAGATACGCGGAAAGAACCATCTTGTTTTGAGCATTTTGAAAAAAAACTCAAGGGGAGGGAAAGGACTAGAAGTGCTCCAAACAAGAAAAGACAAAAGATTGTAAGTCTTTTCTTTTGGGATAGGTTCATTTTTTTGGTTTAATGAACTTAGTTACTAACTAATGATGAATTTTTAGTCAAAGTTGGCAGAATCTGAATCTGAATTTCATAGTTCAGAGGAAGAGACTGAAAGTTAATTGGGATCACTTAATTTTGAATCAGAATCCTCTTCAGAGGAAGATAACGTGCAGCAAAGCTCAACCAGAAGCTCATCTTTGGTGAGTATTCATTTAATTGATCTGATTAAAGAAATGAATACTAAGTTAGTTTTTCTGATAGTAACCAAACGTGAAATACCTCAATCAAATACCCAGGAAATTCCATAAGTTCTTGGGTGAGGTTTGGGATCCAATTGGAGATGGGAATTGCGGATTTAGAGTCATTGCTAAATATCTTGGTTATGAAGAACATGGTTGGTTTAAATTTAGGAAGGAAATGATTGAAACATTAGAGAAACATAAATCATGCTAAATTAAGATGCTTGGTGGTGCAAAGAAGGTTGAAAAGATTAAACAAAGACTTGATGTTGAAGAAATCATTGAAAAGATTCTCTCCTCAAAATGGCTGGCTAAATTAGATATGGCTCAAATCATAGAAGACACATATTCCAGACCTATATGTTTCATTTCATTGGAGTCATGTGATACTTATACTCCAATGAAAAATGGTGTTACTGATCAATCAGATCCAATGTTTATTTCCTTTGTAAACAATAACCACTGGGTTCTATTAGTACTTGGGGAAGAAATGATTCCATTCCTGCCCATTGTAGCAAAACCGTGTTCCTTGATTTCTAAAAAAGCCTCTGGTTGGTTTGATTACCTCAAAGATCAACTTGAGTTTTATTCTAACTTATACATTAATTTCATCATTTGGGTTGGGTCTAAAATGCTGATATTGTAATTCTATTAATATAAAGGGTTATCACATTTTGAACATCATTATGTTGAGTGTTTTGAGTTAACATCATTATATTGAGTGTTTTGAATAAAAGTTTAATGGTAAGTCAGTTCAACTTGTGTTGGGCTGATTCCATCACAAGCTTAACTTATTTTAAGCTTGGTATGGGATCAGCTTAACACAAGTTGAACTTGTTTTTTTTGGTGTTTTTACTTTAGGGCTGGTCAAAAGACTTATATTTTTTTGGCACTTTTACTTTAGGGCTGGTCAATGTTTCAAGTTAACATCATTATATTGAGTGTTTTGAATAATAGTTTAATGTTATGTTGGTTCAACTTGTGTTGGGCTGATTCCATCACAAGCTTAACTTATTTTAAGCTTGGGATGGGATAAGCTTAACACAAGTTGAACTTGTTTTTTTTTTGGTGTTTTTACTTTAGGGCTGTTCAAAAGACTTGTATTTTTTTGGCACTTTAACTTTAGGGCTGGTCAAAGTTTTGGGTGCTTTTACTTTAGGGCTAGTCAAGTTGAACTTACTTTAGGGCTTGTAAAGTTTCTTGTATTTTTTTTTGGTGTTTTTACTTTAGGGCTTGTCAAGTTACTTGTCTTTTTTTTGTGTTTTTAGTTTAGGGCTAGTCCAGTTAGTTGTGTTTTTTTTGGGTCTTTTTATTTGAGGGCTAGTCCATTCAATAGTCCCAGTTTTTATTTATTTATTTATTCATTTTTTTGTTTTTTTTTAACCAAAAAATCAACTTTTTTTGATTTCTTTGATTTTTTTTGGTTGATTCCTGTTTTTTGAAAGTTTTATTTGATTCATGGGTTAGTTTAGTGCCCTTTTATTCCATTTTTTTTTGGCTCACTGCAGTCCGGTGGCATCTAACACGCCGGAGGACCAGGCTAGGTTGGCCACACAACTCTTTGAGCCGCAGACGGTTTTACACAGCTTGGATTGGACTGTGTTGCGTGCCACACGGCCCCTTTTGAACTGTGTGCACGGCTCAATGAGCCATGAATTCAACATGTCCCTTTTGGATATTTTCTTCAAAAGTTAAATTTGAATCATTTTAGGAAGGATTATGTGGATTAGATTTTTAAATAAGTACCATATCATTCAGGGGAGAAAATTATGAAATAATTGACTTGAAAATAAATACCTTTATTACCTGTGTTAAAGGTAAGATACCTCTTGGGATTCAGTAGTAGAATAATTTATATCTTCTAAATTTTTATTTTGAGGCAATAGATAGGGGTAATGGGCTTGGAAGATGTTTTGAGGAACTTTTGAATATTTTTTTAGTTTCTTGAGCCAGGATTTTGTATTATTTGGGGTGGTTGGGTATTTTAAATAATAGAAAATTAATTTTTATCTTGATATATGGAATTATTTCTGAATTAAACAGAATTTTTGGCCATCAATGAAGAATTAATGAACAGACATTGGTAGGTTGATAGGTGATTTCATAGATATTAGGGTGTATCAGAATTAGCTAATCTTCCTATTTTTCTAATTTTCTTTCCATCCCAAATCTACAATTTCAAGCCCACCATCAAAAAACAAAAAATCCCACTTATTTCAAATAAAGTTTTTTAGATTTACCCAGGAATAAGATCTTTGTTTCAATTATAGTATATAAGGCACCCAAACCCTGAAAAAAGGGGGGATAAAGTGTGATCATCATCATTCATCAACACCACCATCACCACTATTAACCTTGAGTCATTTATTTGCATAAACAAGCTTCCTCTTCTTCCTCAAGGGGAGATTGAGTGGGATCATCATCAGGCATGAACACCAACATAACCACTAGTAATCTTTATTCATTTAGTTTTATTGAGAATTTTCTTATTTTTCCTCTGCCTCACTTTATCCTCCAAATCTATATTTCCCCAAGCAAAAATCTCACTTAGCAAACTATCCTTTAAATTTATCAAAAAAAGCCACAGCAAAAAGTTTCAAAATCATTCTTCTTGACAGGAACTGGATAAAGAACTCATGAAAACTTGATGGGGAACTTGTATGGTAGTAGCCATAGAAATATTAATAGTAGTATCCTTATTAATCAGGTGCCTTAAGTCCATAAACCATCCTCTCTCAATATTATTTTTGTTTTCTCTTTAAAATCACCCATTTTATTCCTATCATTATCTCTCAGGGCTGTCTTTGCTCTATCAAGTGCAAACACATCTTTCCAATAATTTTATGGCCTCCACATTCAAAAAATTGATTTATTGCATTCAATTTGGTGAAATTTGGATATTTTTTGAATATCTTTTTTGAATTTTACCTGCTACTACTTAACCCATTTTCCTCTGTTCCCAGATTTCAAGAAGGTTTTTTTTTCTGATCAAGGGATTTGAAATAAATCCTATTGAAAGAAAATCCCCTTACCTCACCTTGTTTTAATTAGTTTTGTTGTCACTATGAATTGAAAAAGAAGCTTTGGATGAATTGATTGAGCTTTTTTTGAGCTGGATTGATGATAATTATGAAAATAAGTTGTTCCTCCAAGATTTTACCTCTTTATGAGGTGGAGGATGGTGGCTATGAGGCAAAAATGGATTTTTTTGACTATCCTGCAGGTCTCTATAGCAATTAAAAGTCATAAAGATACTGCAGGATGCTAGTCTCAAGAGGGTGTTGATGGATACATAACAAGAGGGGTATCTCAACCTACCTATAATATATCAATTAAAAACTTGCAATCAAAAACTTGACTAATTCTAGAATATTTATACTAAATGGCACAGTTCATTCAAGATCAATACAATCAACCACATTCACATTCACCTGCATCCATTTGTTTTTTACCTGAAACCTCATCCTTTTCACATTGCTTCTTTTCTTTTGTAAGATTCAAAAATTTCAGCTTAAAATAAATTCTTTCCCCCCCACATTTCATATAATATAAATTTATAAATTAATTTTTCTTCTCTTACTTTTCTTCCTTTATGAAATTATACATTTTGCATTTCAGAGCAAAAAATTGTACCATCTGGGCATAACCCCCTCCCCCCCTTTCCCCAACTGGTGTGACATGAAGCACAATCTATAAATATTATATAGATTTATAGTTAACATCATTGGTTTATGTTGTGTAGATGACAAGTTTATTTTGAGGGGAATGGAGAATTAAAAAATATTTTTGATTTTTAAAATGAGATGAGCTCTTTTTATCCAAGAGGAAAAAGCAATTGATTGGGATTTTTACAATATGATACAGACAGTTTCTGTTATTGGTTATTATTTATTTGTGGATGGATGAACAGATGTTCCTACAAAAAAAACATTCAAATAGGTTTACAGGACATTGATTGGAAAGGAAGGTTTTCCATCACCATTGGGGTGGTCACAATTAATAGAATGAAGCCTTGGCAGGTCTGACTTGGACTATGTTTTGTATTTTATTTACATTTTCTCTGGGAAAATAGATTGAGTAATTATCTAAAATAGTTTTATGATTTTTAAAAATATTTTTTCTTTTCATTTATTAAAAAAAAAACAAAAAGTAGAATCAAAAAATTCAAACCACCCCTTATATTTCAAAATATTTTCATTTTGATGAATATTTCTTGAGGTACTTCCTGTAATGAGCACTCATAATGATTTTATTTTCATCTTTGAATTTTTTTATAGATTTCTGTAAAAAAAATGATATAAAAATGAATGTCTGCTCTCAAAAGAAAAAAAAAGAAGAGGATGTGTTATTTTTAAGTGGTTTTAAATTGGATAAAACTTTCGGAGGTCAAAAATACACCCAAAAAGTCCCAAAGCAATTACTTTGAATCATTTTATTTTGATTTTTAAATTTAATGAGAGTTTAAAGCACCCAAAAAAAAATTAATTTGAAAGGCAAAGGAATGGTTACAAAAATTCTATGAGAAATTTGCTTTTTTTTGCTTTTCTTGATTTTTTGGGTGTAGTTTGTGGTCAAATCCTTCCACTCTCCCCAATTTTTTTATTTTTTTATTTATTTTTATTTTTATTTATTTTCATTTTTTTTTTTGAATTTCTGAGATTTTTTTTTCTTTGTTTATTTTTTTTTTGTAAATAGTTTCATAAGTTGAAAAATTCTATTTATTTATGTATATTTTAGAGTTATTTGAATCAACAAAAACCAATAATGGTTTCATGATCCAGAGTTTTAACATTATTTGATTCATTTTTTTGAAAACTTTCATGTAAAATTTGATAAAATAATAATTCTTGAATTGTATTCTGAAAAGGGTCCATGTCTTTTCCAAGAATTTCTTCTTCAAAGGGTAGCCAGGGACTCTTTTAAATTCTCAAAATACAGATATTTATCACTATTCTCTTACCAAAGCCCTTTTACCCACCCAAAGAATCAAAAATTAACATTTTGAAAAATGGATAACACTCAAAAATCCAATGCTTATCTCAATTAAATAATATGATCCCCCATCAAAGCATGGGGTTATTGAGTTGGACAATTTTTTTTCTTATTTTAACATATTTGAATTTTCTGTTCAAAATAGATATAGGTAGTATTTTTTATTTCTTTTTATGCTTGGTGAAAACTTATTTAAATTCCATTACAGATCTTGAATTTTCTTCAAATGAGTATATCTTTTATATTTTTTGATATACTCAATGATATTTTTGTTTGAAAATATCAAAAAATTTAAATTCCAAGCTCAAATTAGGTATATGAAGAAATTTTGAATGGCTTTTATTTGTTTGGTACAAAGGTATTTATATTCCACTGGATATATCTCACTTTTTGAAAGGAAATTGATTTTTTATCATTTTTTTTATTTTTTTTACATGGGAAGAAGTTTTTTTCAAACCTGATTTCAGCTTTGAATTCCTTGCAAAAAATTGATGTTTACAGGATTTTTACATATGATGTTTTTAAAAAAGCTTGGACAGCGCAACTTTTCTTTTCAAAAAAAAAAAAACTTTATTCCACTTCTGCCCAGTTTTAATTTCTGGGTTTTGAACCAGATTTATTTTTCAATTTACTGTTCCATTTTTAAAACAACCAAATTAAAGTTTTTTTACCCTCCCCCCCCCATTATACCAACTGCCCACATCCCACTACAAAATTTTTTATTGATTATCAAATTCCAAATCAAGCACCCTCAATCCAGTCTTCTCATCCTTTAGTCCATCTGGTAAGTCATTGATTACCTTTTTTCTAATGAAACCTCTCATAATGCAACTAATGTGATTTTTTAATCCTTTTTTTTTATTTTTTTGGTGGAGGAGAAACCAGCATATTCCCATGCAAGACTGCTAATGTTTATCAAAATTTTGTTTTTTCAATTTCATATAAACCCCACCACAGCATCTGGATGATTTTCATCAATGACTAGAGTATTGTCCCCAAATTTGGGGACTGATTGGTATTTAGGTTGTTTAAATGATTTCAATCAAGTGGGAAATCTGGGGAATTGATTGAAATAATTGGCCTTTGATCAAATTGGAAATCTGTAGAATGGATTAAACAAATTGGCTGTAGTGTATTTCCCCCAAACTTTGGGAATGATTTGAATAAAAAACCTTGATTTGAGAAAATAGGATCCCCAAAATTTGGGAATGATTTGAAGAAATAGGATGCTCTTTAAATGTGAGAAATCTGGGGAATGGATTAAAAAAATAATTACATGAACAATTCCTCAAGTATTTCAACAGATAAGCAATTAAACCAAATCACATATATCACAGGAATCTCAGCATTTCATTTCAGTGATGGATGGCATTCAAAACCTTACAATGAAAAAAATGTTGTCAGTGTGAAATTTCTGGATCTAAAGCTTGAAAATTCAAACTATAACTACCCATGGGAGGACACTGTATCTTGAACATAAAGACCAAAATTTGAAACTCTATAACCTTGTGATATGTTATGTTTCAATGAGAATTCCAAATTGAATGGGAACTTTTTTATAATCATTTTGAAAGGCAGAAAATATTCATCTGGGTCAGAAATCAAGGTAACCCATGGAATCACCATCACTCTTCCTAAGGAATTCATCCCCTGTAGCTATTTTTGCAAATATCAACTCTGTTCCCAATCTGACCACAATCAATCATATTCAATTTCAAAGGCCAAATTTGGTATTTTTGCGACATAGAATAACACAACCAATTATTTAACTGGTACCAATGTAGTTTTTTTGTAATTTTGGGAAGAAAATATTGATTAATCTTTCTCAAGAATGATATTCCTTATTTTCATGGATAATTGTGCACTGAGGGAGAAGTGTTCTATACAAAACTTTATAAAATTGAGAAAATCCCCAACAGAAATTGAAGAATTTTAAAAATAAAGATAGAATGCCACACAAAAATTTGAAGCAAGGTTCAATATTTGGAAATATCACCAGCATGCAGAATTAACCAAATTTTCATCAAATACTTGAGGATGTCTCAGCTTTTTACAAACAGAAAAACATTTCCTAAATTAATATATATTAATTTACCATTAATTTTCCCCTAAAAGGTATAATAGAATCCAATAGATCTTGAATTAGCCTGTCAAGAAACTACAGAGCATGAATATGAGCCATAGCTTCTTGATAACAGATTATCAAAGAAGCTCTTTTGAGATATTTATCCTTTTTGGAATGCTTTCATATTTTTTAAAAAATATTTTTGATCTGCAAGGAAATTCAAAAGTTGAAATTAGTTGCTCTTCCATTAGTTAGATTCACGGCTGATATTCCATTTCAAGCACATACAAAAAGGTTTTTCCTGACCCACCAGGCCAGTAATAAATAATTAAGAGGTTTGAGAGTAATTGTTTGCATGAATTAATATTCCTCTGTTGACCATTAAAAACATATATTTTTGCAATTTGATTCATTTATAGCAGGATTTATTTCTTCAGAAAAGACTCAGTCTTGTGGAATCTTTGAGCCTCCACTTTTTGATCATTTCTTGCTTCAGAAAAGATTCATTCCCTCTGGAATCTTTTAACCTCCCTGGTTTGATAAAATCTTGGAAAATATGTAAAATCTTATTCAATATTTGTTCCACATCTTTGAAAAATAATTGAGGTTATTGATGTTGATATTTCATTTTTGACAAACCTTGGATCTGTAATCCCAGAATGAATTAAATCTTCCACTGTGAAATTGAAGCAAGAATTTCATAGTAAAAGTGGATTTTCTGCCTGAAAAATTTCCAATAGCATTCTGAACAACTTCCTTGGTTCAAAAGGCTGGATATCCTCATTTACTTCTTGCATTTCTTTTAAAAAAATGATGATCAACCCCAAGTAGTCCCATGACCAAATATGTGTCTCTGAAAGTTGGATAAGCAATTCTATTCAATTTACTCAGGTTTCCAAATGCATTATCACCAACAGAAGAATTCAAAAACAACCTAAGAAACCACCTTTCTAAATCTGAAGGATGAAAATTGTAAATTCTCCCAATTGAAAAACCACCCTGAAAGAGCCTTAATTATATTCTGAGTGAATGGAATGTGAATTATTGTGGAAATTCAAAATATTTGATTCTCCTTGCAAAACCATTAATTGGATTATTTTCAAATATTATGTGAGCATAGTTGTTTCTTGGGTTAATCTTTGAAGAACTTCATCCTGGGTTTCACCTCACTCAAAAAAACCTGTTGATGGCCAGAAAGATTAATATCAAACATATACCTGCACATATCTTCACATTGATGCAGGGCATTGTTACTTTGTTAAAAGGTAAGGATTGTAAGGAACAACACAGGAATTACCAATGAGGAAGTTTGTATGATTACTCCTCAGTGAAATAGTAGTTTCATTCTGGTGTTTTCTATATATGGGATGACTGCTTTAACCCCAAATGTAAACAACATGTAGCAAATTTGGAATCACAAAGTAAGGGGAGGAGGGCATTCTTCTATGCAATGAATTTGGGAAGTGATAAAGCCCTATGAAATTTATAAGTGAAAAAACTGAAGTGTGTTGATTTCTGGGTTGAGGAGGAATTACATCAAATCAAGGTGGGATGGAAGGGGGTTTATATAAAAGCTCAATGTTCCAAAAAAAGCTTGAAATATGTGAGTAATTAGTGTTTATTACATGTGTTGTCAATGTTCTCTGTTAAAGTCCTCATGTACTTGTTACATTTGTTGGCCCTGTATGTGTGTGATAGTATAATTGTATGTCAATTTCCTCTGTTAAATTCCTTATTTCCTTGGGCCCTGTTACATTTGTTGGCCCTGTATGTGTGTGATAGTTCAAAAGAAAACTAACAAAAAAAAAGCTTGAACTACATGAGGAATTAGTGTTTATTACATGTGTTTTCAATGTGCTCTGTTACAATACTCTTGACCTTGTTAAATTTGTTTTCCCTATATTTGTGTGATAGTACAAAAGAAAAATAATATATACATACAAAGAGGAAGTTGAAAAATATTAAAAAGAAATAAAAAGAAACCTTACATATGTACATACATACATCACACAAACCTAAATACATACAAAGAGTTAGTTGAAAATTATTAAAAAGAAATAAAAACAAACCTTAAATATGTACATAAATCACACAAAACCAAATAAATACAAAGAGGTAGTTTAAAAGTATTAAACTGTAAAATCTATGTACACAAATTAGTTGAAAAAAGCGGCCTGAAAAAAAAGAAGACAGAGAAAAAAAAAGTGGACAACAAAAAAAAAGTGGACAGAGAAAAACAGTGGCTGAACAAAAAGTGGACCACAAAAAAAGAAAAAAAAACAAGGACTGAACTGGATGCAAGAGGTGCACCCTAAGATTGCGGAGAACAACACAGGCTACTCAATGGGTTTTTGAGGGGAGTCTCCCTAGCAGGCCAACATTGCTTTGTGCCAACCCTTGAAAAACAATATTTTTATATTTATAGATATTTTGATTTTGTATTCCAATTTATTTTGGTTAGTTGGTAATTTAAAATTGTTTTATCACAATTGCAATAATATCAACCTGAGGGTAGTGAAAATCAGTGTTTGACAAATAGCAAGTGGTTGGAATTCTGATTTTTAACAATCAACTGTATTTCAATAATATCAAACTTTTTGTAGTGATAATCAGTTTTTGACAAATCAGAAGTGGCTGGAATTCTGATTATTAACAATCAACTGTAGAGAATGCCATTTTAAAGAAAAGTAAGATCACCAAGTTAGATGGAACAAAAATTACTGGGGTAAATAAAACAACACTCCAATATGTTGTCCTTATCAGGGGTTCAAGCATACAAATATCAACAAACAGTTGTTGAATTCCTCCAGAAACTGAAAAAAGTTAGAATTGTTGGAGATACTTGAGGTTTTCCAGCCCCGGGGCATGGAATTTCAATTTTTTGTCAAGTTTTACCTTGTAAAGGAGTTTGTTGTGAGGAAATGGGTCATCCTTGATAAACAGCAGTACTCATTTCATCAAGATAAGCTGATCTTGGTTTTCATCAAGAAATATTCTTGCATGAGTTTTTTGCTTTGATTGAAAATAAGCTGGAAAAAAAACATAATCAGAATATACACTTGATTTATTTTTTTTTTAAAAAAACAATCAGAATAAAAATTTTGGCTTTGATTCAATCAAGCCAAACAAATGATCTCAAACATCACCAAATGAGTAAGTTTTTAATGTAGAAACAGCATTAGTGGTCTGGCATTGGAATACATTGGTTTCCCATCCACCAAAAAAATAAAAAGTAAAAAAAATAAATAAAAAAGGATGAAACAAATCAAATTGGTTGCATTATGAGAGGTTTCATTTGAATAAAAGGGAATCAATGAATTACCAGATGGAATAAAGGATGAGATGACTGGATTGAGGGTGCTTGATTTGGAATTGGATAATCAACAAAAAATTTTGCAGTGGGATTTGGGCAGTTGGTCTGATTGGGGGGGTGGGTGAAAAAAAAATGGATGCGGTTGTTTGAAAAATGGGATGTTAAATTGAAAAATAAATCTGGTGAAAAACCAGAAATAAAAACTGGGCAGAAATGGCATAAAGCTTTTTTCTTTTGAAAAAAGAAGTTGCACTGTCCAAGCTTTTTTAAAAACACAATATTACATTTACTCAATTGGTTTCCATATTGGAATTCTCCAAAAATTGGACCCCATAGAGACCCCACAGGGGGTCCAGAGGCATTGATTTAGCCCCCCAGGGCCTCAATTAATTTTTAAAAGCCTTTAGGGGCCCAACATGCCATCAAATGGTGGGTTCTTCCAGTCCAGGCACTTCTTTGAACCTTAAAAAGGTCACACACCTTCCTGAGGTGGGAAAGCATGCCAATGACACCTTTTGGTGGCATTTTAGCAATAATTTCCTACAATCATGCCAATTTCAAAAATTGTTGTGGTTTTAGTAATTTACTTGGTATGATTTTTGCCTGGGCTCCAAGAGAATGTGAGGCCATGCAGGTAATTTATAAAGGATGGACTGGGTTCCCCTCAAAGCTTTCAAAATTGCACAGTCTGCAGGTTTTAAAGCTGTGACAGGGGCTTTTCCTTCCCCCCCCCCCAAAAAAACTATGTCACAAAGGGGGGTGGGGGGGCATGATGCTCATCTGGGTGGCAAGGTTATAAAAAGTTCACTTTGATGAAGATAAGTTTTTCATTTTTGATTGAAATAAAATTTTTCACACATTCTTTTGGTGGGAAAACATGCTCAAAGGTTTGAGTTCATAGCCCTTTGGATAAATCAGTCCTCAACTAATTGAATAAATTCAAGCTTTTTTTTATTTTTGTTTGAATTAAATAGATGTTGATCCATCAATTTTGGGGGCATGGATTTATCATGGGATCTGAGATGTCTTCTTTTTTTGTGAATCTTTTGGTATAAAATCTTACTAATTCATGTCCCGTTGAGAAAGAATTTTACAGATGATTGGTATCAGTTCCACTTAAACTTTATGTCAAACTTTGAAGTTAAACTTAATCTAGTGACTAAGAATGGGCCCAAATGCATGGAATGGTTGCAGAAACTTTCTCGTCGACTATGGCTTGGTTTCGAACCATTGGATTAAGAAACTTGAGAGTTTTTTGACGACAAAGCCCTCCATTTTTTCGCCAACAAGAAAGAAACCAACCGAATCTAATAATTCAAGGTTAAGTATTCTTGGAAACTGAAATTTATTGAGATTCGGTTGAGATATGTACCAGAAGGACTGGACATCACATCAGATTCCTTGTTGTTACTGATTTCAATTATTCCCTCGGTTCAATTGTTGTAAGAATTCCCGGACATCATAAAGCCATGCCGCTCCATTCAGGTTTTGAGAATCATCAGTTGGCAACGGTTTCATAGATTCTTAGCAATGATTAAATGAGTTCATCCGATGTTGAAGGGTTGTCATCTGTCCGTTATGATGCCTTTCCTTTGAAGGTTATACCCTCATCGTTGATATCAGCCAGGGGTGTTGATCTCCGCACTTTCAATGCAGTCGTCAGTTTGTGCGATCGTTCAAGTCGAGCGGCAGGCAGCTGAAGTCCTTGGTGATCAAACGGCAGTCGTTACGCTTATCTGCAGAGCCGTCTGGTAGCCGGACCTCCAGGAGGAACCCATGAGAGTATATCAATTGAAATGGTACTGATGTATACAGCCGAAGTAGAACGATAACATCGCCAAATTTGTTGCTTAGCGAAGTCAATGGCTTCTTCGATCATCACCCCCATCGAGTTACATACATACGAAGCGTAACGAATGATCGAGGCTCGGGGGGTTGCCAATCACAGTGGATGTAGAGGTCCGTGATGAATAGCCTGGCTGCCGTGAGCCCATCCCATGCTATCAAAAAATGATCGGGTACAAAAATATAGATGCAATCAGTCAAGTTGTGGACCGAACACTCGCACCGGTCGGCCATGAGTCTCATGGCATAACGCCAGTCTGTCGAGCCCGGAGCAAGTCGTAGTTCAAATCTTGTGTATTGCGATTTGGAAGCTGCATGCCCACGAAACGTCTTGGCAGACACCGCTCGGGTTATAGCGGGGTTGGAGGCTGGCGTCATGGCTGCGCCGCAGCGCCCAGCTCACCCCAACCGGACTTCACCGGTTGCCTCCGCTCGGTGGAGGTGGACTCGTGGAGGCGGAGGATATAAAACCCAGGACGAGGTCAAGGTCATTGAGCCATTGGCTGCTAGCAGAACTATCCCACCGCAACCATCAATTCTTAGATCGATCTCCTGCCTCGCCGCTTGCAAGCAGAGGAAGCTCCATCCTTCCTTCCACTGAGCCCACCCAGTCTCGTTTGATCTTGATATCCATCCAACCCGTCTTCAAACTATCCAAGTACTTCTTGTAACTCATTCCTCATCCAAAAATGCCTGTTCGACTTGGAATCAACGGCTTTGGTGAGTCTTGATGTCAGGCTTGGCATCTCGTTATCTTCGACTTGATCGAACCTGAACCCCGGCTCAATGTCCGTCCTACCACGTTCACCAGGTCGTATCGGCCGTATCGTCGCTCGAAATGCTATCATCCATGGCGAGGTCGAAATCGTTGCGTGAGCTTGAAGTTTCTGACGTATGACGCCTTTCAACAGTAACTCACACCAGTTCTTCCATGACTTACCAGAATCAATGACCCTTTCATCGATCTTGAGTACATGGTAAGCTTATTTAATCCTAATGTCGCTTTGCGGGCTCAATCTAACGATTGATGATCGGGGGTTTTCGCGTAGGTTTACATGTTCAAGTATGACTCGACCCACGGTCGATTCAAAGGAACCGTTAGCACCTCCAACGGCAAGCTAGTCATCAACGGCAAAGCAATCGATGTCTACGCTGAACGAGACCCCACTGCCATCCCCTGGGGCAAGTCTGGCGCTGACTACGTCGTCGAATCGACTGGTGTCTTTACCACCAAAGAAAAGGCCTCCGCTCACTTGAAAGGTGGCGCCAAAAAGGTCATCATCTCCGCCCCATCCGCTGATGCCCCGATGTATGTTGTTGGTGAGTTTTTTTTTTCTCGCCGTCCCTGATCACAATTCCTCGCGCCGTGCTCATTCAGCCCCGAATTCCCTCTCGGCAGGTGTCAACCTGGATGCCTACGACCCCAAAGAAACCGTGGTTTCGAACGCCTCTTGTACTACTAACGTGAGCGATTCTTTAGACTTTGATCGGTGGTGCATATTTACTAACCTTGCGGTTATATCAGTGTCTCGCCCCTCTTGCTAAAGTCATCCATGACGAGTACGGTATCGTCGAAGGCCTCATGACCACCGTCCACGCCACGTGAGTCAGCATGCTTGTGAATCATCTGTTCCCAACCTAATATCTTTTTGCTGGACTTTGTCAGTACCGCTACCCAAAAAACAGTCGACGGTCCTTCTGGGAAGGATTGGCGTGGTGGCCGTGGTGCGTCGGCAAATATCATTCCATCGAGCACGGGAGCTGCGAAGGCTGTCGGCAAAGTCATCCCCTCTCTCAACGGCAAGGTTCGTCCACTCCGTGCACTGCCCATCTGGTTGGCGCTGACGCTTGGCCTGTCTCTTTTATTCCAGCTTACTGGTATGGCTTTCCGAGTCCCAACAGCTGATGTGTCAGTCGTCGATTTGACCGTCCGACTCGAAAAAGGAGCCAGCTATGAAGAAATTAAAGCTACCATCAAAGCTGCCTCCGAAGGTCCTCTCAAGGGCATCTTGGGATACACCGATGAGGACCTTGTCTCTACTGATTTTGTCGGCGACAGCCACTCGAGTATTTTTGATGCCAAGGCTGGTATTAGCCTGAACCCCAACTTTGTCAAGCTGGTCAGCTGGTATGATAATGAATGGGGTTACTCTCGCCGAGTGGTTGATCTCGTATGCGAAATGGCTAGACGAGAGTGAGTCTTCAGCTCCCTCTGGCGTCATGATTCCGATATGTAAAAACTGAACTGACCTCCGTCTTGATTCAGTGCTTAGTGGGAAGTCCAAGTTGTGATATGAAATTCAACTGATATTGGCCTAGACTGCCCTCTTTTTCTGTGCCTCCATTTTGACGTTGTTGTGGTTGAAAAAAAATGTACTTGAAACATTCCCGCGCCTGTTTGCCTCGGGCTAGACTCTCCTCTCCTTGCGTTGCGTTCCATCCCCGACGTCTCGCGTGACGAGTCTTGGGGTCAATGGGGGACGTGCGATTTGATCATGAGTCGGAGGAAGTTGGGGGGGTCTTCATTCAGTATTCTCAGAAATCGTTCGCCCCTTGTGTTTGAGGCGCGTTAAAAAAGTCCCATGACCTTCATAAACCTACATTTTTCTGCCTAATATCTTTACTTCCTCCTCCCCCAAGCCTAAGATTGGCAGACAAAGCCAACCTTATCACTTTGGTAAATAAAGGTGAATGCTTAAAGCACCTGTTTGCTTGGTCCTTGAGAGATTCTTCAGGAACAACTGGTAGGATTTGCCTGAAGTCGCTGGCAAAGATCAAGATCTGTCCGCCAAGGTCAGCTTCCTTTTTTGTTAGCTCCTTGAAGAACTGATCGACGGCAGAGATAAAATGTTTATTTGCCATGCTAATTACATCCCAGACAATTAAGCGGGTTGACGCTAATTTCTTCGATCTTGGATCCAACAGCAACCGATTGCACGACATCTCAGCCAGGGGGGCATGCTCAAGGCTGAGTATGCCATTTGCCCATTCCGCAAAAGTAACACTGATATTCCTGGAGTTGAGACAGCTGTCCGTTGAATCTTGTGAATTTCGCACCATGCAAGAATGGTGATTATTAGAAACGTCGTCTTCCCAGATCCTCCAGACTAGGGCTGGGACCCGAAAATTCGACTTCGGGCAATACCCGATACCCGACCCCTTCGGGCCGGGAATTGGGCCTGCACAAGGGCATTGGGTATGGGTTGGGACTTGTTCTCAAAGATCTGACACACCGGGTATGTTGGCTATTTGGCAATATAGTACCAGAGGTAGACCATGGGTTCACTCTGGGCGGTTGAGGGCCGCGGAGTCAATGACTGGAGTTGACTCAACGTCAATCATGTTGACCGGCTGGCGTTTCAACAATGGGATTGGCCGGTGGCTGATCTGTTGGAATTTTGGCAACCAATGACCTTCCTGGCTCTTACAAATAAAAGTACAATTTTTTCTTCATCTGAGTCCCAAATGAGTCTGAAAAGTATGCTTGCAGTCAAGTAGCCTTAAGCTCCCTGTTTTCTTGTGGATCTCTTGTCTCATGACACTTCTTTCTTATCTTAATTCTCTCAGCTTTAGTGTGTGGTGAACAATCAAATCAATTGAATTAACGCTCCAATTGTGTTGTGCTGAAGCCCTTCTTTTGACAACCTTTGTTCCCTATCTTATGACTGTCATATCTCTGATCTGTTGCACACTGTCTGTCACTGAATGAGTGTCAGCCCTTGGGCTTGTTCATTATTCATTATTCATTACTCATTTTCTTTTCCATTTGTCAAACCACAAGTTGGCCTTTTACTTCTTGGCTTGCATCTAGGATATTTGAACCTGCTCTAGCCTTGACAATTTACTCCATCAGTTTTTCAACTAAAACCACCAAAAGTGCCCTCATAAGACTTTTTTGTCTGGTCTGATCTGTTATCTTGTTGACAAAAGAACAACCCCATTGTCCTCCTTCTCTCATCTGCTCCTCCTCTCCTTTGGTGATCATTGTAATTTTTATCATGATCAACTGCAGGCTGGAGGTTATTTTGACCTGTAGCTGGCTGGTGAATTGAGGTCAGCCTTGTGGAGTCATCTCCTTATTGCTCCTGTGGTCAATTCACTGGCAGGATGTACTGGGTAGACTAAAGAGTCATAGACTGCTGAGCAATCATCTGGATGATTGCTAGAAATTAGAATGAGGGGAGAAGCACATTGGATGTTGGGCCTTGGGTATATACCCAATACCCATGGGTTGGGCATTGGAATTGATTTTGGGGCCAGGTATGGGTTGAGGGCCAGCCCTACTTGAGACCCTTCCAAGTAGAAGAGTTTGCCTAGATCCTCTTTGAATGAGTCTACAATCCTGTCAAAGATTGACATCTGGTTTTCCTTCAAGCTGTCAACTAAGGAATTTATATCATTGTTAAAGAAATTCTCATTCATTGCATTGTCCAAATGGCTGCATTCAAACCGCTAGAATTCCTTACTTTACACGCTCAGGCCCACCTACTCAAGACTTTTCCCCTGGAACCAAAGCAACAGGCTGAGCTTGTATAAGAATAAATATATAATCATCAAGAGATTGAGTTTTCCCCACAAGATCAAGTACTCCCTTTCAGCAAGGTACTTGCAATCATCTGAAAATTTAGAAAGGTGCTTTTCAAGGAGAAAATTGGGATTTGGCAGTTCAATGTGGACTAACAACAAAAAAAAGACTTTCTGCAGGCCATGACCTGTGATGAATATTGCTGCCTCAGATAGGCATTTATGGTGATGGTCATCTGCTTTCAAAATCTCAAGGGTATCTGCTGATTTCCTGAAGGTAGAAAAACATTCCCCATCCACAGTACATTTCTTTGAAAATTGTTGCTTCCCCACTGATTCAATAGTAAAAAATTCAGGCAGTAATGCTTTCCCTCAGATATTCTTTCAAACAATATGTGACCTAAAGTTTTTGAGACTTCCAAAGGGACTTTCCCAACTTTTGAAGAACTTTTCCAGGTGAATTAAAGTGGGATAAAATTTTACAGAAGGCTTCTTGGAGCCACAGACTAGCCAACAGCATTCACTCTGTTGAGCTTGAAAAATTCTGTCAACATGGTCCTTGAAACTGAGCCCCAGGTAATTTGCTTGATGTCTCTCTCCTCATAAAAAAAATGAAGCAACTGAACATCTGGAAGTTGTAGACTAAGGTGCATAATAGCAGGTTCATGGCCAGACATAATCTATTAAAATATTTGCCATGGGGCTAACAATTAAATTTAAGTATACAGAAGTGCCCAATACAGTGAGGGAATCAACCTCTGATGGTCCAGAATATTGGAAATCAACAAATTGGGGCAGCTCACCATTGAACTCAATTGATTGATAGCTTCTTTCTTTGAATTTAAAATTTACTTATATTGGTACTTTGAATCATTGAGGCCAACTGGAAACTCAAGGTAGATATGAAACTTGTACCATGATGCAAGATATCTGTTGTATGGTAAAAAATCCTGACTTTATGGTACTAAATCCCAACTTTTGTAAATTTAGTGATTTTTGCATATTTTATGTCCAAGATATCTCCTTATGTCTTTGAAAATTCTATAGGCCTTGAACTGATTGATTCATAATGGGATTTGGGATAATTATATTTAAAACTGGCCCTGCTCCAACAACCCCTCCCAGGCCCACAAGGTTCATGAAGAATTGTGCATGTGATTGTTTGGTACAGGCATGAATCTTCAATTTAACTTGGTGTTTCTGCTTTTACCAACAGATCAATTTTTTGAGAAATTTCTGGAATTTACTGAGGTGCCAAGATCAATATGATATGTGCATGGAGAATTCCCTGTTTCTGAAATTAAATGGTGTACAAATGCAATATTAAATTCCCTAATAGTTGTTTTCTTGTAAATAATCAAGAAGTTGGTTGAGTTTGAGGTTGAAGATTATTTAGATTAGGTTGGGAAAGTCACTTGGAAAATTTCCAGGCCCAATTTTGGAAATTAACTCAGGTAAATTTGGGTTAGCATTCATGGTCAAAAATATAGATAGCCTTGAAAAATGCCAAACCAATGCTGTTTCATCTTGGTAAAGTTGAGGCATTTCTTGTAGTCCTCTGAGGAAATTATACAGAAAGTCAACCAATTTCCCCCAAAAATTCCCTTTTCCACCAAGGTATTATATTACTCCCTTGTAAATGTAAAATTTGAGGAAATCTTGTAAACAATGTAAAAAATCAAGAAAGTCTCTCCCAATACAGATGTAAAAGTCCAAAATGATTTCTTGGAAAAAAATGGCACCCCTTGTGGCCAGGTTTGATATTCTTCTCCTCTGAAACAGTAGGTAAAAAACCATTTGATCTTGGAGAACATTGAAACTTTCTATAATCAAAAACACTTGCTCTTTCAGAAAAGAAAAACTTAAACACTCACTGCCTGGAGATTCTGCATTGTAGTATGGGTGCCAATTTTTATCTCCATACGTTAATAAAAAAGGAAAAACAAAAACCAACTAGCTCAAGTGGAGCTCAGTAACAAGCTTTATCCCACCTTGTGACTGATGCAGCACTATTTTTTGAGGGGATAGTTCTTTAAAGTAATCAGGAATGATAATTGCCAAATTTTCTACAAATGGGTGGTTATATCTTGCTGAAGGTAGGCCTTGGCCTCCAAGGGTCTGAAAGAAAAATTCTTGCAGTTTTTTTTTTTTTTTTTTTTTTTTTTTTTTTTTTTTTTTTTTTTTTTTTTTTTTTTTTTTTTTTTTTTTTTTTTTTTTTTTTTTTTTTTTTTTTTTTTTTTTTTTTGGCTGAAGACCTTACCTGCGGTTTTTTAGAGTTGGGAATGTGAGTTATTTTCAAATAGAGGAATCTTGAAAGGGCCTGTCTTCAGGAAATATTGGACCTATGATATGCCTGAGTTCTCCAGAGACCAAGGAGGAGTATGCTCACTTCCCACATATATCAAAATTTGTTTCAAGGGATTAAACTGCAAGGGAATTATCATAAGACTGTATATCTTTATGGCACATCTTAGAGTTTTAGACACACAAAGGAAAGGATAAAAACAGAAATATTTACTTGAACAAATGACATAATACATGTGTTTTCAAAGAAAATTTACTTGTGGAATGTGTGAAGGAGATCAATCTTCAGATCAATAAATGGTACTCTTTGAAAATCTTTTTAAAATACTGCCCACTGAGTCTGCATTTTGTTCTTGAAATTTGAAAAAGTACAATCAAAGGCCTCAAATTTTTTACAAGGTTAATTAAAATTCCATAAATCCAAGGGCAGCTCAAGGGGCCATCTGATCAGGATATAATTTCAATGTTTTCAACTGGAGCTGTAAACAGCACTGCCTACGGAGGAATATCTAATAATAATGAAAAGTGTGGAAATAAATAGATAATAAATACAATAATTGGGTAATCCAAGAGTATTAAAGGGTAAATTGAATGCTTGCAGGCATATCTAGTTACCCCAAAGAAAATTCTTTGAAAAATTTGTTGCAAATGTGGTGTTGCCAATTTTCATAGCTTGGCTTTATGACAAAATGGTTGTGGTGTGAGATCCCTGATAAATTTCCAGGAATAAATGCATCAAATTTGAAATTTCAGGGGTAATTATGCTCCTTCATACCCCTGAACTTTAATATATTGGGAATAGGAGATAACTTAACTTGAAATTTCATGGAGAATGCATTGGGGTACCTATAAAATCACTAACAAAACATGTTATAAAACATGCTTTTGGATTACTTAAATTTTGAAGTGATCAAGTTTTATTGTATTTTTTACAATGGGTTTTTGGTGCACATCACCAAATTTGGAACCATGCCTAAGGAAAGCCTTGGTTTTTGATTCTTTTTTTCACATAAAATAACACCTTGATTTTGCCTTTCTTTTGAAAATAAAGAAACCCTGTTTTTTTGTTTCACCAGATGCATGGACTGGAATGATTCTTCAAGAGCCTCTCATCCTACATAAATTGAGTATGAATCCTCAGATCTCAAACACATAGATGGAATAGAAATCAAATTAAAATCCTTTTTTTCTGGGTCTTGCCCCTGTTTTAGTGGTTGAACCATTGATGGTATTCTTCACAGAGCTTTGAACAGCCATAAAACTCAAAGTGGTGGTCTAAAATAAGTGTCAGCTTGCTACTATTGCAGAGCAAGCTGCAAAAGTAACTAAAATAACATAAAAATAATAATAATACAACTAACCTAAGAAGGAGTAGGAAAACCATAAATATTATTACAGAAATGGATTTTCCACCCAAAATTAGGTAGGGTCACTCACTGACCCCACCCTTGAAATCCAACTCCTTATATTTGTAAAATAATTAAAAGGAAAAGTACTAAAAACTACAACACTACACGCGGAAATGTGTTATTCCCGCGCGCGGCCCCGCCAGCAGCAGGATCCCACGTACTAGAGACCCGCGCGCAGCTGATTTTTCCACGCACGCAGCGGATCCTACCCTGGGCGTACACACAGAAATGTTTTATGTCACAATTCTCGCGCGCAGCCCCGCCAGCAGCAGGATCCCGCGTACTAAAGACCCACGCGCAGCTGATTTTGCCATGCACGCAGCGGATCCTACCCCGCACGTACACGCGGAAATGTGTTTTGTCACAATTCCCGCATGCAGCTGCGGCAGCAAGCACCCGCGCACAGCTGAGATACAGCCATGTCAACCCGTCGAGGTTGTGTAAGCAGCCCTGGGCCTCTGACAAGTACGCAGCCGCAGGACTACGGGCTGACAGAGTGACAGGCGGCTCAGATACCGCGTAAACAGGCTACAACATACACGGGAACTTTCTACATATGTAATAAAGGTTCACGTGGATATTAGACTGTCTAAATATACATAATATTATATAAAAATACATAAATAATACTTACACGTATTTTTATATAATGCAAAGTACCAAGAATGTCGAAAATAAGACAATGGCAACTTCAAAAATATACTAAAATACTTTAATATATTTTTATGAGAATTGATATACATCAATATCTTTGTGACATACTAAGGAAGATAATGATGTAATAATATTACATGAATTCTCATGAATTATATTTTTAAGTAATTATCTTAACAAATCAACTGGAACTCGAAAATAAAGAGTAAAATCAATATTATGAATTTTACTCCAGTTATATAATACATAATGAGAACTTAACTGACATCAAAATGTCTGTAGAGATGTCTAATAAAGAATTATTAGATTTCTGGGAACATATACTAAAGATACTTAATTAAATAATACATAAATAGGACATATTAGTGCTATTCACACGTCCTAATGTCCATTATAAGGTAGAATAATTCCCATACCCTAAGGAATTAGATGCTACCCGGGCTATAGCACCAAGAACACATGAAATGCTAACCCCGGTTACCCTGCTAGCCTTAGTGTCCGTCCCTTTGAGCACCTAAAACCCTCAGAAGGACCATATTGGGACTCCAAAAACTATAAATACAGAGCTCTTTTGAGGATGTTGATGGGCAGAGACCCAGTAATATTCATATCCAGACGCCGTGCCAAGGTAATCAAATACTTATAAGAGATAAGTAAGTGATTTATGGAAATGTCTGATCAGTAATATCTGTCTTCAAACCTCTTTTTATCAAATAAAACTGCTGAACAACCTTATAACCCCAGTATACAGGTTTAACCTATCAGTACACGTCCCAAACAGATCCACAAAGGATTTAATAATATACCAGTGAGTCTTATTATCCTTTCTCTGTTGTGGTAGCTTGGCTACAAGGCCCTACCACTCCATTGTGTATTTTATATACATATTATCTTTGGGTATAATAATCTTTAAAATAAAGAACCCAAAGTAACCAGGACTACGTGTTTTCATACTGAAATCCCTGAAGAGAGGTGTTAAAGATCCCCAATATAATTGTGGCCCCTCTATAAATATTTAATAATCAATTTTGATTTGAAACAATAAACAATAACCAAACCATTTAACCTTGCAATAAGCTTAATCCAATTATTCTACGGATTTCTGCTGCATTTATTAAATAATATATTTATTATTTACTCTATCACCTCTGGTAGCTAAAGGATAGCAAGGGTCTTGGCATCCAGGAGGCTGACAATAAGATACCTGTTTAATTTTAACATAAGGAAAGGCTTCACTTCTAACTCATGAAAAATCACCTTAAATAACCTGGTGAGTTGCTTCTAATTCCAGTCTACAATGGTTCCTGTGAGAATCAGCTTGAAGCCAATTTGGAATATACCATAGAAATTTTCCAACAGGAATTTTACAAAGTCACATATATAACCTTAAAAGAGGAAATATTGCACTTCCACAGATTGAAAATAAGATACCCCTTCCAAATAGTGTTTCTCCTATGAAAAACCAATGGTAATGTAGATCTTGTAGGCACTTTACTTTCCCAATCAGTATGTATTTTCTTGGTTTGTAGCATATAATCTCCTGTTCCCAGGGGAAAATTTTCTTTGTATGTAGTTACAACTAAAAGAAAATGCATAAAAAACCAATTTATGATGAATGGTTCCACCTTGATCTACTTTGGAATGCAGGATGGTTGTTTTGGGGTAAACTATTTCAGGAAGAAATCATCACCATCTTCCTTAATCAATATCATAGAAGAACTGTGTGTTTCTCCAGGTATAAGAGAATTCCATCACAAGATTTTTGCTATAAATTTTATGGAAATATCACCAAAAAAAAACTGAGGGAACTTGCTAGAAAGTCCCATCAAGGAATCTCTAGTTGAAGCTACCTCCATTCTTCAGCAAAGTTTTTGGTGCGCAGTCACTGTGCACAATGCACAGTGACTGTGCAGTAGAGCTTGATTGAAGATTTAAATGAGCTTGGAATGATCTTGGTCAGAGATTGGGCCTGAGATTCCTCATGGCACTTGCTTGCTAGCAACTGCCATCAGGTTTTTTGTGGCTTATCTTGCAACTTGTCCTTAGTGACTCCTGAAACTCCTTTTGAAGCAAGGATTTTGGATTAGAAATATTGAGAACCAACAGGCAGATTTGACTCAAGCTTGATGAAAATTTTCAATGGGCAATTCACAATTGAGAAAAGCCTCAGGAGCAGAAAAGAAATTTCAAGATAAGAAAAAAAATTGACACTCACCTATTTGATGATTCCAATGATTCCATGGGAATAATTCAGCTGAATTGGGGTATTGTGAAAAGTTACATGGATCAAAGGTAAAATTCTAGGCGTTGAGTTTTTTTTATAGGATATTAATGTTGTTTCCTAGGAAAAAAATTGATTCAACAGGGGCATGATTTGAAGCCTCCCAGCCAGAAAATTCTTATATGTCTGCACACATGTTGGTGAGCTTGAATTAATTACTTTCCCTCAAGGCATGAGGATTGAACTTTTGGAAGGCATATCATTGGATTTTGATTTGCAAAATTCAAAAATGTTTCCTAGGTAAGATTCACTGCTTTGGGCAGTAAAATGAAAAATCCTTTGTAAATCTCCTTGAAAGCAGTTTTTTATAGTTAGAAGCTCTCAGGGATACTCTTTTTCTTGGAAAATATTGCAATTAATTCTTAAGTATTTTGAAGTTAAGATGCATTACTTTTGAACTGTTTAAATTTGAAGGCTTCCATATGGCAATCCATTGCCCATGGGTAATGGTGCTACATACATGCAATAAAAAGTAATCTTGCATTAATAGCTTTTCATTTTAAAATAAGGATTGAACTTTTTTCCAGAAGATAATATCATTTAAAGTTGTATGATTCATGAATTTTTTCAATTTGGTATTCACCAATTTCAGCAGTTGAATTAAAATAAAGCCTTGTGACTCTAGTCACAAACCCATTCTTGTATTTGGGAAGATTTGGAGGTAGGTAGTGTTAGAATTATGGCCAGCAATTAGCTTAGGCAAATGAGCAGTATTTAAAGCAAAAGAAATGCTGGACACTGGGTGTCAATATTGCCTAATGGGGCTCTTACGATGGGGCAATATGTTGGATGAATTTGATTGGAATGATGAATGAATGGATGGAAAACAGCAGGGAGAAGATCTCCTTAAGTACAAAAGATTAGCCTCTTGTGGGCCCATGATAAAACAAGCCAAAAGGCAAATTTTCCGCCCCAAAAGAGCTCTACAGGATCTACCAGCCTTGTTACTTGGTTGGGACTACATCAGCCCGCATGGCGTCAGTTCCTGAACCCTTACGACCGGCCTATTCCGGTCCATTCCAGTGTTTCCACCGTGGGCCCGTGTCCCAAAAGACCATAAAAACGTGTTTTGGCACCCAAATGCCCAAAACAAATAACACCCACATAGGCCCACGTGGCCCACATGATGTCCAATGGGCTGTGGAGGCCCATTTTTGCATCCCATTTGGATTACACACTCCTATGCACATTACCTGAGTGCATCCGCATTTTAACACACCCCCTTAATCCAAAAGGGATGCCATACGCATACTAGACACAAAAACTTCATGTTTGTTCCTATCACACGCCTTAGTTAAGATATCCGCAATAATTGCCCAAGTAGGCATGTACCGTAACACTATCTCTCTGCAGTTAACTGCATCCCGTATATAGTTATAATGAACATCAATATGTTTTGTTCTAGAATGGAACACTTGATTTTCTGCCAACACAATGGCACTCTGGTTATCAGAATACAATAACGCAAACCCTTGTGGTTTACGAGTATCCTCTAAGACCTTTCTCAACCATTTTGCTTCCTGTGAAGCTGACAAGTACGCTCTGTACTCTGCTTCTGTTAACAAAAGACTTATTGCTGACACCTTTTTAGACATCCAAGACACTAGATTCTTTCCTAAGAAGAATACAAAACCACTTGTTGATTCCCTAGTGTTACCATCTGCCCAACTTGCATCAGAATAACAAACCAAGTCAAAGTTTGATGACTTTGAAAACTGCAGTCCCAGACTGCTTGTTCCTTTAAGATACCTCATAACTCTCTTAAACGCTGAACAATGCCTCATGCATGGTTTCTCTAAGTGTTGTGACAAAATCCCAATTGCATAAGTAATATCTGGCCTTGTACACTGCCCCAAATAATTCAAAGATACAATAGCTGATCTATAATCATTCCTGGATTGAACAAACTCTAGATGCTCTTCATCTGTAGACTTTTCTAACCAAATGTTAGACTGCATTGGAGTACCAAAATCCTTTGAATCTTCTAAGCCATACTGCTTAAGTAGAGCTGACACATAATGGTTCTGATCCAACCTGATCCCATTCTTGCTCTTACTAAATTTCATTCCCAGCACCTGCTGTGCCAGACCAAGATCTTTTATCTTGAACTCCTTTTTGAGTGTCTCCATAACTCTCTCCTTACCATTCCCAATAATGATAATGTCATTGACCCATACAAACAAAATTGCATCCTTTCTCACAAAGAGACAAGGGTCAGCCAAACCTGTTTTGAAACCAATCTCTATCAGTTTCATGCTCATAGTATTATACCATGACCTAGCTGCTTGCTTCAATCCATACAGGCATCTACACAGATTGAGGACATACTCCCCTTTATCTGCTGAGAGGAAACTTCTCACACGGATTTTCTTCATAGTTTCTGGCTTGTTCTCAACCAGCCATTCCTTGAAACCATCAGGAATTGACATATAAACAGTCTCTTCCTCTCCAAGTTTTGCATTCAAGTATGCAGTCACAAAATGAGCCTGTCTGATTTCTTCACCCAACTCCACTGCCAAAGCAATGATGTACCTGAAGGTGGAAAGCCTTCCAGTTGGCAAGAAAGTCTCCTGGTAATCAATACCCTCTCTCTGTTTGAAGCCCTGTGCAACGCATCTAGCCTTGAACTTCTTCAAAACTCCATTAGTATCAAACTTCTTTTTTAACACTAATCTAGACCCAACAATGGTCTTTCCTTTTGGAACTGAATCACACTTAACCACTTCAAACACACTATTATTCTCTAGAGAATCAAATTCCTCAAAAATAGCTGTCTTCCAATTGGCTCTCTCATCAGAATTCATAGCTTGGCCAAAGCTATTTGGGTTAACTCTATTACCCATTTCTGAACTCAACCGTAGAATCTCATTAAGCATACACTGTTCATGAAGTGTATCTTCCTCATATTCCGCAGAAGCATAATGGGACTTCCATTCCCCATACCTATCAACAGGCATTCTCATCCTGCCACTCCTTCTAACTGGAGGTGGAGGCTCATCAGGTTCTGATTCCACAGACTCCCCTGAAGTGGGTACTGAACCCTCCTGTGGCATATCTGTCACCTCAATATAATCACTAATGATATTCTCTGCAGCCTCTGCTGGGGAAATAGGCTCCAATGCTATTTCCTGCTGTGATTCCTGAACAGCACTAGGTTGACCCCTTTTGAGTGGAAAGGTACTTTCTTCAAATTTTACATCCCTACTATGGATAACCTTTCTTGTCCCTGGACAATAAATCCTGTATGACTTACTTATTAAGTCATAGCCCACAAGTGCCCCTGTTCTGGCTCTAGGATCTAGCTTTCCAGCCATCTCATTATGGTGGACACTATAATACACCAAGAAACCAATTGTTCTTAGATGTGATTTTTTGGGGTACAACTTCCAAAACTGATTATGAGGACACTTCCCATTAACACTTACAATATTGTGCAACAGACACACTGTGCACACCAACTCAGCCCATAAAAACTTTGGTAGACCAGATTGAGTCATAATAGTTCTGACTTTGTCCAATAAAGTCCTATTCATCCTCTCAACTATTCCATTGTTTTGTGGAGTACTAGCAGTAGTAACTATATGAGTGATACCATAATCATTCAATAGTTTCTCAAAATCTTTACTCACAAACTAACCCCCTCCATCAGTAATAACCCTCTTGATCTCCCTCATCAAACCATTCTGTTTCCAGACTTTGAAGATTACTGAAACCTCCTCTGTGGTTTGATCCTTTGATCTTATTGTTTTTACCCAAACAAAATTAGTTGCTGTATCAACCAAATTGATGAAGTATCTTGCCCCTCCAAGAAAAACTGGTGAAAATAGCCCTGCCAAATCAATGGAGAATTCCTCTCTAGGAACTTCTGTGTGGTCTCTACTCTTTGAGAACACATTCCTGGTCTTGGCCCCTAAGATACAACTCTCACAGTTGCTGTCCTTTACCTTATGGCCACTTCTATTGTGAGCAAAAGTGCTCCGAGCTGAAATCTTGAAGAAGTCAGCACAGAGCAACTTATTCCAAACTTGTCCACTCAGGATAGTTCTCCAATTCAAATCAATAACAAACTTATCTTCTTTAAGATAACAAATCCGGAAACCCTTTTTCCAGAGCACTCCAAGAGACACAAGGTTATAAGGCAAATCTGGTACATAGAACACTTTCTCAAAAATTATTTTGAAACCCATGTGATTTGCAAGAATAAATTTTCCAATCCCCTTAATCTGGAATGTTCTTCCTTTTTGGCCAATATTTACAACACCATCAAAATCTCTAATATTTGAAAACAAATTTGGCTCAAAAAACATGTGGTCTGTACAACCAGAATCAATCAAAACAAGAACATCCTCCTTCAACAATCCTCCTGTAAGGAATGAAGAATTATCAGCCACTGATAAGTTCTCATTTTCAAGGTTAAGATTACATACTTCATAATCAATCAAGTCCATCTCTTGATCCTCTTTGATTCTAGCCTTCTTGTTGGGGACTTGTTCCACAACAGCTTTTGCCATTGAAACATCCACTCCCACCATAGCAACATTTTCCATGGCAAGGTTGACCTCTTTGTCTTCCTTTTCACTTTCCTCTGATTTCTTCCTCTTCTTGGCCTCCTTGCAATCCTTTGCATAGTGCCCCTTCTTCTGACAATTATAACACAAGACCTTTGATAAATCCTTTTTGGCCTTTGCCTTCTTCCCAGATTTTCCTGTCTTGCCCACCAGAGCAGTTCCTGTGCTCTCCTTCATCTTGAATTGAAGATCATCCTTTTCAATCCTTCTAAGCACATCCTCTTCTCCTGGAAGGGGATCCAACTGAGATATAATCCTGACCAAGGACTCATATTCTTTTGGCAGCTTTTGAAGAATTAAGAGTGACAAACACTCAGGATCCATGTTCAGCCCAGATGACTTGAACTTAGCAATACTAGATCTAGCTTCCCCCACAAATTGTTTACAGTTGCCAAATTTAAACTTAAACAATCTATTGAAAGCAATCCCCTTTTGATGAACAGAGTCACCAGCATACTTTGACTTGAGCATTTTCCATAAAACACTCCCCTTCCTCTTCTGTTCCTCCAACAGAGTATCAGCAACCCATGTTACATGATGATCATCCAAGTGTCTAAGAATAAGATGATAGGCCTTCTTGTCCACCTCTGAACTGATCAAAGTATCATCTCCTTTCATAATATCCCCACAACAGATGGTATCCAACTCACTGTCCATAAGGACAGCCCAAGCATTATAGTTCTGACTATTCAAAACTAACTTGGTGGAGCTGGACTCTGGGATATAAGACATCTTCTTGGAAAACTTGAGGTCCTTGAGGTTGTCCAAAGTAAGGTATAAGGGTCTATCTTGCTTGGAAATAATGATGATGATGGTACTGATAATGTGTTAGAATTATGGCCAGAAATTAGCTTAGGCAAATGAGCAGTATTTAAAGGAAAAGAAATGCTGGACACTGGGTTTCAATATTGGCTAATGGGGCTCTCACAATGGGGCAATATGTTGGATGAATTTGATTGGAATGATGAATGAATGGATGGAAAAAAGCAGGGAGAAGAGCTCCTTAAGTACAAAAGATTGGCCTCTTGTGAGCCCATGATAAAACAAGCCAAAAGGCAAATTTTTTGCCCCAAAAGAGCTCTACAGGCTCTACTAGCCTTGTTACTTGGTTGGGACTACATCAGACCGCATGGCGTCAGTTCCTGAACCCTTACAACCGGCCTATTCCGGTCCATTCCAGTGTTTCCCCCGTTACGGGGCTGAACCAGCCCCTTGGCTGGTTGTCCATTACAACCAGCCATGATGACCTCATTAAGTTGTTTATGGGCTGGTTGCCTCATGCAGCCAGCCCCTGGCCCCTCAAATGGGCCAGGTGGGACCCAGGGCACACCTGGGTCCGGTCGCAGACTCACATGGGGGGGTGTGACCAGCGGACATGCTTTCCCCCCCCTCTTTCTCACAAATCCCCTCACCAGGGGCCCTGGGGGTCAATACCCCCAGGGCGTCGTCAACAAAGTTGGCCTGGGAGGTGATCAGGTCCCCCCAGGCCCATTGCTCCTCCCCCTTGGTAAAGGGGGGGGGGGGGGGGGAGAGCGCCCCTGCTTGGTTGCTTCACACACTTGATGGTGGAGGGGTGATGAATTCCCCTCCACCTGCCGGTCGCTACGCTTGCGGCCGGCGCTGCCACCTCCTTGGGCAAGGGGGTGGTCAGGTCCCCCCTGCCCTGACCGACCGCACTGTTGCGGCCGGTCGCTGGCTGGTTCAACCCAGCCAGCTTGCCCCCATCCCCCATGCGACAGCAAGCAAGGGGAGGGGGAGTGAGCCGGGGCCGCAAGCCCCAGCTCTGTGGCCCTGGTCGCCGGGCGCAACCAGCCGGGCCCGCGCGGGATCCCTCGGCCGTCAGGCCCCGCGTGGGCCGTACCAAGGAACACAGGCGGCCCCAAATGGGCTGCAAAGTGGGCAGTGGCCCAAGCAGGCCGTGACACGGGCGGCGGCCCCTAGCAGGCTGCGACAGGGGCGGCGGCCCCAATGGGCTGCCCCAAGCCCAAATGGTGAGAATTACATACTTTGGCGGGCCAGCCTTTCTGGCCAAGTATGTCCATAATAAATCTTGGGCCCTTTTATGCCCAAATAATCCCATTTGGCTTGGGTGGTCCATCCAAACTGGCGGGCCCGTGAGGGCCCGTGTCCCAAAAGACCATAAAAACGTGTTTTGGCGCCCAAATGCCCAAAACCAATAACACCCACATAGGCCCACGTGGCCCACGTGATGTCCAATGGGCCGTGGAGGCCCATTTTTGCATCCCATTTGGATTACACACTCCTATGCACATTACCTGAGTGCATCCGCATTTTAACATCTGGGTTCAAACTGGTTAATTTTCTCAGAAATTAAGAATTCTGTATCTCTGGGAGACTTTAAGTGGGGGAAAGAAATATAAAATAAGGAGAATTTACTGGTGTTAATAAAACCACAGGACAGTCACAACCATCAATGTCAGCTCTCTGATAACAGAAACCTTGCAGTCCTTTAGCTACAGAGAGTGATAAAGATACTGGAATAATAATATTCAAAAAATAAAAACTTAAAGAGCTCAAATATTAAATATGTTAAGAGCTGGTGCAAGGTTTAATTGGTTTGGTTAGAAGGGTTTTCAATTTTTTATAATAAGATGGGCCACAGTATTATACTACTGGGGATCTTTACAGATAGACAACCTCTCTTCAAGGGGCCTCCTTAGGAAGTTTAAGAACCTTAGAATGAATAATGGGTGCCTTATAAGGACTTATACACTTGTATGGCTGGGAAAAGCAGCACAATGACCAAGGCAGGAAGGGAAACACGTACTTTGAGCAATAATTGCACAGAAAGCCTGCAAAGATTCAGTTAAAGGGTTTCAGAGCAGTTGGGGTTGATTGCTTGACTATACTTTAATGACAGTTGGGGTTGATTGCTTGACTATACTTTAATGAATCAGGTTGATTGTTTTTTAGAAATAATAATAATACTGCAGACTAAGTAATAAATCAATTGATTATATATTTATAAGCACTTGATTAACAATGACACTTTGTCTGATTGATAATCATAAATTCCTTTTAAAACTGATGGGGAATAATCAATCAAAAGAGGTCTGTATAAATACCTTTTGGGGTGATGATGAGCTTCTCAGGGCACATACAGAGGGTTATTCTCATGGGCTGAGGCTGGTAAGCCAGTCAGGGAAAGTTTAGCACATCCACTTGGTGCTGTCAATCAGCTGTCCTCAGATCTTCTGGATTTCTGTACTATTTTAGCCACAGGATCTGTTAATCTGTTAAATGGTTTAATTCTGATAATTCTGAAGTTATCCAACATTTTTACTATTAATATTGGTTTAAATTAGACAGAAGTGGATAATCATTGATTTTCCATCATCTGATGAGCACATAGGTAATTTATAATAATTTTTATGGCCACTCCTTGTAGTGTTTTGTGGTCTCCAAAGATTAGGATCTGTATGTTTTGTGGTAACCTTCAATATTTGATTTATTATTTAAAATACTTTAAAATTAATTATATAATATTTTTATTTAGGCTTTAAGGTCTTTAGAATATTTGTAATGAATATGTCACATTATTACATATGCCAGGAAAATCATACTAGGTTGTAGCTCCTGTGAGCAGTACCTGCTGTCAGATTTGTCATGACTGATCCTGACGTGGGGATCAGTCCATTCAGATGCGCGCAAGGTAGGATCTACTGCGTGCAGGACTTCTGTACTTAGGAATGTAATACTACAGGTATGTAGGGGTTGTGAAGGGACGGGGGACTGCGCGCAGGAATTGTGACATAACACATTTCCATGTGTAACTCCTAAAATATACACAACACCTCAATTCCGACTGAATTTTAGGTGTGAAACCTATATGTGAAAATATATGTGAAATATTAAATTGGCCAAAACGTGCGATATTGGTTCTGTGGCCTTTTGGTCAATTCTTATTTAATTATTTAAAATATGAAGGATTTATATTTGAAGGGTGGGGTCAGTGAGTGGCCCTACCTTATTTTGGGTGGGGAATCCATTTCTACACTAATATTTATTGATTTCCCACTCCTTTATTTATTTATTTATTTTAATTTTGTATTTTGGTTAATTTGAAAGGTTGCTCTGCACATAGTAGCAAGCTGAAAATTAACCACCTTACCAATCTAGGGGTTGTCCACTTATAATTGCCACAAAGTCCTACTTTGGGGTGAGTTTTGGGGTTTTAGAAAATCTGTAAAATTAAAATTCAACATTGGGGATGATGGAAAGAACTTCTGAAAGATTGCTTTAAATAAAAAGAGACCTCACAACAAATTTATTAATTAAAACTTGTAAGAAAGAATATCCAGATAAATAAAATTATTTTTTAACCAATCTAAAGATTAAAATTTGAAAGTCTTTTCCTTTTCCCACTTTCCAGAATTCAAACTCTTGTGCCTTGTTTCATATTCTAATTTTCAATTTCAATTTCCTTTTTTTTTGAATTTTATTTATTTTTTTGCCTTCATTTTTAATTCTATTGTATATATTTATATTTATATTTAGGGAAATTTTAAATTAACAACCCTGGGGTTGCAAACAGGCATGAATTGCTGTTCACAACGCATATTCATTTTGAACGGAAAATCAAAACTCAACAAGCAGCAAGTCAAGTCCTTTACAACTTGCCCATCCCCAATTGTGACTCCAAAAGGGTTGAAAACAGGTATTTGCAGCCCTTTTGAGTTGAAATCGGGGATTTGAAACCTTTTTGAGGATTCACAAGCTGTGAGTGGGGTTGCATGTGTTTTCATGGCCCCTTTGGGGCAAAATAGCCCCAAATGGGTTATTTGAGGGGGGAATCAGGGTACCTGGGCACCCCTGGACCACATTTGAGTTCCCTCAACCCAAATCTGGGGATGTGGCATTCTATGTGGGAATTTTGGACCACAAAAAGAAACTTGGAAATGAAAAATTCTGCCTATTGGCAAAACAAAGTCTTTTCACTAAACAACACTCACCTGTTGGATAATTTTTCTCTCAAACCAAAAGTGAGTACACTTTTGAGTTGTTAGAAAAAGTTGGACTGAATAATAAACTGACTTGGTTTTTTTTTAGATTATGGAAACAGTGGCAAGCCCAAGCCCCCCTGGTTCAAACATGGCTGCATTAGAGGACTTCATTGAAAGTGTTGTTAAAGAAGCTTTGGATTCTAAGGATTTGCATAGGGAGTTGGAAAAGAAAAAATTGGAATCCTCAATTGCTTCCTAATCTAGGGTTAAAATTCAGGAACAAGCTGCTTCTTCACAACTTGAATTGACTCAAGCAGGTGGGTCACATTTCATACACCATTTGATTGAGAATGATTTGGCCTGATCAATACTATTGTAACCATGGCGGGTGTAACTATGTAATTAAGAGGTTCCAGAACTCCTTGGCCCTCTTCCTGTGAGAGACTTTCCCAGTAGGAAAGAAGCAGAGAATTATTTTCAAAAATGGGAAGCCATGCATGGCTACGCATTGACAAAGTTCAAGTCAAAAAAGGAAAATTATTTCAACCTAGCATGCAACAGATTTGGAGTATATGAAGGGCTTTTCCTCACCAAACAGAAAAGGAAAAATTACACAAGGAAGTTTGGGTGTAAATACATGATCCATGAAAGTTGCAAAGTAGCAGATCCCACATGGAACCTCTCCATTAGAAATGGCCAACACAATCATCAAACATCTGAAAACCCCCCAGTGCATCCTCAACTGAGGAGAATCTCTGGTGTAGCCTTGGGTCAAATTAAAAAAGGCATGAAAGATGGGCTCAATACATTTAAACTTACAAGGAAATTGAGAAAGATTGATGGTGGATAATAAATTGACAATAGAATAATCTATAACAATAAGCGCAAGGTAAAGCAAGCAGAAATCAATGGGAAAAATGTTATGCATTTTATATTAGAAATGCTCCAGGAATCCCAGTAGGTTTCCAGGTCCAAATTTGGTGGAGAGGGTCACTTAAAGGCCCTGTTCTTGGCTAATCCTGAGTCTATAAAACTTTGTAAAAAAACCATAATATTTCTTTTTTTGGATTTTACTTATAAAAAAAATATGTCCAACATCCCTCTATTGCATATTGTAGGAATGACAGCTAACAGGAAAACTCTTACAAAGGACTTTGTTTTTGTAAAAAAGGAAACATTTGAGTTCTAAAGTTGGGTGTTAAATGCACTAAAGGAGTTGGCTTATGATCCAGAGAGGCTTTCCAAAGTCCTTGTGACAGACCATGAAGAAGCTCTGATTTGTGCCATTGAACATAGTTTATCTGAGTCATCCAGACAGTTGTGCTCCTGGCAATTGTCTAAAAATATTCAAGCAAATTGTAAATTTTGCTTTAGTAATGAAAATGAAGGATGGAAAGCTTTTATGACTCTGGGGGAAACGTATGGGGCCTCTAAAACTAAGGGGGAGTAAGAAGTAAATGATGCAGAACTCAGAGTAGTCCAATTTATTGCTTCTGCTGTTCATCTCTGCTAGGGATGCTGATGGAAAAACTTGTATACAGTGTATCTTGAAAGAAAGTGAGGCTGTGCTTGAGTATATGGAAAAGAAAATTTTCCCTACCAAAGAGAAGTTTTTAATAGTTTTGAATTGTTTCAACCCAGACTTTGGAAATAAAACAATGCCTTGGGTAGAATGGGCCCATGCTACTTTCAAACAGTTACTTGCAGGATCTTTGGGGAAAGCTTTGGATGTGTGGAAACACCTCAAAGGAATCATTGAAACAAAAATCCAATCAGTTCATGCATCACTTAAAAATTCTCAAATTAAGTTAGGAAATGTTCTTCCAAAAGAAATTTCACCTTTGGGTTACAAATTTTCAATTGAGGCAATTGGACTCATTGGGGAAAAATTTGAGAAGTTAAAGCACAACCATTATGGCAAGGTGTGCTCAAACTCATATTCCAAAACAATGGGCTTTCCATGTTCCCACATCTTAGCAGAAATACTAGCATCAAGAGGATCTGTTGTGCCTGAGGATTTTCATCCTTGGTGGAGGTTAGACTATGACCCTTCCAGTGAAGTAAGTTGGGTTTTTGGGTTTTTTGAAGGGTATTGACCAGATAAATTATTGTTTTGATTTTTGAAAGATTGAAAGAGATAAAGTTCTTGAAAAATCCCAATTATTCAGCAAGTTGAATTCCATGCTTATGGGACAACCTCAAAAAGTTAGACTGGACATTTTAAAGTCTGTGTTCAAGTATACAGCCAATATGATTTCCAAGCCAAGGCTTGAGCCAAAGGTCTTAAGGTCCAGCCAAGGTTGACCCAAATTGTAGGCTAGTTCTTGTGAAATTAAAAAATTTGAACATGTTGAAAGGGAAATTAACAGGAGAAAATGGGTTAGAAGGGAACCAAAAAGACCAAAGATAGTAAGTCTTTCATTTTGAGAAGTCTCCATTTTTATGTTTTTATGGACTGATGGTAAAATGATTTGTGTGGTGCAAGGAAGGTTCTTCATCTGAATTTCATAGTTCAGAGGAGAGACTGAAAGTGAATTAGGCTCCCTTCATTTGGAATATTCTTCCTCAGAAGAGGAAGAAGAAGAAGGGGATAAGTCAACCAGAAGTGCATCTTTGGTTATTATTCATTTCATTCATGTGATCAAAACAAACAATGAATACTAAGTTGCTAATGATCTTAGGAAACAAAATTGAAATATATCAATAAAATACCTGAAAAATTACATAAGTTTTTGGGGGATTTTTGGGATCCAGTTAATTATGGGAATTGTGGATTTATAGTCATTGCTAAATCAATTGGGTACAATGAGAATTGATGGTTTAAATTAAAGAAGGAAAGGATTGAAAAATTGAGGAAAGAAAAGACACAATATTCTAAGATCCTTGATGGAATTAAAGAAATTGAAAAGACAGAAAAGAGACTTGATGTTAATGATATCAATGAAAATATTCCATCTTTAAAATGGCTTTCAAAGCTTGAAATGGTCCAATTCATAGCTGATACTTATGGAAGACCAATATGTTTCATTTCATTGGATTCATGTTGTATCTATACTCCTATGAAAAGGGGTGTTAAAGAAAAATCAGATGCTATCTTCATTTGCTTTGTCAACAATAATCACTGGTTTCATCTAGTACTTGAGGAAGAAATGATTCCAATCACACCCCTTGTTTCAAAACCTGCATTTCTGACTTATAAAAAGGATTCTGGTTGGGTTGATCATGTAAAAGATCAACTCAAGTTCTATTCTAAGTTATAAAAATCACTTTAATTTCATGATTTGGCTTTGGGTTCCTTGTCATTCTATTTATATAAAGTTTCATCAAATTTTGAACATCATTATGTTGAATTTTTTGAGTTAACATCATCATGTTGAGTGTTTTGAATGAGATTTTATTGAGGCTGATCTTGTAATTATATTTATATAAAGTTTTATCAAATTTTGAACATCCTTATGTTCAATTTTTTGAGTTAACATCATCACGTTGAGTGTTTTTGAATGAGATTTTATGGGTAAGTCAGTTCAACTTTTGTTGGTCTGATCCCATCGTAAGGAGTACTTTTCCTTTATGAGATGGGATCAGCTTGACACAATTTGAACTTGTTTTTTTTGGCATTTGTACTTTAGGGCTAGTCCATAGACTATTTTATTGTTTATTTATTTTTTGGTTTTTTCAATTCAGGGATGGTCCATACAATTTTTCATTTTTTATTTATATGGGCTGCGCATTCATGGCCCCATATTGGTGAAATTTTTAGAGTTTCCTTTTAATTTTTTTTTTTCATTTTTTTTTCATTTTTTTTTTTTCATTTTTTTTTCATTTTTTTTTCATTTTTTCATTTTTTCATTTTTTCATTTTTTGGTTTTTTTTTTTTTTCATTTTTTTCATTTTTTTCATTTTTTTGTTTTATTTTTTTTTGTTCAATGTTTCATTTTTATATGTATTTATTTTATTTTGGGTAATGTTAAATTCAAAACCCATTTGAGTTGCGTACATGACTGAAATGGGCTGTGTGGCACCACACACAACTACAATCAAGTTGTGCGGCCTCTACATAACACAAGTGAGTTGTGTAGCCCCCACACAATGTTTTTTAGTTTTTTGGCACCAAATTCAACTACAAACTGTTGTGGGCCAAAAAAATAAGTAAATAAAAAACTAATATAAACCAATGAAAATTGCGGTCTCATCCTCACATGGGGGTGGGGGTGTAACCAGCAGACATGCCGCCCCCCCTCTTTCTGTCAATGTCCTGGAGGGGGTGGTCAAATCACCCCACCATGGCCCTGGAGGTTGATGCCCCCAGGGAGTTGCTAACAACAAATGGGCTGGGCGGTGGTCAGATCCCCCTCAGCTTGTTGCTCCTCCCCCTTGATAAAGGGGGGGGGGGCAGAGTGCCCCTTGTTGTTGGTGGGAGGGTGGTCAGGTCCCCCCCACCACTGGTTGCCTTGCTGCAACTGGCCTGGTTGCTTTGTCCAAGCCCCCTCACTCAGGTGGGGAAGTTATCAAATTCCCCCCACTGCCGGTTGCCTAAATGCAACCAGGGTTGCCCAGAGTTGTGTATGGGCCCCCATGAGTTGAATGGGCCATGTAGGGCCCTAAATGACTGGGTGTTGTGAAATACCATCACCCTTTCATTTTGAATATTTTTTTGGGTGATGATAAATTCACAACTCCTAGTTGTGTGGAAGTTGTGCAAGGCCCTACACGGCCCAATGGATGCGTGGGGGCCCATAGATGCATCCAAAGTGCACCTACACGCGTCCAAAAGGTTGTTTCAAACACGTGTAACCCTGGGGGAGTTGTATACCCTCTGTAAACAACATTTTTGGGTTGCGTAAACCCGCAAACAGCCGTTTTGACGCGTGTTTGGGGGTATACAACCCCCCAGAGGTTGTGCCAGAATTTTTGGGACCCCCAAGACCAAATTTGGGTTCCATCAACCCAAATTGGGGATCAAAACATAATTTGTGGGACTATTAGACTACAACTATCAATCATGCAGTGAACCCTAAAGTGAAACTGGAAAAAAAATAATTGCCTTTCAAAAATAAAATCTGTGAAATTGTCCCCGTCCCCAAAAGTACACTCTCAATTTTCCCATTGGAAAACCAAAAAGTAAATTTTTACTGCCTGTTGTTTAACTTGATCTTTCTCAACTTTAAAATGAGCAAGCTTTGTAGTTGTTCAATTGAAAGTTGAATTTAATACTGAAGTACCATTGCATTTTATTGAATTATGGGAACAGTGGCAATCCCTAATGTTTCTGACATGGCTTCATTGAAGGACTACATTGGTAGTGCCATTAAAAAAGCTGCTGAAAAGAAGTATTTTGTTAATGAAACATTGGAAGCCCCAATTGCATCCTCATCCAGGGTTACAACTGAGGAAAAAATTTTTTCACAAATGGACATGACCTCTGGTGGTAAGTAACATTTGATGTTAATCTGGTCTTTGACTTATTTAATCTGATTGAAACTGATGGAGCGCATTTCATCAATATAACCATTCAATTGGTGCCAGCTCCACTTGACACACCTTGTGTGAGATGTTTTCCTACTAGGGAATAGGCACAAAACTATTTTCAAACATGGGCAATGAAGCATGGTCATGCTTTGACTGTTTTCAACTCATAGCATGATAAATATGTGGATTTATCCTGTGATAGACATGGTTCCTAATCTGGGCAATTTCTTGCCAAATGGTGAAGGCAAACTCACACAAGTAATTTTGGGTGAAAGTTTTTAATCCATGCAATTCACACAAAGGAAGAACCCTTGTGGAAAATCTCCTACAGACATGATCAACATAACCATCAACCATCTCCAAAACACTCAGTGCATCCTCACCTGAGGAGAATCTCTGGGGTGGCCTTAGTGAATTTAAAAGAAGGCATGAAGGATGGGCTCAATAAAATTCAACTCAAAATAAAATTGAGCAAGATTGATGGCGGAAAATATGTTAATGACCAAAAAATCTATAACCCTAAGCATAAGGTAACGCTTGCAGAACTAAAGGGAAAAAGTGTTATGGAGGTCCTCTTTGAACAACTTGGTGATTCAGGTTGGGTTCATTGAGAAAAACTCAGTAGAGAGGGTCACTTGGAGGCCCTCTTGTTGGCACAACCCAAGTCATTAAAGCTTTGAAAAAAATTCCATCATATTTCTATGTTAGATTTTACTTGTAAAAAAGATAAGTACAAAATCCCCCTATTGCATGTCATGGGAATTACATCCAACCAACAAACTTTAACAAAAGCTCTTGTTTTTATAACAAGAGAAAATTTTTAGTGCTACAGTTGGTCTGTAAATGCACTATAGGAGCTGGCTTATGATCCTGAGAGACTTCCCAAATTCTTTGTGATGAAACATGAAGAAGCTCTGATTTGTGCTATAGAACAGAGTTTCCCTGAGTCAAAAAGACAGTATTTTCAGTGGCACTTGTCTAAAAACATACAAGAAAACTTTAAGGTGCGCTTTAATAATGACATTGAAGGATGGAAAAGCTTTATGTCTTTGTGGGCTAAGTATGGGGCCTCTAAAACCAAGGATGAGGGAGAGGTAAATGATGCAGAACTTAAAGGTAAGTGCCAAATCATTTCCTATAATTTTAATCTTCCTAGTTTTGGGTTGCTTACATTATGACTTGTATAAAGTGTTTCTTGGAAGACCATGAGGATGTGCTTGAGTATATGGATCATAAGATCTTCCATATCAAAGAGATGTTTGTAATGGCTTGGAATGACAAAAACCCTGACTTTTGAAATAAAACCACATCTTGGGTGGAAGGATCCCATGCTAGTCTCAAACAATTCCTCGAAAATTCTTTGGGAAAAATGTTGGATGTTTGGATAAACCTAGAGGGAACAATTTCCAATCAAATTAAATTAGTTCAGGCTGCCCTTTAAAATTATTGAATTAAGATAGAAATAGTTCTTCCCACTGAACTTTTACCATTGGGATACAAGTTGTCTTTAGAGGAAATTAAACTTGTTGCGGAAGAATTAGAGAGATTAAAGCCAAACCACGGTTGAGAAGTGCGCACCAATTGATACTCCAAGACTATTGCTTTTCCCTATTCCCACCAGATAGATGACCTACTAGCATCAAGAGGATCCGGTGTGCCTGAGAATGTTCATTCTCAGTAAATTTTGAATTATGGCCCTTGCAGTTCTAGTTCTGTAAGTTGGTTTAAGTTGGATTTTTGGATTGTTCAAATCAATTTGTGATTAACGCTTTTTGATAAATGATTTTTGAAGATGATTCCTCCTTTAATAATATTTCATCCTTTTGAATTTTTAAAGTTTGATGTTGATGATATGCTCAGCTATTCTCAGTTACATGAGAAGCTCAATGGAATGATCTTGGGATACCCTGAAGAAGATCATTGCTGGCTGTTGAAGCACTTGATGATGGAGACCACAAATCATTGATCAAAGCCAAGACTCAAACCTAAAGTCTTGAAATAAAGCAGAGGAAATCCAAGATTGGCAGATACCCAGAGAGATCCTTCTTGATTTGAACATTTTGAGAAGAAAATTAAGCGTGAAAAGAGAATTAGAGGGCCACCAAATAAGAAAAGACAAAAGATTTTAAGTCTTTTCTTTTGTGAAATATTCATTTTTTGGGTTGAATGAACTGATGATAATATGATGTTAATTGTTAGTCAAAGTCCCCAGGATCAGAATCTGAATTTCATATTTCAGAGGAAGGGACTGAAATTGAATTAGCTTCACTTCATTTGGAATCCAAATCCTTTTCAGAGGAAGAAGACGTGCAGGAAGCATCAACCAGAATCTCATCTTTGGTGAGTATTGATGTGATTAATTAATTTTATTGGAATTTTGGCTGAGTGAGTTTTGATTATAGGAACCCAAAGTGAAATAACTCAATCAAATACCTGAGAAATTACATAAGTTCTTGGGTGAGGTTTGAGATCCAATTGGTGATGGGAATTGTGGATTTAGAGAACTTGCTGAATTGATTGAGCATGATAAAGACAGTTTGTTTAAAGTGATAAAGGAAATGATTGAAAAATTGGAGAAAAATAAAGCATGCTAAATTAAGATGCTTGGTGGTGCAAAAGAGGGAGAAAAGATTATAAAAAACTTGATGTTGAAGAAATGAATGAAACAATTCCATCTTCAAAATGGCTGGCTAAGTTAGATATGGGTCAAATAACAGCAGACACATATTCCAGACTTGTATGTTTCATTTCATTGGAGTCATTTTGTACTTATAATCCAATGAAAAAAGGTGTTGCACATCAATCAGAGCATATTTATATTTCCTTTGTAAACAATAACCACTGGGTTCTATTATCAATCAAGGGAGAAATGATTCCAATTCTTCCCATTGTAGCAAAAACCTCTGCTTTAATTTTGAAGAAAGCTTCTAGTTGGGTTGATCATCTCAAAGATCAACTGCATTTGTATTCTAGATTATAGAATTTGATTATAGAGATCATTTCATCATTGGGTTTCCATATGACTTGTAATTCTGATGCAGCTAACTTATACTTCTATTAATGTAAAGGGTTATCACATTTTGAACATCATTATGTTGAGTGTTATGAGTTAACATCATTATGATGAGTGTTTTGAATGATATTTTATTGGTAAATCATTTCAACTTTTTTTGGGCTGATCCCATCATAAGGAAAATTTTCATTTTTTGATGAGATCAGCTTAAAACTAGTTGAACTTGTTTTTTTGGTGTTTTGACTTCAGGGCTTGGCAAGTTACTTGTCTTTTTTTTGGTGTTTTTAATTTAGGGCTTGTAAATTTGAAGTTTAAAAAGATAATACAAGCTTGAATTGACCACAGAGCTGAGAGCTAAGAACATCAAAGATAGCAAGAGATCAGAACAAATCAAGAGGAATAGGAAATGGCTCGAGACACAATGACAAACAGGAAAAAAAGACTTCAAGAGTCATTATTGGAGACAAGAGGGAAAGTAGATCATTTGGTTGACTGGTTCTTGAGGTTGAAGTGAGGTTGAAGTTGAGCAAGCTAGAACAGCAAGTAGAGTGAGTAGGTGAAGTATATATATGTATATTGAGCAGCACGAGAGAGAGATCTCACCAGGCACAATTTCAGGCAGAAGTGAATTGGAGGAGATTGAAGAATAAGAAGCAAAGAAAATGGAAATGAAAAAGAAAAGATATGAGGAGCATCAAGGAGACTGTGGTGATTGAATGAGGACTTTGGAAGAGGTTGTTGATTGAGTGGTCTTGACTTTTGGTGATTTGGTGAGTGAGTCGGTTTGATGGTTTTTAGTTGGATCAAGATGAGGCAATGAAGCAAGTTCATGTCAGTTTACCCCAGTAAGCCCTCACTGAGAGGGAAGTGAGCCGGTGAGAATTGAATCCCCGGTCGTGAAAGTTCCGGGGGTGAGAGTATAAGTCGAGTGGCCCTGGGCAAACGTGATTCCTCTGCCATGAAATCTCAACACGCCCCATGCCTGGAGAGATCCAGAGTTCTGGAAGCCCATCAGAGAGATTAGAAAAAAAGGAAAAAATAAAAGAAACAAAAGAGAAAATGAACACAAGCAAAAAAAAATAAAAGCTAGCGTCACGCCGACGCCATGGACGAGAAGGACAGCTGGAGTTGTTTTAAGCTTGCCAGATCAGAGCTCTTGGTGAGAGCGTCTGCCGGCATTTAATCAGACTTGACGAGTTTGACAGAGATGTTTCCAGCCTTGAGCTCCTCCCTCATCCTTTTGGTCTTGAGATCCAGATGACGAGTCTTTGAGTTAGATCAAAATTTCTTGAGTTTGTCAATGAGGCCACTGTTATCAGTGTGAAGAGCGATGGGTGAGGTGCCGGTTGAGAAAATTTCACACACCAGAGAACAGATCCAGGTGGATTTGTGAAATGTGTCAACAAGAGCATTGAGCTTGGCATCAGTAGAGCTGTAAGTGATTTTTTTCTGCTTGCCACTGTTCCACGACACAACACATCCATAAACCAAACACAAGTACCCCGTCTGAGATCTTCTAGTGTCAGGATCATCAGCCCATGATGCATTGGAAAAGGCTGAGGTTAAGGAGTCTGCATCATTTGCCCTCAAACAAAGTTTGATGTTGGGAGTTGCTTTGAGATACTTCCAAGTCTTTTTGAGTTCATTTCAGTGGTTTATGCCCAGCTTGACATTGAATCTGGACAGGCTCAATACGGCAAAACTTACATCAGGCCGAGAGTAACAGGCGATGTGATTGAGTAAGCTAATAGCCAATTGGTAGTTCACATTCAGGGCCCTGAATCGCTCATATTCGTTGTCAGTCGCTGGTTTGAGTTGTAAATTGGGAGTGAGTGGAGTTTTGCTGGGCTTTGCGTCTTCCAGACCTAATTCCTTGAGACCGCGCTCGATATGCTTGGGTTGGCTGAGAAGGATTTCATCTTCTTTCACCTCTATCCGCATACCCAGAATGGTATCCGGATCCTTTGCTGTTGAGCCGGCGAAATGCTTTAGAAACTTTCTTTGGAAATCCTCACCGTCGCCAACCAGAACTAAGTTGTCTACATGGAAGAATATTTGAGATCTGCCGTCTTCAGACAGATAGAGACACGGATTGGACCCAGATTCTTTAAAACCTACTTCCCCAAACCAAGCCGTCAGAGTCTCATACCAATTCTTGGGAGCCTGTTTGAGGCCGTAAAGTGACTTCTGTAATTTGAGGAATCGGCATTTTCTTTTTGAACCTTTTGGGGTTTGAATGATTACATCCTCATCAATTGGTGAGTGGAGAAAGGCGCTCTTGACGTTGAACTGCCGGATCTTCTGCCTTGATTTTGCTGCATAGAGAAGCAGCATTCTTAAAGTCGACGGTTTACCGGTTGGCGCAAACGTCTCAGAGTAGTCTAAGCCCTGAACTTGATTGAACCCTTTCACACACAGCCTGGCCTTGTATCTAATTGGGTCGCCGTGGCAGTCTAGTTTAATTTTATAGACCCATGTGGTCTTGAGCGCATTCTTTGGATTGGGGCCATCATATTCTTCCCACACATCAAGATCCTCAATTGATCCCAGTTCAAGGTCCATTGCCTCGATCCATTCTAGATATTCATTGCAGTGAAGGGCATCCTTGTAAGTCTTGGGCTTTTAGAAATGAAAGAAACCATAACGTTGCGGAGGTTTAATCCTCGAACTATCCCAAAGGGTTCGCCCCGCAGAAGTGGCAGCTTGCTCATCCAGTCGACCAGCCTCCTGAGACTGTCTAGGGTTTTCTTGCACTGCACAAACAGGAGAATTCAAGGTTGCATTGTTGGAAGACTGACTCATTGATTTGGTGTCCTTGTCTGAACTCATTGATTTGTTGGACCTGTCTCTATACCCCTTCCACGGTGCTGGGCAATTAGGATGTTCTTCAGGAGTTTGATCTGGAGCTGGCGTAGGGTCAGTGTTACCCGCTTCGGAATTGATGGAGTCAATGTTGAAGTGTGGTCTGCAAGCCTTGGATGGAGGCATGCGCAGGAATTGGACATGCTTAGAAGATATAACAGAACCATTTTTGGTTAGAATTTGGTATGACATGAGAAGCTGATTGAAGCCTACAAGTATGCCCTCTTTGCCTTTTGAATCAAATTTAAGTCCTTTCTGTCTTTTATGGATGAGATAGATGCAAGGATTTCCAATAGGTTTCAAGAAAGTGGATGGAAGAGCTTGGCCGTGTATCTTCTCCCAAGGAGTCACCGTTTTGCCTTTTAGGGGAATGTGATTGAGCATCAGGAAACATCCCTTCACAACTTCATGCCACACAAAAGAGGGTAGACGGCCGTCTTTAATGGTCGCTTGGGTTGATTCAATGATGGTTTGATTAGCACTCTTGGCTCGGCCATTGCGCTCCTGATGATACGGTTCTGAGACAATATGAGTGATGTGTTGTTCTTCTAGGAAGGAGGTCAACTTTTTGTTGACAAATTCGGTTCCTCCGTCAGAGAAAACCTTGGACGGATAAACCCCGCGGCGGTGATGTTCTTTTTCAAGTAAACTGATGATAATGTTGGCAGTTTCATCTTTTGAGGCGATAGGGAAGGCGGCCAAGTATCCGCTAGTGTTGTCAACTAAGGATAATATGAACCTATGACCGCACTTGGAAGATGGTTGAATAGGCCCCATGAGATCCAAATGTATTCAATCAAAAGCTTTGGAGGATCTTGTAGAAGTGAGTTTGAAGGACGATTTTGTTATTTTGCTCTTGACGCAATCTACACACTGAAATTTTTGCTTCACTTTGGGCGGAATGTGTTGGATGAGAGGAGCCAGTCTAGAAAGTGAGGCATTTCCATATTTTTGGTGGATCTCAAGTAGGGCTTCTTCTGGCAATGATGAAATAGATGAGAAAAGAGATTTTGTGGAGGAAACCATTCCATGAGACGGAGTTGGAAGAGTGTACAGATTATCCTTGATTAGTCCGGTCAGTACAGTTCTTCCACCGTGTGAGACTGAGAATTTGCTGTCTCTGGAACTAATTGTGCAGCCCTTTCCATTCAAAGCACCAGCGCTTATCAGATTGATAGTCACATCCGGCACATAGAATGCCTCCCCGAGTTCGAGCGTGAGGTTGTCCCAGTGAAGCCTTGCGGTACCTTTTCCTTTTATTGGTAAACTTGCTCCTTCCTTGCCTGTCCTGATGGGATCTCCGGAGTATGGTTCCATCTAGACAAATTAACAGCTATTGTTGATCATATGAAACAATGCTCCACTATTGAGCAGGAACCGTCGGTTTGGATTGCCATGTTCAATCCACAGATTGAGTAGAGTCAAGTAGTGCGCAGAGTGAGACTCGGGCTTGCCTTTTGATCCGCTCTTTTTTGCTTTCCATTTTGATTGATTCTCTCTCCACCATTCAGGTGCTACTTCCGGATGAAGATGCCAACATTCTTTGGCTGAGTGATTCTTGTCGAGGCTGGGATGATGGTAACCTTCCACACATTGCTTTGGGTCAGATTTTTTTATAGAAGTTGAGTTTGAAGCAGTCTTTCCTCCAAAAAGAGTTACGTCACCCTTTGACCTTGAATTGGAAATGGAGGATTGGGCCATTGATTCGTTGTTCAGTTGAGTTAGATGATTTAGAACAAACTCAACAGAGAGTTCCTTATCTGAATGCATGATTTGCCTTTTAAAATTGTCCATGGAGTTTGGGAACTTGAAGAGAATGAGGTAGGCTAGGATGTCGTCTGGCAACTGGATTCCAACCTTGGCCATTTTCTTAAGACACACCTTCACCTTAGTGATGAATTTGACGATATCCTTGGGATTGAATGAGAGATAAAGAAGACTATTGAACACTCTGGCTCGGTTCGATGCCTGGGATGATGCAAATTTATGAATAATAGCCTTCCATAGGAGTTTTTCCGAGTTTCTATTTCCGGCCGTGACGATATTCTCATGAGAAGTTGAGTCGAGTTTTGAGATGATGAGAAGTTTAAGCTTGTCATTCACAGAAGTTTCCAGTGCGGTGGTCTCATCATTCATGGCAGTTGTACATCCTCTGAAATCAAGAACAGCATCCATCTTATCTCGCCAGATGCCGTAGTTGTCGTCTCCGAGTAATGGAATCGTTTCAAGAGCAGTCTTAAGCATGGTTTGTTTGAAGATGTCCATGGCGCCCAGTTAGGATCCTCTCTCAGCAGAATATTCAAAGTTTGGTTGAGCTTGATTGAATCCGTCCTTCGGCTTTTAACCGTAAAAAGATAATACAAGCTTGAATTGATCACAGAGCTGAGAGCTAAGAACATCAAAGATAGCAAGAGATCATAACAAATCAAGAGTAATAGGAAATGGCTCAAGACACAATGACAAAAAGGAAAACAAGACTGCAAGAGTCATTATTGGAGACGAGAGGGAAAGTAGATCATTTGGTTGACTGGTTCTTGAGGTTGAAGTGAAGTTGAAGTTGAGCAAGCTGGAACAGCAAGTAGAGTGAGTAGGTGAAGTATATATATGTATATTGAGCAGCACGAGAGAGAGATCTCACCAGGCACGATTTCAGGCAGAAGTGAATTGGAGGAGATTGAAGAATAAGAAGCAAAGAAAATGGAAATGAAAAAGAAAAGATATGAGGAGCAGCAAGGAGACTGTGGTGATTGAATGAGGACTTTGGAAGAGGTTGTTGATTGAGTGGTCTTGACTTTTGGTGATTTGGTGAGTGAGTCGGTTTGATGGTTTTTAGTTGGATCAAGATGAGGCGATGAAGCAAGTTCATGTCAGTTTACCCCAGTAAGCCCTCACTGATAGGGAAGTGAGCCGGTGAGAATTGAATCCCCGGTCGAGACAGTTCCGGGGGTGAGAGTATAAGTTGAGTGGCCCTGGGTGAACGTGATTCCTCTGCCATGAAATCTCAACAAAGTTGAATTTTTTAGCACGTTTACTTTAGGGCTAGTCAAGTTGAACTTGTATTTTTTGGAACTTATGCTTTAGGGCTGCTCCATATACTCTTTCATTGTTTATTTAATTTTTGGTTTTGGTGTTTTGGTTGTCTTCAGTTTTTTTTTTTTTTTTTTTTTTTTTTTTTTACTTATTTTTTTTATTTTTATTTATTTATTTATTTTTTAAACAAAAAATCAACATTTTTTGATCTTTTGGTTGATTTCTGTTTTTTTTTTGGCCCACAACACTTTTAGTTGGGTTTTGTGCCACACAACCCAGGCCATTGTTTGGGGGCCGCATGATTACAATTAATTCTTGTGGAGGCTACATGACTTGATTGTAGTTGTGTAGCGTGCCACAGGGCCCAAATGAGTTGTTTAAATGACTCAGTTGGGCCGTGAATTTATCATCACCCATTCTTTTTGGCCAATGTTATATTTGAAACCCTGAGGTTGCAAAAAGGCGTGAATGGCTGTTCAAAACCCATATGGGTTGCAAACAGCCCATCACAGACCAACAAGTAGCAATCCAGGTTGCTAGCAACTTTCACAGCCCCCGGGGGGTTGCAAACCATTTTGAATTGCAATTGGGGAGTTGTGACCCTATTTTGGATTGCAATTGAGGATTTGTGACCCCCTGGGGGACGCACAAGTTGCAAGTGGGGGTCACACATGTTTTCCTGGGCCATTTGAGGGGAAATTTGGGGTACCTAGGAACCCCTGGACCACATGTGAGTTCTTTCAACCCAAATTTGGGGACCTGGCATACTATGTGGGACTATTGAACCACAAAGGAACTTGGAGATCAAAAATTCTTCCAATTGGAAAAAACTCTTGGCACACACCACGTACACACAGACCAAACACCCATTTCATAAATTAATTTTTTTCAACCCAAAAGTGAGCAAACATTTGGAGTTGTTGAATTGAAAATTGAATTGAATACTGAATTTCCGTTGAATTTTTTGGTTTATGGGAACAGTTGCAAGCCCAAGCCCTCCCAGATTAAAAAAAGGCTGCGTTAAGAAACTTAATTAAAATTTTACTTAACAAAGTTTTGTTGGAATCTAAGGATTTGGGTAGGGAGTTGGAAAAGGAAACATTGGAGGCCCTAACTTCATCCTCATCTAGAGTGAAAATTGAGGAACAAGATGTTTCTTCACAAGTGGAACAAGATTTTCTGTCACAAGTTGAATTGACTAAAGGTGGTGGGCTCACATTTAATATGTCATTTGACTGAGAAGGATTTGGCTTGAAAAATAATGATGTAAATAAGGGGTTCCAGAACTGCTTGAACCACCTCCTGTGAAAGCCTTTGATACTAGGAAAGAAGCCAAGATTTATTGTCAGAAATGGGCAGCCATGCATGGCTATGCATTGAAAAATTTCAAGTCAAGGAGAGACAAATAAGTAGATCTAGCATGTGACAGATTTGGGGTTTAAGAAGGACCATGTCTCACCAAATGTCAAAGGAAAAATCACACTAGGAAGGTTGGGTGTCAATTCATGATCTTTTCAAGTAGGAAAGTATCAGATCCCACTTGGCATCTTGCCATTAGAAATGGCCTACACAATCATCAAACATCTGAAAGTCCTTCAGTGCATCCTCAACTGAGGAGAATATCAGGTCAAGCATTAGATTTACTTAGGGAAGGAATGAAAGATGGGCTCAATAAGGTTCATGAAACAAAAAGGGAATTTAGAAAGATTGATGGTGGAGAATACATTGACAATAGAACAATCTATAACACTAAGAAAAAGGTAAAGGTTTCTGAACTGGATGGGAAAGGTGTTATGGACACTCTATTTGAAATGATCCAGGAATCCAAGTGGGTTTCCAGGTCCAAATTTGATGGAGAGGGTCACTTAGGGGCCCTTTTCTTGGCTCATCCTGAGTCTATAAAACTTTGCAAAAAATTCCATCATATTGCATTGTTGGATTGTACCTATAAAACAAATAGGTACAACATCCCTCTATTGCATGTTTTAGGAATGAATTTCAACAAAAAGAATTTCACAAAGGCTTTTGTTTCTATAAAAAAAGAAACTTATGAGATCTACAGTTGGGTGTTGAATTCATTGAAGTAGTTGGCTTATGATCCAAAGAGGCTTCCAAAAGTCTTTGTGACGGAATGTGAAAAAACTCTTATTTGTGCTATCAAACACAGTTTTTCCAAGTCATCCAGACAGTTGTGCTCCTGTAACTTGTCTACAAAAATCCAAGAAAACTTGAAAGTGCGCTTCAGTAATGACTATGAAGGATGGCAAAGTTTCATGACTCTTTGGGCCAAGTATGGGGCCTCTAAAACCAAGGAGGAGGCAGAAGTAAATGATGCAGAACTCAGAGTATACCAATTTATTGCTTCTTCTATTGATCTCTGATGGGAGTGGTTAATTTGAAACTTTTATACGGTGTTTCTTTAAAGAACGCAAGGATTTCCTTGATTATATGGAAATGAATATTTTCCCTATCAAATAGAAATTTGTAACGGCTTGGACTTGTGTCTACCCAGACTTTGGAAACAAAACAATGTCTTGGGTAGAAGGGGCCCATTCTACTTTCAAACAATTACTTTTGGGATCTTTGGGGAACATTTGGGATTTGTGGAAACAACTTGAAGGAAATCTTGAAAGTCAAATCCAATCAGTGCATGCAGCACTTAAAAAATATTGAATAAAGTTTGGAACAGGTCTTGCAACAGAACTATTACCTTTGGTTTAAAAATCTTCAATTGAGGCAATTCAACTAATTGGGGAACAATTAAACAATTTCAAGCGCTATCATGATGGCAAGGTGTGCTCCAAGTAATATTCAAAAACAATGGGCTTGCCTTGTTCCCACATTTTAGGTGAAATAATGGCATCAAGAGGATCCATTGTGCCTGAGGATGTTCATCCTCAGTGGCAGTTAGACTATGACCATTCCAATGCAGTAAGTGGGGTTTTTCAAAGGGTACCAATTATTGGATTGACAGATTAATTATTGGATTGACAGATTAATTACTGGATTGAAAGATTAATTATTGTATTGAAAGATTAATTATTGGATTGGCAGATTAATTATTGGATTGGCAGATAAATTATTGGATTGGAAAATAAATTATTGGATTTGAAAGTTGATTATTATTTTGGTTTTGAAAGTTTGAAACCAATCCAGGGATTGATGAAGAATATCAAATGTTAAACAGGTTGAATTCCATGTATAGGGAACAACCTAAAGTAGTTAGGTTGGAGATTCTAAGGTCAATGCTTAAGAATACAGCTGCTTTTGATTGCAAAGCCAAGGCTTGAGCCAAAGGTGTTAAGGTCAAGCCATGGCCATCAAAAATTGAAAGAAACCTGTAATGAGCTTTCAAAATTCAAGCATTTTCAAAGAGAATTTAAGAGGGGAAAAAGGGTTAAAAGGGGACCCAAAACACCAAAGACAGTGAATTTTTTATTTTGAGTGAGAAATTTTTATTTTTATTTTTTAATGAACTGATCAGAAAATGATTTCTGACATGGAAGGATGGCTCTTCATCTGAATCTCATAGTTCAGACAACAAGACTGAAGAAACACTTAAAAGGTGACCAGAAAGACCAAAGATAGTAAGTCTTTGATTTTGAAAAATTTTCATTTTTATGTTTTAATGAACTAATGGGGTAATTATTTCTGGAGTGCAAGGATGGCTCTTCATCTGAAGTTTATAGTTCAGTGGAAGAGAATGAAAGCTCATTGGGTTTGGTGCCGTTGGAATCAGATTTCTTTCAAAGGATGAAGCAGAAGCAATGGAGGAGTAAAACATAAGCTCATCTTTGGTGAGTGGTGATTCCTTTAATGAGATTGGAATTGTGGTTAAATAATTTTTGATTTTAGGAAGTGAATTAACTCAATCAAATACCTGAGAACTTACATAAGTTCTTGGGTGGGGTTTGGGTTCAGGTTGGAAATGGAAATTATGGATTTAGAGTCATTGCTAAATCACTTGGGTATGATGAGCATGGATGTTTTCAAGTAAGAAAAGAAATTCTTGAAACATTGAGGAAAAATAAGATGTGCTATGCTGAGATCCTTGGTGGCATTAAAGATGTTGAAAAGATAGAAAAAAGACTTGATGTTAAGGCATCAAAGAAAAGATTCCCTCTTCAAATGGCTTTCAAAGCTTTACATGGGTCAAATAATAGCAGATACTTATGGAATTTAGGGCTTGTCAAGTGACTTGTCTTTTTTTGGTGTTTTTACTTTAGGGCTTGTCAAGTTACTTGTACTTTTTTGGTGTTTTTACTTTAGGGCGTGTCAAGTTGAACTTGTATTTTTTGGCAATTTTCCTTTAGGGCTGCTCCATAGACTCTTCATTTTGATTTATTTATTTTTCTTAATAAAAATAAATTTTGGGAATTATTTTTCTCACGCATCCAAACCTTTATTTCACGCATTTTGACCTTGGTGCGCGGTTTTGCCCCTTTGGTATTTCACGCAAAAATATTTATTTCACCCAAACTTCAAGAATTAATGTTTTTTGAATTCTGACTGTGCAGCCCCGTAGCAGGGGTTCCTCAACCCATAAAAAAATCTTTGGTAATTTTGGAGCCATTAGAACCCCTTCAAAAATGCAATCAACAAATGAAAAAATTCCATAAAAATCTTTTTTTGAATGGATTTTTGGATCCTTATTTTGGCTATTTTAGTCGGTTTTTCGGCTATTTAAGCTTTTAGAACCTTTGAACAAAGTTTAAAGAGTCTTCTCATATTTTTTTTCATATTTTTTGATGTATCCTTTCACCTTGAAAAATTCCTTCAAAAAACAAAAAATTAAAAAAATCAAATTTCTTTTTGGACATTTGAATCCTTTTATTTTCCTTTTAATTTAATTTTTTTTGGGTTATTAAAGGTATAAAAAGTTAATAAAAAATTAAAAGAGATTTTAAATAATTTTTTTCAGATTTTTTAGATGTATTATTTTACCATCAAAAATTCCTTCAAAAAAGCAAAAAAATCAGACAATTCAATTTTCTCATTTGACTTTAAGCTCCTTACGTTTGCCATTTTGACTTATTTTTTTTGGTGTTTCAAGCTTTGAGAATTGTAAAACAACTACTCAAGATTTTTTCAAAAATTTTTACAGGATTTTTGGATGTCATTTTTGACCTTTAAAAATTCCATCAAAAAACCAAAAAATTTGAAAAATTCACTCTTCTTTGAGCCCTTCACATGCATATATTCAATATGACTAAAAGTTTGTTCCTGGGACCACCACCAATCTTGGAGCGCCCCAATTATCTAATGAACCACCCCCTTGACCTTTTACACCCTCCTATCACCCCCCACCACACCATCCCACTACAATACCATACCATACCACACCACACCATACCACACCATACCATACCACACCATACCACACCACACCACACAACGTCAAACCACATAAAACACACCACACCACACCTTTTCACACCACACCACCAACCACTCATCAAAACAGCTTAACACTCCAGATACTTCCAAACAAGAACATCTTATTTTCCAATGGCTCAAGAAATCATCCACCCACTTTTCAGAGCTGTTTCAACTTTTTAACCAGGCCCATCCTCAATTATCTCATCTAATCAAAATAGTGATTAAAATCCTCTTGCTCCTTGTTCATCTACTCAAACTATTGATTCCACTCCTCTGGCCCCTCCTCCTGAGATATAATATAATCAAAAGGAGGAGCTGGTTGAGGCTATCCAATCATGGGCAAAGCCCCGTGGATATTCCATATCTACCAGAGTATCAAATTGCAAGAATCAAACCTACACTTACCAATGTGATATATCTACGGAATATGAACCCAGAAAAGATACCTGCAAATCAAAAAAACCAAGAAAGACCAATTGTCCTTTCAGGTTATCAGGTAATTTTTCAGAAAGATTGGGTTTTTGGGTGGTGAGGGTTATATGTCCACAGCACAACCATTCACCTTCCATTGATCCTTCCACTCATCCTATCCAAAGAAGAATCCAAGGGGAGAAAAATTAGGTGATCAAAAATTCATCCAAAGCAGGAGTTCCCCCTTTAAAAATTCTCAACTCTCTTATACAAAACTCATCATCACCTATCCATACAAATCTCCCTACAATTTACAACAAAATATCCCAAATACAAAAAAATGCCCTTGATGGCAAAAATCCTGTGGAAGCACTCATACTGGAAATCAGGAATTGTTCTTTTTACTACAAAATGAAAAATGTGGATGGTCAAATTACTTCATTATTTATTTCACACCCTGATTCCATGAAAATTCTCAAACTTTTCACTACTCTCATTATGATGGAATGTACATATAAAACCAACAAATTTGTAATTCCCCTTCTTCATATTCTTGGGATAAACAATTCTGCTATAAGCTTCTCACTTGAATTCTGTTTCTTATCTCAAGAGAAAAAAAAGAACTATGATTGGTCCCTGAATAAACTTCAGGAAATATTTGAAGATGAAGAACCTAGTGTGATTGTGACAGACAAGGAACAAGCACTTATTAGCTTAATTGAATCATTTTCCCCTTCCTCTCATTATCTTCTCTGTGTCTGGAAACCTTTCAAGAGTCTTCAAACTAATTGCAGGAAGCAATTTAAATCTGAAGATGAATGGAAGCTATTCCAGAAAAAATGGAATCATTTTGTCTATTCAAAATTTGAATCAAGCCATCACAAAAAATTCAAAAAACTTTCTCTGTTCTGGAATCCTCTCACTTCTGACTACCTTCTTGAAAACTGGACTCCTCTCAAAAGAAAATTTTTCTCCTATTTGGCAAACAAATACTTTAACTTTGGAAACACAAGTACATAAAGAATAGAAGTTTCTCACTCCTACATTAAAAGATTCATCAATTCTTCTATTGGATCTTTCTTTAATTTAGTTTAAAAAAGTTACAGTTCCATCACCATCAAAACCCGTGAGAGAGCCATTGCAGCCTCTCAGAAAGAATCCAAGAATATCATTGGTTTGCCTCACTTTGTGGATCATACTTTTTGAAAGAGCAGCCACTTTGCCCTCCAAATCATTCATTCATTATCAATTCTCTGATTCTTCCACCAATTTCAACAACTGTGATTAAGCTTCTTACATGGGTATATCATGTGTTCAAAAAGTCAAATTGGCAATCAGAAAGGGTGGAATCTTCCAATTTGATGATTTTTGTCCTCAATGGCATGTCAAAGCTACCATCTCAGTAGGTTTCTCTCTTTTTTTTGGGGGGGGATTCAAGTCCAAATGAACAATGTCCTGATTGATTTTGATTTTTCTTTCTCCAGTTAATGGTGAACACCAAATCAACTGAAGATTCAGCAAAACTTGAAGTTCCAACAAAAGAAAGTAATGAAAACCTATATTTCACTACACTTTTTGTAGCATTCAGAAAGTTTCCACATGTATAAAAGCTATATTATCTGGGTGAAAGCATGAAGCTGTAAAGTGGAAGATATAAACTTACCCTGATTGAAGAGCCAATTTCACTCAAAGATCCAAAGTTAGAGGAAGACCCAAAGGAGAAGCCAATAAGTTCAAGAAGATCTCTCAGTCATCAAGCAAAAGAGATCCATCTGGTTTTGAATGTTTAGAGGAAACCAAGAGGAGAGGAAGGCCAAAAAAGCAATTCAAAGCAAATTTGAAGGTCAGTCACCAATTTTTTGGACAAAAAAATATATCAAAATTCATAATTAATTTTTTTTCTTATGTGTTCAGGTTTCAAGAAGGTGCAAGGCCATCCAAGGGATGGGAGAGGGAAAAAATAAGGAGAAATCAGAGGAAGAGGTAATTTTATAACTATACTTATATTTTCTGCAATGGTTTTTTTTTGATGAGTCCTTCTCATTTTTTTAACTTAGAGTGAATTTCTGACTGAAGATGAATATTCAGAAGATGAAGAGGTGCCAGATTTGGATGAAGGGGAAGATTCAGCAGATGAAGAGCTTCAAGATGTGGATGTAATTAAGATGGTGAGCTTTCATTTCCTTTTATTTTTGGCTAATTTGTCGGATATAATTTTTCATTATTTTTTCATTCAAACCTTTATCAGAGGTCTGTAACCATTGTGAATAAGCAAGTTGCTTCTGCTGAAGAAATTCCTGGGACAAGAACCAAGAGACTAAAGGTATCCAATGAAGATGGCAATGCTCCTTAATATTCTCCTGGGGGGAAGATATTAGCAGCCCCAAAAATCAGTGAGAAAGTCAGTACATTTGGTATTTACTCATTTTTTAATTTTGTCTGATTTCTTTTGGGTTTTTCCTCTAGGTTTTCTGCCCATTATATTATTCTTCTTCTGGAATATTTGACCAAATGACAATTGAAGAAGTGATTATTATATTTAATCCATATTTTTTGTTATAAAAAAATTCTGATTTTTGGTTTTATTTCCAATACAAAGATTACATTTCCCCCAAAACAGCCATTCCACATATCTCCCATAGCCAAGATGTCATAGGGGATGGGAACGGTGGCTTTAAAGCAGCAGCCATTTGCTTGGGGAGGATCTCAGAAGACTTGATTGAATTCAGGAAAGAAATGGTGAAAGAGCTTGATTCAAACCCAATCTTCAAGGACACAAGATTACTGCGCAATATCCGGGGTGAAGATTTTGAAGAAGCAAGAAGGCAACTGAAACGCCTTTATGGCCCAGACCCCATAAATAGGTGGATGAAATTTCCATGTCATGGTTTCCTTCTGGCTGAAACATATAAGTGTCCAGTGGTTCTTTTTTCTTCTTTAGTGCCTTGCACTTATCTTCCTCTCAATTCCCCTCCCACTCGAAATTCCAAAACTTCTCCTATTTGCTTCATTCTTTTTGAAGAATCCAAACATATAGTCTCATTAAAGTTCAAGTCTGATGTTTGGCCAGCTCCCAGGTTAGATCCACTTTGGAAAAGATTTGTGACAAAGGATTCCAAATTTTGCAAGACCATTGTTCAAAGAAATTTGCATCTTGGTAATGAGGTTTTTTTCCCTCCAAAGAAATCAATTAGAAAAATAAAACCAATTGAAAATTAAATAAATTTTAATATTTTTATGCACAGTTGTTCTTTATTCTTAATTTTTTGAATGAAGCTTGTAAGGTGTATGCAAGAATGCAGATTGATTGTCAAAAAGTATTGATGAACTTTTTTTTTGTTTTTTTGAAATTAAAAATTCTGAAATCTTGAATCAACCAAGAAAAACAATTATATAGGCCAATGAAAGGATTCAAAAATCCAGTGAGAAAAGTGAACTTTTCAAATTTTTTGTTTTTGATGGAATTTTTGAGGGTCAAAAATTAAATCCAAAAAGCCTTTAAAAATTTTTAAAAAGCTCTTGAATAGTTATTTTACAATTATAAAAGCTTGAAAAACCAGAAAAAACAAGTCAAAATGGCAAACATAAGGATCCCAAAGTCAAATGAGAAAATTGAATTCTTTGAATTTTCTGCTTTTTTGAAGGAATTTTTCAAGGTAAAATAATACATCCAAAAAATCTGACAAAAATATTTAAATGCTCTTTGAATGGTTTTTTAATTTTTTTATATATTGAATTACCCAAAAAAATGAAATAAAAAGGAAAACATAAGGATGGAAATGTTCAAAGATAAATTTGATTTTTTTGATTTTTTGTGTTTTTTGAACAAATTCTTTAAGTTGAAATGATACATCCAAAAAATATGTAAAAATTTGAGAAGACTCTTTGAATGTTGGTTAAAGTTTCTGGAAGCTTAAATAACCAAAAAAATCAATGAAAATAGCCAAAATAAGAATTTAAAAATCCATGCAAAAATTTGTTGTTACGGAATTTTTTCATCCTTTGATTGCATTTTTGAAGGGGTTCTAATGGCTCCAAAATTACCCAAGATTTTGGTTAGGGTTTTAAAAACCCCTTCTACAGGTTTGCACATCCAGAATTAAAAAAAATGAATTCTTCAAAGTTGCCTGAAATAAAGTATTTTTGCATGAAATACCAAAGGGGCACAACCGCGTGCCAATCTTGAAATGCTTGGAATAAAGGGTTGGAAAAGTGAGAAAAATAATACCCTAATTTTTTTATTTTTATTTATTTATATTTATATGTAATTTATTTTTGGCCTCATTTTTATTAATTTTTATTTATCCCCATCAATCTTCCTTAGCAGATCACTCTTGATCCCGCATGCGGCATACTATGGATCCCCAAAAATCCGCATGGGGCCTCCTCAGCTCCAGTGTAAATTGCCCCATCCTCCTGCAACCTCAGCGCATAATCCATAATTGAAGTAGTCTCTACTACTTGGCCTTGATCAAATGCTTCTGCACTTGTAAATCCATATTTGTGGAGGGTAAGTTATGTTTGACCACGTTTTTTGTATGCAAAAGGCAAAAAATCCGGCTTATTGTGCTGCAGAAAGCAAGCACCGCACCAATGCAAGCTCTGAATTTGTACTCTGGATTGTAAAGTCCACCAACGCGCTCCTCCTGAGCCTATTGTGATGCAGAGTTCTTCTAACCACTGTTGAGCTGCTCCAAGTTTAAAGTCCAGTGCTGAGCCTACTTGCCTCTGTGTCTATAAACAACCACCACATCCTCCCATAACTTGAATTCTGTCCCCAGGATTTGCACGCTCCACAACGCCAGTCAACCCATTGGATACCCCACCCTCTAACTCTTGAATCTCCACCCAAGACCCGCCTAAAGAAAAAAATCTTCACCATGGAATCATGCAAGTACTGTACAAGAATGCGGAGAACGTGCACCCGCACTGAAAGTTTCCCAGCCTGCAATGCCTGCCATCTAGGCCACTGAAGGTGTTTGTTTGTTTCCCTGACTCCTGGATCCTTGCCCTGCCAAATCTTCCCCCTCCGGCCCCCATCACAAACGTTGTTGCTGTGGCCCTATGGCCCACTTTGTGGTGGATGATGATGAGTCAATCAAAACCAAAAACTGGGCTCCGGAGCCAGATTGCTTCACCTCCTTGTGGCCCGTTGCAGAGGTCACGGACATGCTTTCTCCCCCTCCTAGACGCGCAGAATTTGCTAATGCCGCTGCCTGGGGAGATGCCACCCAAGCTATAACTTGAATGTTGTACTTGGCCAAGTACCTTGCGGGCCCAACACGGCTCCCAACTTTGTCCAAGTGGCTATGCCTCCAATACCCCCCCGGCTGCGCCCAACATTCCTCTCTTCCAACCTCCATCACTTGCCCTTCCAGAGACAACTACCCCAACCACAACTCCTCCTGCAGACATTGAGTCCCTGTATCTCCAACTAGCCGCCCATACAACGTAAGGTTTCTTCTTCTTCTTTTTTTTTTTTTCTTTCTTTTCTTTCTTTCTTTTTCTTTTTCTTTTCTTTTTTTTTGTATATATACTAACTCCAGAAAGAAATCTCCTAAAAGCTCCTGCACCCATTGTTGAGTTGCTTTTGCCTCCATTGCTGGTCTGAAGATCTCCGGATCGTTCTTCTCCAATTTGAACTCTTTCTCCTTGACTCTCCTTCACATCCTCCAACTCCCACCCATCTAGATCAACCCAATTCTTCCTGATCTCTCTGTACCATGCTGCCAACCAAAGTGACAATGAAGATTGCCATTGAGGAATTGAGGAAGCCTAAATCAACCGGTACCTCTGCAATTTGGATGAGAAAATACTGGTCATCCTTCAACATTTGGTTGGAATCCCAGCTGCGGAGAATTTCAAGCTCCTCTGTGAGCATCATTGCACTGGTGGTGAGCTCCGTCACAGGCTCTGCTGCACCATCTTCCTTCCTTAGATTTTCCCCAACTCTCTTTTTATTTTTAAAAGCTAAATTATATAAACAAAAAGATATCTACCTAAAAAATTTGAATTTTTTTCCATGCTCCTTGATTCCTGTATATAGTCTTTGAAATAAATATGATGCCTGGCCTTCCCCAGAAAGGAATCCTCTTGGTTCCCTGCACCATCCCAAAAAAAGAGAGACACACACACACAAAAGGAAAGAAACTCCTAAAAAAAACTCTGCAAATAACACATCACCTAAGGACCTGGACCACCCCAGACAAAGGCCTCTAGAGAATAGACCTTCCACACAGCTCTGGTTATCTGAGCTTCTCCATCCTCCTATCCCCCCACAACTTGAACATTGGCCCCAACATTCATTCCTCCAAGGACTCCTCCTCTGCAGAATCCCTCCCCTCTGCAGCTGGCTCCTCCACATTGCCCATTTCCTGATCTTTGTCTCCCAAACCCGCGGTTTCATCAAAATCTGTAGTGCCTTGCATGTGGAATTGCTTCAGGTGAGCTGCTGCGGCCTTCCACTTAAGCAGAGTGCCATCCAACTCCTCCAACTGATAACTTCTGACTGGAAACTGACTTAGAATCCAATAATGGCCATTCCAGCAATCTGTGAAATGCTTAACCCACTGAATTTCCAGGCTATGGTTGTAAATTAGAACAAGATTGCCCTTCCCCAAAGGTTCCCAAAAGCAATTGGCACAATGCTTTTCCCAGTACCAGACCAACTTAGCTCAACTTTCCCTCAGCCTCTTTGCTGCATTTTCCACCATCTCCTTCCTCCGCAAGAGTTGCTTGGCCCATGCCACAACCAAGTACTCCATGGTTTTAAACTTCCACCAGTCAATAGCAAGGTAATTGAGTGTTTTGATTTCCACCAGAAGCACCGGCTGCTGCCCATACAAGAGTTTGTAAGGCAAATATCCCATACCCTGCTTGACCATTATCCAATCCCCAAACAACACAACCGGTAAAGTTTCCTGCCACTTCTTCCTGCTGTTTCCGCAGATCTTGACCATTGCATCCTTGATTGGCTGATGCCCTCTCTCTATATCCCCCTCTCCCTCTGGATAATATTCAGTAAATTTTCTGAACTTTGCACTGCAAGATTTGACCAGCTTCCAGAGATCACCCCAAAACTCCGCCCCGCCATCCACTGTGATGAGCTGCAAACACCCAAAATGAGCAAACCAATCATCCTATAAAAACCGCCCAACTTTCTCCTCTGAAAGTTTAACCAACAGATGCGCCTCAACCCATCCCAAAACGTTTTACCAAGCCACAAGTAGATATGGGAACTTCCATGCCTTGATATGGACCACATTCAGCAAGATCCTCCCAAAAAGGGCATCCTCACCTATTGGAATGCCCACCTCCTGAGGTAATCTGGTGCTCCTCTGCTCACAAGCCTTGCAGCTCCGCACCAAATTCCGCACCGTTTGGCCCAGTCCTGGCCACCAGAAACTGTTTTTAACCCTCCTCTGCGTTTCAACTTCCCCCCAATTCCCTAAGTTGTTGTGGAGGAACCCTAACAAATCCTCCTGATCCTTCCACCTTGTGACCAAAACCAGGGGTATTGGAAGTTCCCGCTTCCATAACTGCCCATCTTGGAAAACGAAATGTAAAAACTTCTTCCAAAACCATCTAACCTCTGTTGCCAACAAACCCTCTGGAAAATGAAGCATCCAAAGATACTTCTCCAATGCCTGAAACCTACCAAACTGTTTCAGGGGAAGTTTTCCAACTTCCGCATCAATTGTTGCCATGGTTAGAAGCCTCTTCTCCACATCCAAATCCTCTTTCTCCGCATTCCCACTCTCCAGATACCAAGACAAGGCATCCAGCATTGTAAACGCCTTCCCCGGAACATGCCTGACCATGAAATTGAACAACTTTAAGTATGAAATCCACCGCATCATAGGAGCATTAGGAAATTTTGGGGAATTAATCATCCTAGCTAGTGCTTCCGCACCCACCAGGAGTTTAAATGTCACCCCCCACAGCACATGCTGTAATCTCCGCACAGTCCTTGTGACCCTGCACAACTCCAACTTGGGCTGCAAATACCAAGATTTGCCCTCCAAAAAGGTTACCAACTTGTAAAGCACTGGCCTGTCTTTTCCTTCATCTTCTTTGGTCAGAACACCGCCCATACCAAACTCACTTGAGTCTAACCCCAGCTGGATTCACCCTTTTCCATAATCCAGGTCCTTCAACCATATCCGCGGACCCACAATCTCCTTAAACTCCTGGAACGCGCAATTTCATTCCTCTGTCAAAGAAAACTCAGCTAAATTCCAAATCAGCCTCAGAAATGGGCTTTCTATCTCTGAAAAACATTCAATGAAGATCCCCACCCATCAAAATAGACCTAGAAACTGAGAAAAGTGAGTAGCATTCTGCCGTTTAGGCCACTCTAGAACCTTGTTAACTTTGGCATTAGTGATTTTCCTTCCTTTTGCCAAAAACTCATGACCAAGAACCTCCAAGGCTGGGACACATACCTCAAACTTTTTTCCCAAAACAGTCAATCCCGCTTCCTCAATCTGGAACAGGATCCTCTCCAAAGTCTGTGTGTATTCCCAAACAAAATGCCTGATCCCCAAATTTTCTGCCATAGTTGCTTTGAAGCCCCTTGATACCTGCGTCATCAATGAATATCCACACTGTTTCCAGAACATCATCCTGCAAAATCCATGTCATATGTGCCTGGTAAACCACTAAAAAATTAGTTTCCCCCTGTGGAAGCCTTGTTAACTGAAGTTGCCCCAACTGCGTTTCAAATGCTTTCATTGGTTGGGACTCTGGGTGTAGCTACCGCTAGTTGTACCCCCCCATGACTTTTACCAAACTGTAGAAGAGTCTTCCAGTCATATTCTCCACAAACTCCTCCACCCTCACAGGAAATCAAGCATCTCTGACTGTGACCAATTTCAACCTTTGCAGGTTGTGGACAATCCCCAGACTCTTCCCATCCTGTTTCACTACCACAAAAATTGGACTAGAATAGCTAGAAAAAGAAGGCTTGTACAGACCCATCTGCAACTGCTCCCATACCAACTCCGTAAACTGATCCCTAACCTCCGCCGGAATAGGAATGGGTTTAATTTGCCAAGGGTCATGGGGAACCATAGGTATCCAGTAGGGGTCCCCAATTTCTTGCCTGATCATCCCCTGTTCCTCCGGACAAAAAGACAATGCCTTCCTCTGCATGACAATCACCTCCTTCAACAATTGTACTTTCTCCTCTTGCTACAACCCCTCTTGCCCAAAGTTGAGTTCCACCATCTGCTCTTCTGTTAAGTCCAACAAATCCTCCTTCAGAATCACAGTTGTCAACAGCAACTCATATGGGTCCCATGACCAATGGATAGGCCTCATTGGTTTTTTGAGTTTCTGCAGCATTGCCTTGTTTGGTGGCCTCACCTTCTTACCAACCAGTTTGTATTTTCCACCAAAAGTCCACACTTCAATCAACTTTGATCCATCAGTTGTTTCCTCCACTTGTAATTGTTGACCTTCAACAAAATCTGGGCTGCTCACAATTGTGGCACAAGGGTAGCTGCTTGTGCTGGCACCCATTGGAGCTGCATACAAGGAAGAAATCAATTTTGATCCTACCCCCACTCCCATCATTGTTATGCCAAATCCCGCTTTCCTCCATACTGCCCAAAGTACACTACACCGTGCCACGGGGGTTCCTCCTTGCTCCTTATCTGTTGACAGTCTGTGCAAGGACAGAGCCTTCCCTAAACAGGCAACACGCCCCACAGATAAAAATCCTCCGCCACATTGTTTTGGCCACCTTCTGCAAACTGAAAACCCTTACAATATTCCCATTTTCTGCTCTTGGGCCAACAGATTTTTTTTTGTATTGTTTCACCAAGGCATCCGCAACAGTAAGGATTTCCTCCCTAGTATCCGTACAGAATCCAAGAGATGCTCAGAAGGCAAAAAGGAATGGCCTACCAAGTATGACCTCTGACCCACTTAATATCAAATACAACAGCGGAACCAATACCTTAGCCACCTCTGTCATCTCTTTCTCCACTACCCCTTTGACCACACATTCAAAACCTCCCAAAGTGCGCAACCCAATATTTTCCTTGTGCCGGACCAACCCCTTTTCAGTTGCCAACTTCAATGGGAGAAAATTTACCATTGAGACACTATCAACCATTTCCCAACACCGTTTGCCTCCAATCTGCATTTCTACGTAGCCCAAAGGGCACATCATAGCCCCACTTGCTCGCAGAATGTCTGCCCTTGCGTTGAGAGAACCAACCTTTGCCTCTTCCTTGGGTTTTGGGTTTTCCTCCTTACCCCTCATAAGCTGATGAAAGACCCCAACCATCTTCTCACCCATTACTGGTGAGATTGCTTCCAGCTCTTTCAAAGTTAGGGAAACTGGGTGATCTGTTCCACAAATCCTCTTTGCTACTCCAGCCCTCCTGCGGGATCTACCTGTTTTTACTACCACCACCTGCTCCAGAGTTTTTGCAGGGTTAGAAACATTGATGTTAATTCTCCTCTCATTGGAGCAGACAGCCCTAAACTCTGCCAAAACTTCTGGGGGTTTCCAAGTTAGAGGAAATGCACGCCCCGCCAAGGTTGTTACCTCCTTTTTCTCTGCTCCTGCCGCTTGAGCCAGATCTCTTGGTGAAGGTTGATCCTGAAAGTCCGGTATAGCTTCTCCTGAAGGGTAAAAACACTCCCTTCCATCTGTCTTAACTATTTTAATTGGCATGTCCGCACTCAGGTCTTTACACAACCTTTTAAAATGGCCGTCTTCCCAACAGTAGTAGCATCAAAAGACACAAGGCTCACCTTCATTTCTTGGTGGCGCCCTCAATGATGCCTGAGTTGGTGCATGCATTGTTGTAGCTTTTGGTGGTTCCAGAGCTTTTCCAGCTGGCTTTTCCATAGCTTTCTTCCGGAAAAGATGCATCTCTTTAAACATTTCCATCATTTGCGCAGTTTATTTTGGTGTTACCAGCCCCTTTACCCTCTTCACCTGTGCATCCCCCCTTACCAGACCCTTTGGGTCTTCCTCCATAAGTTCCAGCAGTTCCAACGTGCCCACAACCCCTGACTGGATGTCCTTCATGTCCAGGAGTAGGGTCAATTCTCCGTCCTGCAACCTGAAAATTAATCCCGTGTTGTATAGCTTTCTATGGACACTTCTACGCAACTCCAAGCTAAGCCCCTGCATGAAGGTCCTCTTTACTGAATCAGTATGCTCCGCCAAGATTTTGTTGCGGACTAGGTACTTTAGAATGCAATCAAATGAGGAACAGTACACACCAAACAATGTTGTTGAGGAAACACCTCCTTCCCTTTCCATTTCCATTGCAAGACGCTTGAGATCCAATTCTTGGAACCTCTGCTCTTGTGACCCCCATTTCTCCACTATTTCCCTCTGCAACTTCTCCCAATTCCGTTCACTATAACCCTCCATATCCTCCACATCCCACAGATCTTCCTCTTCTGGAATAAAATTGACCATCTGCCAAACCAAGTCTACGTCATTTGCTCCTTCAATGTTGGCTGCATTCTCAAACTGTTCCAGGAACTGGTGGACATCCTCCGGACAAAACCTAACCGCAGGATAGTCTCTTGGCCTCATCTTTTCTCCTCTAACCTGATGCTCCTCTGGCAACTCTGGTGCCACATATGTTTATTGTCCACCTATGGTTGCCCTTGCCGGCGGCCCCATTGGACTTGTGGTTTGACACAGAGCACTTTGATAGGGTGGTTCACTGCCAGATTCTGCCTGCCAATGGGTTGAAAGGGATTTTCCCATGCTTGCCTCTCAATCTCCAATCATCATTCACATATTGAGGGTGAAAAAAGAAAAAATATAACTCTGCAGACGGTACCAGGTTTAAACAGAGAAAAAGACTTTTCCAGACAGACCCCCAATTTTTGGAAAGAGATTTTGTGTTCCGTAAAATTCTCCACAACAAACTCCTCCAAGTTCGAGAAAGGCCAAAAGCCCTTGAGTTACACTCCTGTACTTCCGCCATTCTAAATATAATCCGCTCCCGCAAGAAAAGTTACTATGGCCGGCAGCAGTTTAAGAGTCACTCCCAACCCCTATTCCATTATCTGAAAAACTATCCCACCCTTGATGGTAACCACTAAAGATAACTAGCAATTAAGTAACAGTAAATAAACAACATGGACTCCCCAACACGCTCTGCACTTGAACTAGTTCCTAATTAAGACTCCAAGATCTCAAGCTGGTAATCCCACTTTTCAAAGCAAAGAAAAATAAAAAAAAGAATCCTTTATTGTATGCTGTATAATGTAATACTCCAATAACATGCTCCATTCCGGTAAAGGAAACTTCCTCCTTATATATGTACAAATCCAAAAAAAAATACTCCAAAAAGAATAAAAAAACTACAAAAGAAAGACCCCTCCACTTACCCCCTCTGTGCATTCTGCACTGATCCTCCTTACCAATAGTTCAATCCTTTACCCAATCCAATGACTTGCAGAAGGTTTGGAAATCATGTTTCCTATCTTCCCTAACAGTTGAGTTGCATCAATGCATAATCAATAACAGATCCCCATCAATCTTCCTTAGCAGATCACTCTTGATCCCGCATGCAGCATACTATGGATCCTCAACAATCCACATGCTGCCTCCTCAGCTTCAGTGTTGATTTCCCCATACTCCTGCAACCTCAGTGCACAATCCATAATTGGTTTAGTTTCTACTAAGCCTTGATCAAATGCTTCCGTGCTTGTAAATCCATATTTGTGGAGGGAAAGTTATGTTTGACCACCTTTGTTGTACGCAAAAGGAAAAACATTGGGCTTATTGTGCTTTGGAAAGCAAGTGCCGCACCAATGCTGGACCCTGACTTTGTACTCCGGATTAGAAATTCTTCCAATGCGCTCCTCCTGAGCCTATTGTGCTGCGGAGCTCTAACCACTGTTGAGCCTCTCCAAGTCAAAAGTCCAGTTCTGAGCCTACTTGCCTCCGTGTCTATAAATTACCACCACAACGGGCGTTTCAAGGACTTTTTTTTTGACAATCTAACACGGAAGGCCTTTAGATAGGTGTTGTAAACCATTATGTCTATCTTTTATAATTTTGGGACCAGTTAAACCCCTTCAAAAATCCAGTCAAAAAATTAACAAAATCGAAAAACAAAACTCATTTTTGGAGCTATTCTTTTGGATTATGGCTTAGGTTATTTTGGAACTTTGAACTCTCACAACATTAATATATCAGCTGAAGAGCTCTAAAAGATTTTTTTTGAGATTTTTTGGATGTATCCTTGGCCTCCAAAAATTGGATCCAACATAAAAACACTTTCAAATAGCATATCCTTTTCAAGATTTTTTTTCACTTCTTGAATCAATTTTTCTCCCAATTTTTTTTTGGGGAAACTCAAGATTAACATTAAAAAATGAAATTAAAAATTTGGTTGAGCTTTTATTACAGGGTTTACCCCACCAAATATTCATCACAATGAAAATAATTGAAAAAAAAGGGGTGGTTTTTCCTTATTTCTGCATTCTTTTTTGTGTTTACATCTCAGAATTTGCAGTTTTCAAAATTTTAGGTTTGAAACAGGCCTCTCAAGGATTTGAAATTTATTTTTTTTCTTAATTTTAGAAGAACTATTTGTGCCCTAAAAACCAAATCCAAAAAGGAGGGAAACAAACCCCCCTCTGGGCTGGGGTCTGCTTTTTTGAGCCCTCCATGCATAAATCCCTAACTATTCCATTTCAATATGAGTTTTAACTTTTTCCAGGCCATTTTGGAGCGCTCCAATCCTCCTATAATCCATAAAAGAAACATCCTCCACCCACTCACCCCCACCCATCACCCCCCATCACCACACCACACCATACCACACCACTCCCCCCATTACCACACCACACCACACCATAACACTCCACACAACACAACACAACAAAACACCACACCACACCACACCAAACCAAACCACACCACACCACACCAAACCACACCACACCACACCACACCACACCACACCACACCACACCACACCACACCACACCACACCACACCACACCACACCACACCACACCACACCACACCACACCACACCACACCACACCACACCACACCACACCACACCACACCACACCACACCACACCACACCACACCACACCACACCACACCACACCACACCACACCACACCACACCACACCACACCCCACCACACCACACCACACCACACCACACAACACAACACCACACCACACCACACCACACCACACCACACCACACCACACCACACCACACCACACCACACCACACCACACCACACCACACCACACCACACCACACCACACCACACCACACCACACCACACCACACCACACCACACCACACCACACCACACCACACCACACCACACCACACCACACCACACCACACCACACCACACCACACCACACCACACCACACCACACCACACCACACCACACCACACCACACCACACCACACCACACCACACCACACCTGTCACGCAGAGGCTTGATGCAGAGGCAGGGTGGCAGATAACTAACAGGGGAAGGAAGCCTAGTACCAGAAGAGATCCACAATGGAAAAGCTGAAGATTCAGTGGATGGAGTAAGGACTCCATGATGGGTGAGAAAATAAAAAGTACTCAAAATTAGTCTGGATGGTACTAGGATGAAAGGAGACTCCAGCAATGGAGTAGAATGAAATTCAGGGTGCAAAAAAGTATAATAGATTTCATAAGGAAAGCCTAGCAAGGGAAGAACAAGTGAGGTTTATATTATTTTAATTAAAAATTTTGATACCCAATGTTTTTAAAATGTTGGTGAAATTGAAAATGATGACTAATTGCCTAGGCTGTATAATATAATCAACATTACATCTGTGTCACAGTTGTGACAAAACCACCCCACACCACATCAATCAACTCTACTAATCACCACACCACAAACCACTCATCATCCATCCACACTCCTCAATAAACATGACTCAAAACTATAAATCTAGCCTCCCCAATTAAAATATTGGATAAAACATTTGAAAATCTATCCCAAAAATGGTTTTGGATCATTATAAAATTGGGCAATGATAAATTCAGGACTCAAAGGAGCCGTGTAAACAAATCATTTGAGCCATGTGTCACAGAAAAACAGCTACATTGGAGCTTTTTAGGGCCCCACACAACTCAAGTGTAGTTGTGTGGCCCCCACAAGGCAGTCCTGTTCCCTATGGTCTAAAGCCTGACCAAATGCTGGTCGTGTGGGGCCCTACATGGCTCAAATTTATTTGTGTTGCTGTGCCACACAACTACAAGTCTGGTGGGCCCAAAAATAAAATAATAATAATAATAATAATAATAATAATAATAATAATAATAATAATAATAATAATAATAATAATAATAATAATAATAATAAACTAAAAAAAATACAATATAAACAGAAATCACATAAAAAATTGAAAAATATTGATTTTTTGCTCCAAAAAACAAAAAAATAAGAAAGAAAATAAAAATAAGTAAAAATAAAAAAAAAATAAAAAAAAAACTGAAGAAAACCAACCCCAAAAAATTAAAGTTCAACTTGAATAGCCCTAAAGTACAACCACCAAAAAGAATATAAGTTCAACTTGCCCAGCCCTAAAGTAAAAGTGCCATAAAATAAAAGTTCAACTTGTGACTGACCCTGAAGTAAAATTGCCAAAAAATTCAAGTTTTTTTTTCCAGAAATAAAGTAAAAACCCCAAAAAAACAAACAATTTCAACTTGTGTTAAGCTGATCCCATCAAAAGAAGTCAAAATACTCCTTATGATGGGATCAGCCCAACACAAGTTGAACTGACTTACCATTAAAATCTCATTCAAAACACTCATCATAATGATGTTAACTCAGAACACTCAACATAATGATTTTCAAAATGTGATAACCCTGCATATTAATACAATTACAATATCAGCCTCAGAACCCAAACCCCAATGATGAAATTAATTCATAATTTCGAATACAACTCAAGTTAATCCTTGAGGTGATCAACCCAAAAAGCTTCTTTTTTAGAAATAATGGAATGTTGTTTGGAAACCATTAGTGGGATTGAAATCACATCTACCTTAAGAACAAGCTGGCCCCATTGGTTATTGTTAAAAAAGCAAATGAACATAAGATCTGATTGTTCTTTGCACCCATTTTCATAGGAGTTGAAGTAAAACATGATTCCAATGAAATGGAACATATTGGTCTTTCATAAGTATCTGCTATTATTTGATGCATTTCAAGCTTTGAAAGCCATTTTGAATAGCCAATCTTTTCATTTATTTCACTAAAATCAAGTATTTTTTCCATCTTTTCAACGTCTTTAATTCCACCAAGGATCTTAGCATAGGACATCTTATTTTTTCTCAATTTTCCAAGCATTTATTTTCTTACTTGAAACAATCCAAGATCATCATACCCAATTGATTTAGCAATGACTCTAAATCAAGAATTTCCATCACCAACCGGAACCCAAACCCCACCCAAGAACTTATGTAAGTTTTCAAGTATTTGATTGAGGTAATTCACTTCCTAAAATCAAAAATTAGTCAGCAAAAATTCTAATCTCATTAAAGGAATCACCACTCACCAAAGATGAGCTTCTGTTTGACTCCTCCATTGCGTCTGCTTCATTCTTCAAAAAGAAATCTGATTCCAACGGCACCAAACCCAATGAGCTTTCAGTCTCTTTCACTGGAGTATGAAATTCAGATGAAGAGCCATCCTTGCACTAAAGAAATAATTACCCCATTAGTTCATTAAACCATAAAAATGAAAATTTCTCAAAATCAAAGACTTACTATATTTGGTTTTTCTGATCTGCTTTGACGTGTTTCTTCAGTCTGATCCTCTGAACTATGAGATTCATATGAAGAGCCATCCTTGCACATCAGAAATTATTTTCCCATTGGTTAATTAAACCCCAAAAATGAACCTTTCACAAAAGAAAAGAGTTACAATCTTTGTCTGTTTTTCTGTGGTGCCCTTCTTATTCTCATTTCTTGCTTAAGTTCCTTTTCAACATGTTCAAACCAAGACGTATCTTGCCGGGTACCTGGAAATTTTGGATGTCCTCTTCTTGATTGAAAGATTTTAGGTTCAAGTCTTGGCTTTGATTGATAATTTGCCATCTCCTTCATCAATTGCTCCAACAGCCTGCAATAATATTGTTCAGGATGAGGCAAGATCATTGCATTGAGCTTCTCATGGAACGGAGAATTTTTCAGCAGTTTATCATATTGAACTTTCAAAATTAAAAAGGATGAAATATTATTCAAGTAGGAATCATCATTCAAAGAGCATTAATCACAAAGAGATTGGGAAAATCCGACAATCCAACTTAAACCAACTTACAGAACTCAAAATGAAAGGTTCATAATCCAACTTCCACTGATAATGAACATCTTCAGGCACAATGGATCATCTTGAAGCTAGTAGGTCACCTATTGGGTGGGAACAGGGAAAACCCATAGTCATTGAGTATGACTTGGTGCACACTTCCCCATCATGGGTCAACTTTAATCTCTCTAATTGATCCACAAAAGGTTTGATTGCCTGTAAAGACACCTTTTATCCCAATGGTAACAATTCAGCAGGAAGAAAAATTCCAATCTTTATTTGAGAGTTGTAAAGGTCTGCCTGAACCAATTTGATTTGATTGGAAACTTTTCCCTCTAGGTTTTTCCATAAAATCCAACATTTTTTGCAAAGAATTTGCAAGGAATTGTTTGAGAGTAGCATGGGCCCCTTCAACCCAAGACGTGGTTTTATTTCAAAAGTCAGGGTTTTTGCGAGTCCAAGCCATTAAAAACATCTCTTTGATACTGAAGATATTATGATCCATATACTCATGCACATCCTCAATTTCTGCCAAGAAACACTTTATACAAGTCATAATGTAAGCAAATCAAAACTAGGAAGATTAACAGTAGAGGCAGTGATTTGGCACTTGCTCTAAGTTCTGCATCATTGACCTCTGCCTCCTCCTTGGTTTTTGAGGCCCCATACTTAGCCCACAGAGAAATAAAGCTTTTCCAACCTTCAATTTCATTAGTAAAGGGCACTTTAAAGTTTTTTTGTATGTTTTTTGACAAGTGCCATTGACAACACTTTCTTGTAGACTCAGGGAAAATTTGTTCTAGAGCATGGATCAAAGCTTTTTAACAGTCTGTCACAAAGATTTTGGGAAGTCTCTCAGGATCATAAGACAACTCTTTTAACGCATTGACAAACCAACTTAAGAACTCAAATGTTTTTCTTGTTATAAAAACAAGAGCTTTTGCAAAGGTTTTGTGGTTGGCTGTAATTCCTAAAAAATGCAATAGGGGGATGTTGAACCTATTTGTTTCAAAAGTACAATCAATCAAAGATATATGATGTAATTGTTTGCAAAGATTTAATGACTCTGGGTGAGCAAAGAATAGGGCCTCCAAGTGACCCTCTCCACTGAATTCTGCTTGATGAACCCAATGTACATTACCAAGTTTCTCAAAAATGACCCCCATGAGAATTTTCCACTTTAGTTCTGATAGTGTTTCCTTTTGCTTAGTGTTATAGATTGTTTTTTCATCAACAAATTTTCCACCTTCAATCTTGCTCAATTTTTTTTTGAGTTGAAGTGTATTGAGTCCATCATTCAAGCGCTCTTTTAGATTGTCTAAGGCTATCACAGAGATTCTCCCCAGGTGAGGATGCACTGAGGGGTGTGGAGATAGTTCATGGTTATGTTGATCATTTCTGTAGGAGATTTTCCACAAGGGGTCTGCCTTTGTGCAACTTGCATGGATGAAAAAATTGCACCCAACCTTCCTTGTGTGAGTTTGCCTTGACCATTCAGCAAGCAATTTCCCAGAGTAAAAACCACGTCTATCACAAGCTAAAATCACATATTTATCAAACTTTCAGTTGAAAACTGTTAAAGCGCAACCATGCTTCATTACCCATGTTTTAAAATAGTTTTTTGCCTCTTCCCTAGTAGGAAAGGCTCTCACTGGAGGTGGAACATATGGTTCTTTCATAATTACGCCATATTCACATTGTCATATTTGAGTTTCCACTAAATTAAATCAGCCAAAGACTGGAGTAACATAAAATTTTTCCCACCACCAGACGTCATGTCTATTTGTGAAACATTTTGTTCCTCAATTTTCACCCTCAATGAGGATGCAATTGGGGTTCTATTTTTTCATTAGCCAAATCCTTTATTTCCTCAGCTTTGTTCATGGCACTATCAATGTAGTCCTTCAAAGCAGCCATGTTACAAAAAGGAGGGCTTGCCACTGTTCCCATAATGCAAAACAAAATGCAATGCTACTTCAGTATTCAATCCAACTTTCAATTGAACAACTACCAAGTTTGCTCACTTTCAAGTTGAGAAAGATCAATTTTGTGGGACGTTTGTTTGCAGTTTCCTATAATGTCACTTTAATTTCACTTGAAAAAAATGATAGGGGATAGACAGGAGTCTCAAAACATTTTAAAATATGTATGAAAAATTTTGGCCGTTTGTAAGGCCTCCGAAATTGCCCTTGAAAAACTGGGAAAAAAAAGCTTCATGTCTCAAATATTTTTAAAATTGTAATTTCTTTTTTTCTTGATAATTTTGAAAATTCTGAAATAAAAAAAAGTTTCCAAATATTCCACGCCATCAAATCATATTTTTTCAGAATTCTAGTACTTCATTTTCCCGCCAGAAAATGGGATTTACATAAAAAATAAGACATTATTTTCAATTTTTATTTCCTCATTTTTCCATGCAATTTTCAAAATTTTGAGCTTGCAGTCTTCTAGTGAAAATTGAAAACGGCTCAAAAAAAACTGACTGGGTATTTTTAGGATCAATTATTCCTAAAAATAATTGATGCATCTACAACAATAATGGGAAGTGTCTGTTTTGAGGTACATTTTGAAGCCATTTGTGATACTTTTTTGATTCTTTTTATGGACAAACTGGGTTAATAGCTTTAAAATGAACTTCAAATGAAACACATTTTTTTTTTCACATTTTTTAGACCTTTTTTTAGCCCTCAAATGTCTTACCTCAAAATACCATGTTTAAACCCCTTTTTGGGGTAGGCCCACATTTTTGGGTTCTTCTATATGAATAATCCAATATTCAATATTATTTTGAATTATTTCATGCCTGCTCCTCAACTTTTGGTGCGTTCCAATCCTCCCTTCAACCACAAAATCACCTGTAAAAATCCAGAATACACACCACACCACACCAATTTTCACCACCATCACCAATTACCACAACTCAACAACAATCAACCACTCACACAGCGCTCCTCAACCCCACTCAACCAATCCAATTAAAAACTCAACCCACTCTAAATAAACACCCCTGAATCCAAAAATTTAATCAAAAATAGAAAAAAATTTCTCCTCAGCAACATAAGTCTTCATGAAAAAACCCATCTCAAAATCAAAATCACAAACAAAGAATGTCTGACCAACACATCAACCCACTTTTAGTATCTTCCTCTGCTGCTTCTTTATATGATCCACTATCTGCCTATCCTGCTTCTCCTTCTACTTCTTCAACTGATTTATATCACCCCCATGATTCCACCCCTTTGGCTCCTCCATCTGAATTATCATATCATTCCAAGGGGGAACTTGTGGAATGTGTTCAATAGTGGGCTAAATCCCATGGATATGCAATTTCCATCAAAGTCCCCAATACCAAGGAGAAAAGATATACTTACCAATGTGACAAATCTGGGGAATATAAACCCAATTTGGATAGAAAAAGACTTTCATCAACTAGAAAAACAAACTGTCCCTTCAAATTCTCTGCAAACCTTTACAAGAGGTCTGGTCCTTGGGAAATAAAAATCCCATGCACCAATAACAATCACCCAAAGTCAACTGATCCATACATCCATCCAGTTCATAGAAGGATTCAGGAATATCAAGAAGATATTTTTAATTCTTTAAACAAAGCTGGGGTTCCTCCCCTCAAAATTCTTAATTCCTTAATCCAGTCCTCTAATTCTTCTGTTCACACAAAGCTTAGTACAATCTATGAAAAAATATCAAACAATTTTTTTTAAAATAAATTGAAGGAAAATCACCTATTGAAGCAGTAATAATGGAATTAAGAAACTCTTCTTTTACATATGAAATAAATAATTGAAATGGTCATAATATTTATTTATTCATTTATCACCCAGATTGTATCAAATTAATCAAACTATTTTCATCAGTATTAATGATGGACTGTACCCATAAAAAAAGAAATTTTTCATGCCTCTTCTTCCCATTGTTTGGGTAAAAAATTGTGCTAGCAAATTCTTGGTTGGTTGCTGTTTCCTCCTCCAAAAAAAGGGAAGACTATAAATGGGCTCTCAATCAACTTCATAAAATATTTGAACACAAACAACCCAAAGCCATTGTGACTGACAAAGAGCAAGCCCTGATTTATTCCATTTAAACTGTATTTCCCAACTATCATCATTTACTCTTTGTGTGGAATATTTTCAAAAAAATTCAAACAAATTGTAGAAAACACTTTGAATTGGAAGAAGAATGGATGATATTCAGAAAAAGTTGGAATATGCTGGTCAAATCCAAATCTGAAAATTCTTAAAAAGAAAATTTTACCAAACTGACCCAAAATGACTGTAGTCTAGAATCCCTCTACTTCTGACTAGCTTCTTCACAACTGGCTTCCCCTAAAAATAAATTTTTTTTCATATGCTGAAAACAAGCACCTGCATTTTGGAAATACCAGCACATCTAGAATAGAAGGGAGTCACTCTTATGTCAAAAGATCTATCACAACTTCTTCTGATTCCTTTTCTGATTTATTGAACCAAATATATCATTCAATTTTAATTAAACTCCATTAAACTTCCATCAAAACTTCTCAGAAAGACTTCAAGAACTTGATTGGTCTCCCATTTTGTGTTGAACAACCCCCAGGAAAAATCAGCCACTATGATCTCAATATTGTGCATTCATTTCACATTTGAGAAGAAGAATCAAACACCTTTTCTTGTTGTGATTATTCTTATTTCATGGGAATTCTTTGTGTAAAACAAGTGAAGAAGGCAAATCTCAAGAAGAAAAAATTTTTGCTTGATGATTTTAATCCCCAGTGGCATTTCAAACCTCCAATTGAAGTATTTTTTTTTTGGAGAAATAACCAATTCTAACATTGATTTCTGAAGTTCTTTCATTTATTTTAGAATTATTCAGAGCTTGCTGAGGAGTTATCATGCCAAAATTCTCAATCATCTCATGAATCAACTTCCCAATCAAACAAATAAAGTGGTTAATTCATTGTTTACTTTTTTCTTTTTCTGGGTTTTACTTCTTTATGTTGGATTGATTTCAACAGCATATTTTTGGAATTTATTTTCTCTTATTTCAGAGTCTGAGGAAAATGAAAGGAAAGGAAGAACATCAAAAGGCCAAGGGAAAAAAGAAACAGGAATCAGAGGAATGGGTGTTTTTTTTCTTTTGTAATTTGGCTAACATTGCATTTTGAACAGGATAATTTTATAACAGAAGAGGGATTGAGTGGAGAATAAATAAAATTTATTAAGAATTGGATATAATAAAGACATTTAGTAATTTGTTTTTTGGGTGGGGGGAACAGGGTATTTTTTCTAGTTTCCATTAATTGTCATATTTTCATTTGTCACTAAGAGGTCAGTAACCAACATCAATAAGAGGGTTTTTTCACAGATTTTGAGTCCTGGGACTTTGAAGAGTATCAAGAGAATAAAACAAGACAATGCAGATTCAGATGCTTATAGGCCTCCAGGGAATCCAATCTTTGCTCCCACTGCTACAGCATTTGAAACTGAAAAGGTGAACACATTTCTGAATTAATCTTGATTTATGGTTCATTTATTGACCTTTTATTTTATTTGGGATGATGTTTGAGGTCAAAAAATGTTCTTTTTCATCTTCTGATAATTTCAAAGTGTTGAATATTGGAAAAGTAGGTATGAATTTTTTTTTTCATTTCATCTTTAATAATACTCATGTTTTTTTCCCTAGTATCCATACAAAAATTTCATTCTCCCAAAGGCAGCCATACCACAAATTTAACATGTTCAAGATGTGATGGGTGATGCCAGTTGTGGGTTTAGATCAATAGCAGTTCATTTGAGACTTAAATCCAAAGATTGGAGTTCAATATTTCAGGAAATGATCAAGGAAATGTAAACAAACTCTTGCTTCAAGGATGAAACATTTTTGGATCAAGTCTGGGATGAATGTTTTTACAAAGCAAGAAAAAATCTCAACCAAAAATATGGAACTGAACCTCAAATTTACTGGATAAAATTCCCTTGCCATGGTTTCCTGCTTGCAGATACATACAGAAGGGAAGTTTTGATTTTATCTAAGTTGATTTAATCAACTTATTTTCCCCTAAATTCCCCTCAAACTACCATTTCTCAAACATTTCCCATATTTCTAAGTATTTCGGAAAATTTTCAGCACATATTTTTGTTCTGCTATAATTCTGAACTGTGGCAAGCTCCCCAATTAGATCCCTTTTGGAAGGCTTTTTCTGGAAAGGAATCACAAAAATGATAAGATTTGATTCATGATAACTTGGAACTTGGTTTGAAGATTTTGTTTCCTGGTAGTAAAAATAATAAAGTAGTACTAATTGATCTTGATTGAATTATTTGTTTGTTTTTTTCTCGAGTTTTCATTTTTTTTGTATTGATTATTGACTCATTGATTTAGAGCAAAAAAATAATTTTTTTTCCCAGTATGAGTTCTTTGGAAATGAACAAGCTAGAAAAAATCCCCAAAAAATTTTTTTTGGCCCTTTCAATGCCCACTAAAAGACTGCAAGCTCAAAATCTGGAAAATCCCATGGAAAAATAAGGAAAAAACAAAAATTGAAAATAATGTCTTATTTTTTATTTAAATCCCATTTTCTGGCAGGAAAATGAATTAATATAATTCTTGAAAAATTATGATTCAATGGCCTGGAATATTTGGAAACTTTTTGTACCTTCAGATTCTCCAAAATAATCAAGAAAAAAAAATAAAAATGTGAAACAATTTGAGACATGAAGCATTTCTTTTTCTAGTTTTTTTAGGGCAATTTTGAAGGGGGTGATAATAAATTCACAGCTCAAATGAGCCTTGTACAAAAATACTTTGAGACCTGTGACAAGGCTACATGGCCACATCTGAGCCGTGCAGAGCCCCACACAATGCAAGTGTGGTTGGGCTGTACTCCACACGGAACCAGAAAACTGTGTGGGGGCTGCACAACTACATTTGAGCCGTGTAGAGCCCCACAATGCTCAAATGTAGTTGTGCTGCCTTGGCACACGGCCAGCCCAACCACATTTGAGTTTTGTGGGGCTCTATGCGGCTTGAATGTAGTCATGTAGCCGTGCCACACAGCTACAAGTCTTGTGGTCCAAAATAATAACAATAATAATAAAGAGTCCAAAATAAACTAAAATAAACTAAATAAAAATACAAAAAAAAAGAACTCAACTAAAAGATCAAAAAAGGTTGATTTTTTGGTTAAAAAAAACCAAAAAAAAATAAATAAAATAAAAATAAGCAAAAATAAATAAATAAAAACAAAAACAAAAAAACTGAAGACAACCAACCGGTTGTCTTGAGATTCAAGTAAAAAATTCAAGTTCAAGTTGACTAGCCCTAAAGTAAAAGGGCCATAAAATGCAAGAAGTCTTTTTACCAGCCCTAAAGTAAAAGTTCCAAAAAAATACCCGTCTTTTGACCAGAAAAAATAAACAAGAAGTCTTTTGACCAGACCTAAAGTAAAAAAAAAACATTCAACTTGTTTTAAGCTGAGTTACCATGAAAATCTCATTCAAAACACTCATCATAAGGATGTTAAGTCAAAACACTCAATAATGATGTTCAAAATGTGATAACCCTTTATATTAATAGCATTACAATATCAGCATGTTAGACCAAACCAAAATGATGAAATTAATCTATAAGTTAGAATAAAACTCAAGTTGATCTTTGAGGTGATCAACCCAACAAGCTGCTTTTTTAGAAATCATAAAAAATGGTTTGGAACCTATGGGAAGAATTAGAATGACTTCTCCCTTAATGAAAAGCTGGAACCAATGGTTATTGCTAACAAAGCAAATCAACATAGGATCTGATTGTTTTTTTATACCCATTTTCATAGCAGTAAAAGTACAACATGATTCTAATGAAATTAAACATATTGGTCTTCAATAGGTATCTGCTATTATTTGACCCATGTATATCTTTGAAAGGCATTATGAAGAGGGAATCTTTTCATTGACGCCATTAACATCAAGTCTTTGTTATATCTTTTCAACATATTTACTGCCGCCAAGGATCTTAGAGTAGCACCCCCTATTTTTCCTCAATTTTTCAAGCATTTATTTCCAAACTTTAAACCATCCATTGTTGTCATACTCAAGTGATTTAGCAATTAATCTAAAACCACAATTTCCTTGACCAACTGGGTCCCAAACCTCACCCAAGAACTTATGTAAGTTCTTAGATATTTTATTGAGTTAATTTTCTTCCTAAATTCAAGAAGTAGTTAGCCAAAATTATAATCTCATTCAAGGAATCACCACTCACCAAAGATGAGCTTCTGTTTGACTCCTCCATTGAGTCTGCTTTATCCTTCAAAAAGGAATTGTATTCCAAAAAAAAAAACAAAACCAATTAATTTTCAGTCTCTTCCACTGAAGTATGAAATTCAGCTGAAGAGCCTGGCTTGGACTTGAAACATTTTTCAATCAGTTAATTGAACCAAAAAAATGAACCTTTCACAAAAGAAAAGAATTACAATAACTTGTCTTTTCTTCTTAGGTGCCCTTCTACTTCTCTTTTCTTGCTTAATTTCCTTTTCAATGTGTTCAAATCAAGAAGGATCTTTCCTGGTATGTGTAAATTTTGGATTTAATCTTCTTGATTGCAAGGCTTTAGGTTCAATTCTTGGCTTTGATTGATAATTGGCTGTCTACTTCACCAAGTGCTTCAACAGCCCGCAATAATATTGATCAGGATAATTCAAGATGATTGCATTGAGATTCTCATGTAACTGAGAATTTTTGAGCATTTCATTAAGATCAACCTTTAAAAATTTTAAAGGATCAAATATTAGTCAAATAGGAATCATCATTTTAGTCAATTATGAATCATTGTTCAAAAATAATTTATCAAAATGCATTAATCACAAAGTGATTTGAACAATCCAACTTAAACCAACTTAAAGAACTAGAAATGAAAGGGTCATAATCCAACCTCCACTGAGGATGAACATCTTCAGGCACAACAGAGCCTCTCCAAGCTAGTAGGTCAACTATTTGGTCAAAAAAGGGAAAACCCATAATCATTGAGTATGACTTGGTGCACACTTCCCCATCATTGTTCTGCTTTAACCTCTCTAATTGATCACCAACAAGTTTTATTTCTTGTCAAGACACTGCATATCCCAATTGTAAAAGTTCAGTAGGAAGAACTATTCCAATCTTTATTCAAGAGTTGTAAATGGCAGCCTGAACCAATTTAATTTGATTGGAAACTGTGCCCTCTAGGCTTTGCCAAACATCCAACATTGTTCCTGACAATTTTGGAAGGAATTGTTTGAGAGTAGAATGGGCCTCTTCAACCCAAGATGTTGTTTTATTTCCAAAGTGTGGGTTTTTGAAAGTCCAAGCTGTTACAAAAATCTTTTTGATATGGAAGATATTATGATCCATATAGTTTAGTACATCCTCACAGTCTGCCAAGAAACACTTTATACAAGTTATAATGTAAGCAACCCAAAACTAGGAACATTAACAGTAGAGGCAGTGATTTGGCACTTAATCTAATTTTTGCATCATTGACCTCTGCCTCCTTCTTGGTTTTTGAGGCCCCATATTTAGCCCACAGAGACATAAATATTTTCCACCATTCAAATTAATTATTAAAGCACATTTAAAGTTTTCTTGTATGTTTTTAGAAAAGTGAAATTCACAGCACTGTCTTGTTGACTCAGGGAATATTTGTTCTAGAGCATGTATCAAAGCGTTTTCACAGTCTTTCACAAAGTCTTTGGGAAGTCTCTCAGGATCCTAAGCCAAATCCTTTAGCGTATTAAAAACCAACTGTAGAACTCAAATGTTCCTCTTGGTATAAAAACAAGAGATTTTTTGAAATTTTTCTGGTTGGAAGTAATTCCTAAAACATGCAATAGGGGGATTATGTACTTATTTTTCTTATAACTACAATTCATCATAGCTATATGATTGAATTTCTTGAAAAGCTTTAATGAATTGGGGGGAGCCGAAAATAGGGCCTCCAAGTGACCCTCTCCACTGAATTTTGGTTTATGAAACCAACTAGAATTACCAAGTTGTTCAAAGAGGACCTTCATAACAATTTTGCCCTTTGGTTCTGCTAGTGCTACCTTATGCTTAGTGTTATAGATTTTTTTTAATCATCATATTTTCCACCATTGATTTTGCTCAATTTTTGTGTGAGTTTAAGTGTCTTGAGCCCATCATTCAATCATTCTTTTAGATTTTCTAAGGCTAACCCAGAGATTCTCCTCAGGTGAGGATGCACCAAGGGGTGCAGAGATGCTTCATGGTTATATTGATCAGTCTTGTAGGATATTTGCCGCAAGGTATCTGCCTTTGTGTGACTAGCATGGTTTAAAAACTTGCACAAAAACATCCATGTGTGAGTTTGCCCTGACTGTTTGTGAGCAATTTCCCCAGAGTACAAAACATGTCTATCACAGGCTAAATCCACATATTTATCATGCTTTGAGTTGAAAACTGTTAAATCATAACCATGATTCATTTCCCATGTTTGACAATAGGTTTGGGCCTCTTCCCTAGTAGGAAAAGTCTCACAGGAGGTGGGGCAAGTGGATCTTCCATAGTTAAATTGTCATAATTACAGTTTCATGGTTATATTTATGGCATGCAATCCATCAGTTTCAATGAAATTAAATATGGAAAAGACCAATTACATAAAATTTCACTAACCACCAGAGGTTCTGTCCATTTTTCAAACATTTTGTTCCTCAATTTTCACCCTTGATGAGGATGGAATTGGGGCTTCCAATGATTCATCACCCCAATCCTTATTTTCCACAGCTTTTTTCATTGCACTAATGTAGTCCTTAAATGCAGTCATCTTAAAAGGAGGGCTTGCCACTGTTTCCATAATGCAAAAAGAATGCAATGCTACTTCAGTATTTAATCCAACTTTCAATTGAAAAACTACCACTTTTTCTCACTTTCAAGTTGAGAAAGATAAATTTTGTGGGATGTTTTATTTTCAGTTTCCTAGTTTCACTTCAATTTCAATTGAATTCCACTTGAATTTCACTTTAATTTAACTTTAGTGTCACTTGATCTTTGCTAGCAGTGAAACAACAGGCCCACATAGTAAGCATTGATCCCAAATTTGGGTTTATGGAATCCAAATGTGGTCCAGGGGGTCCCAAAACATTTGTCACAACCCCCAGGGGTTCTGCATTGTAAGACTCCAAATTGTGATGATCTGCAGGCAGTTCTGTGGAGGGGAAAGTTTCTGTTTAGGCTGCCCTACTGAGCATTACCAAAATATCTAAATGTAAACAGAATCAAGGTCCAGAATCTTATGAATGAGGAATCAATGGAAGGGATGAGTTTGAGATTAGTTGGAAGCAAGGAGACAACACTCTCTGAGGCAGTATTGTGCGGGAAAATACTTGAAAAAAATAAGTCAAAGTTTGTACAGAGTTCATTAGAAAAATTCAGTTGTAAGTAACCACACCCACAAGCTAATAACTCTGCTTGTCAGCAGAAGATTAGGAAAGATCAATTCAATCCCAAAAAACCTCCAGGTTCTCAATGAGCCTTCCCAACTCTCCAAAATCAAGCACTTGAAGGGTAACAGATAACTGTGGGTGGCTGTAAAAAACAAAGAAATTTGTTTTATGAAGCTCTAATAGCAAGAAAAATAACAGATTTGAACAAGAATAACCCAATACTTCTCAATGGACTCAAAAATAGTGTGGCGGAATTCAGCTTTAAAAAAATAAAGGGAGATTTAACACTCCAGGTTTCAAGCTTAAAGAAACCTCTCAGTCAAACGTGACTGGGTCTGGAAGGATGATAAAAAAGAATGATCAAGACCAGTATGGTCACAAAAGGGATCAAGAGTGGTATAACACACTCAAGAATTAAATCTAATGAACTCTTCTTCAACCAGCAGGGTTATTGGTTGGTGATAAAAAAAAGGCCACAGAGGGACAGATCAAGATTTGAGTATGGAGGCTCAAAGATCAAGGGGAAATCATAGATATACCCAGGATAAATACTTGGATAAAGGGGAAGGGCCCCCGTGGATTCATTGCTTAGATGATGATTATAGATCAGGGACCATCAATGATAATATGGATAGATGATTAATTCAAGGCAAAGGCAGGGGAGAGACCCTCCTTTTATGGACAAGAGGCCCTGTAGACTACTTACAAGGGATAACTAAAAATGAGGGCAGATTTTTTTTTCAATTATTAACATGGATGAGGGAAAATAGTAATAAAAAACAAAAATGGTGGCGACAGGAAGATCATTACACATGACAAAAAAATGAGCTGAGAAAAGGAAACCAGCCCCTGTCATGGATGACAGCAGGCAGTGGATGATTGTGAGATGAGTGGGTTGCAAGCAACATTAGTTGCAAGGATCAATGTTGGAAGATAGAGAGGTTTGTGCCAGCAAAGATGATTGAGGATGAGGCAGTCACTGACAGGGGAAAGCAAGTTGGCAAGGGGCCGCAATGACCATTGGAAATGGAAAAAATGGGTGAAAGTAGCAGCGGGTGGACAATTGATGGCTGCCGGCAAATTGCAGAGACGGTTGCAAAGGTGGCAATGGCCTTGCAGATGGATTAGGGATGGTTTTTGGCAGAAGTCAACAAAGTTGATGATTATGTTGGCTGTCGTATGACTGGATGAAGGAGGAAAGATTTAGCTGGTAATTTTGGCTGTTGCTTTTCCGGCTGAGGTGGAGAGGATGGGTGGTTGATGATGGAGGCAATGATCAATGACAGAAATCATTGTTGTCATTGTAATTGCCATCCTGCTGGCGTGCGGATGAGGATGATGGTTGAGATGGTCTTTGTCATTCATCACTGATGATGATGGAAACAATTGGCAAGGAGGATGATGGTGATGTTGCTGGCTATGAGGATGATGGCCATCCGCACGGGTGCTTGGTCAAAAAGTCAGGCAGAAAGCGCAGCCAGAAGGACTTGAACAGAGGATCTGGAAGTTTGAATGGCCGGGGAGCCTTTCCTAGACCACTAAAACAGGAAGAAGCTTGGAGAAAGAAAACAGGAAGGTTCCCCATAGTAACACAGGAAATATTATTTTTTTTAAAATGAAGCTGAATGAAAAAATGTGCATGTAAAAATTTAAAAAAAAGATCCCCTTTTTTCCTGAGGTGACCAGATTTTTAACCACATCCCTTCCCAACTTACAGAATGTCCCTAGTCTGCATCTTGATTTTGAAGATATTAAGAAAAGGAGGTATACAAAGAAATTGAGACAGAAGAATGGCCATTTCTTGATCTTGAGAGTGATTGGAGAGTTGAAAGATATCTTTACTGATCCAAAAGAGTCCTAGAAGTGCCAGAGATAAACAACAAAGGCTTCCCAGGTTCTCAAATATGTGGCATACAGTAGAGGTTTACAATAAAAACGCAGCAAATGACCCTGGTGGTGCACAATTGGGAGGAGTTACTTCAGACATAAGTTTCCTCCACAACAATAAAAATTCTTGACCTGATCAGCAGAGAACCTTCTGGCCCTCTGAGTACCATCCAGCCCTTGAAAAACATAAGATCCACCCCTAACTTGGAAAACCACCCAATAAGGACCATTCCAGCAATTTGAGAAAAGCTTTCCCCACTTAGTTTCCAAAGATTGATTATAGGATAAGACTAGATCACCAGGATGTAAGGGATCCCTGTTTTGATTTAAGTGCTTATCTTCCCAATACTGAACTGATTTTTATATTGATTCCATCATCTTCTGATAAGCCTCATCAAAAACATCTTCAATTTTCTACAGTTTCTTGGATCTAGCAACTAATAGATCAGTAGTAGAGGACACCTCATCCCATCAGATACCCAAGAAGGATTTCATCTCCAGATCCAAAGGAAGAACTGCTCTTTAACCAAAGATGATTTGATAAGGTGAGTATCCAGTGGTTTTTTTGGTTGAAATTCAATCAGAGAAGAGAAAATGAGGAAGGAATTTGCAACAATTCTTGCCACTTTAACCAGCCAGTTTAACAATTGCAGCCTTCAAAGGAGCATGGCGTTTTTCCAACATTTCATGACATTCATGATAATAAGAATGAGTAACTCTATGTTTTCCAGGAAGATATTGGATCATTTCAGCAAGTTTGCCACCAAATTCAGAGCAACCATCAGTAGAGTAGGATCAAGCCAAGCCATAATGCATTGTACAAGTCTCATAGAGAAAAGCTTCCACTGATTCAGAGCAAAGGTTCTGAAGAAATTTTGCTTCAAACCATCCAGAAAAATCATCTCTGGTCAGAATGAGGTAGTTACAACCACCTGCCTTAATATGAACCAAATCCACAGCAATCCTTCCAAAGACAGTGTACTCCCCAGTAGGAAAAAAAATTTCCACTGGATGCCTAAGATCACGTTTTTGACAAAATTCAAAACTCTTGCACCATTGGAAGACAGATTTCTTCAGGGATGGCCGCCAGAATTGTTTGGATGATTGTTGACAAGTTTCAGTTTCCCCACAATGACCAAAAACTTCATAGAGACTTTCAAGGATAAAATCTTGTTTAGAAGGGATAGTAACAACAATAAGAACACAAGGATCTCCTTTTTTCATAAGCCTAGAGACTTTTACAAAGAAATTGGAGGACTTTCTTTTAAGAGATCAAAATTCTTTAGCAGAGAGATCAGGAGGTTTTTGAAGAGTTAAAAGGTACTGCTATAATTTAAGCCAGAAACCTTGTTGAAAGCCAGAATAATATTGAGAGGAGAAGGAGAAGACAGCATTGATCAAAGATTCTTGTTCATCAAAATCAATTCCAAAATTGGATTTGTCATATTGAAGGGGACATCAAGATAAAACATCAGGCATGGTGAAAGACTTTCCAGGCCTGTGAACAATATCAAAAGAGAAAAGATGGATAAAGGCCACCCAAGAAGTCATAGGAGCATTTGGGAGACTGGGAGAATTTATCATTTAAATGATTGATTGAGCCTCAATTTGCAATTCAAAATGTTGACCACAGAGAACGGTTCGGAGCTTCTTCATCACTTGAGCCACACCACAGAGTTCCAGTTTTGGTTGTTATTAAATGGATTCTAAATCTGAAAATAGCAAGGATTCATAGAGAGAAGGATGGTCCCAACCATTTTCATCTTCCTGAGTAAGAACAGCCCCAACAGATTGATAAATAGAATGGAAAGCCAGCTTGATCTTGCCAGCTCCAGGTCCATAAGGGATCTTTTTCAAAACTATTTCTTTACCAATAATCATTTTGAGAAACTGAAAAGAATTTTCACACTCTTGGGCCCAAATCCATTCAGCATCATTCCTGGTTAGACCATGCAAGGGTGTACAGATTTTAAATATAGATGGGATAAAGATTTGAGCATAAATCACAACACCTAGAAAGCCTTTAACTTCAGTAGGATTGATTGGAGTGGGCCAAGAGATGATTTTATTGAATTTGAATGGTGCCATCCTTCTTCCTTTGTTGCAGACCACATGACCAAAAAATTTCCAGATCAGGGACACAAGCAGGCAATTTGGATCCAGAGACAGTAAGTCCAGATTCCTCAGTTCAGAAAGAATCCTTTCCAAAGTAGTAGCATATTCCCAGATGAATCAACAAAGTCCTGGATGAAAAGATAAGAGCTCATTATCATAGTCATAAATTGGACCTTTAATTCTCCCATTTTAAATAAAGATCCCAGCATTTTCAGCGATTGCATCCTGGAGGATCCACACCATCTGAGCCTGATAGGCTGAAACCAAATTGGTGGCAGGCCAAGGCAATTGAGTAAGTTGGAATCAACCAAGAGGAGTATCAAAAGTAGTGAGAGGGAAAGAGACAGGATGTAAGGATTGTTCTTCATAACTACTAATCATTTCCCCTAGACCATAGCAAGCTCTTCTGGAGAAGTATTCAACAAATTCTTCAGTGGGAGGAGGGATACCAGAGTCTTTAATGGTAACTTTGTTAAGAGGTTGGAGATCATGATCTATTCTAAGTTTACCATTACGCTTGAGGACACAGAAGATAGGGCTGGAATAACTGGAAGTTGAATGTTCATATAGGCTATTACAAACTTGTTTGCAGACACACTGGATAAATTCCTTGACTTTAGCAGCAGGGATTGGGATCTTTTTCTTTTTCCAAGGATCATGTTCAACTAAAGGAATGATATAGGGAAGACCATAGGATTCTTTAAAGAGACCTCTTTCTTCTTCACAGAAGGAAATAGATTTTCCCCTTAGAGATAGTAAATTTTCATTCAAATAGAACCCATCAGGAAGAAGCAATACATCTGGACCAAATTTGACCACTTCCAGATGTTCTTCAGTGACACAACCATTGGGAACAAAGGGACCAGTGAGAAATCAGGATAAAACACAGTAAGGATCACAACATAAGGGAGGACACATGAGAGGAATAGGCTGGTTGACTGGTTGGACCTTTTTTGCAACTGGTTTGTACTTGGTAGCAAAATAAAGAAGTTATTGCTTCCTCCAAGAGTTGAACAGTGAGACTTTACTTTGAAAACTGAGACCAAGTTCCATTGTCTTCTACATTTGATGTTTGGCAATACCCTCAAAGTGAGCCTTTTCCATAAAGGGAGAAACAGGAGATAATATGTTTCTCACATGTGTGGCACAAGGTAGGGTTTCAAAAATGACAGTAGAAGGTTGCCCTAGCGGTGCACAATTGGGAGTACTTACTTTTACCCTAAATTGCTTCCACTGCAGCCCATATTCCTCCATACCAAAGCCACAAAAAATAAGGATCTGGTTTATACTCATTGCAGAGATTTGAACTTCAAATGAGAGAAGATTGATCAGGATTAAAAGTAAAACAAAAAGAAGACACAACAGATCCGGAGAGAGAAGATATATTTTTGGAATTTTCTATTTTGAAATTTTTTTTTGATTTTTAATACTTTCCAGATCAGAAGAAAATGATGAGAAAAAAGAGAAATAAGCCACTGGGATGAAAGTTAATCCTTTCTTTGAAGTCTGAGGCTGAGAGGAACTACAAATATCAGAAGGATCAACTTTTCCCATAAAAGATGAGAGGAATTGGAATTATCCTTCTGCTTCCCCTTTAAAGACAATTGAGGAGGATGAACAGGGAAATGTCTTTTCCAAAAACTGGAATCCAAATAAAAGAGAGTAAATTCAATTTTTCTACCATCAGCATCATGGAGAAGAATTATCTCCCCAACTTGATCAGAAAACATTGGGGTAGCACCAAAATCCATCAAGAACATTCAGCCCAAGATCAAAGGACCTTCCAAACAAGTGATCAAAAAATGACAAGTTACAAAAATATTCTGACCAATCCTAACTTGGAAATCCTCAGCAATACCAACCAATTCAAAAAAATGATTCCCTATCCCATAAACCACAGAATTGAAGCGGACTCTAGGACTAAGCTTGAGTTTGCAGGCCATGGCATTGGAAATTAAGTTGAGCTGAGTTCAAGAATTGAAAAGAGAAGAAACATTTTTAGCTTAATCACCAAGATAAAAAGGAAGAAAACCAAGAGAACAGGAGTAATAATGGAATCTGAGGAAGGAATTTTTCCACCAGAGTCCTCCATCAAAGTGCCAGGGGAAACCTTTAATTTGTCAGGACCAATTTCCACACATCAATGAGAGACCCATTTCTTCATTCCTTCAGCAGCAGATGGAGAGATCAACAGGAGATTAGCCACAGATAGATTAGCAATTTTAAGATCAGAAATGTTCTTTAATACCCCTTCCACAGTATTGGGGTGATTCTTTGAGATTCCCCTCTCAAACCAAAGTTTGGGCTGGGTGGGGGAAGGAATTCCAGGTGAAGCAGGAACCAAGATGGGATCAGAAGGTTGAGGGGATTTAAATGAAGGATGGGTATCAGAGTGGTCTGGAAGCCTTTCCATGAGTGGTTCCTTTTCCACCTCCATTACTTTTACATCAGAGGAAGGAGGCTCAGGTGAGGATCAACAATTAACCAGTTTTTGAAGAATTGAAGTTGGCAAGGAAGGAGCTTTATGAGGTTTAGATTCCTCATGTTGTTTCCTAGCTGGGTCAGATTGATAAGCCCCAGAATGAACAGAGGAGGAGATGGCTGGAGGATACCAAGGTTGAAGGGTACCACAGGAAGATTGAAAATTGAAAGAGGCCAAAGATGGCTTCATAGGAGGTGGTGCCTGATAAGAGGCCACCACATGAAGAATAGGGCAAGATGAATCAAAAGGGATCAGAGCACCATTAGGAAGAAAGAGATTGTTCCCCTTCTTCTCCACCAACTTTTCCTCCTTATCCTTCTGGATTTCAAGACATTTCCTGGTTTCATGGCCTTCCCTATGACAGTAGTAACAGACCAGAGTGGATTTAGGTACCAAAGTAGAAGGTTTCAGAGTAGCAAGAGAATAAATCTTTTGATCAATTTTGCTCTCAAAAGCTTGGAATATTTTTTTGATTTCATCTATAGTAGGATATTCCCAGTTTGACTGAGGATTTGATTTTGGCCTGTAATCTGCCTCCATCTTATTCATAATTTCTGTGGATTCTTTGAAAGAAGGAGCCTGGACTGGTTCAGTGGTTCTAGGCTTTTTAAAAGTTAAAGAAGTTTGGCCTTTCATAACTTCATCCACAGTACTACTAATGACAAGGAAACAGGGAGCTTGAACCAATTATCCCTGGTGGTGATCATTGATCCAGCTTTGACCAATTCATCTGTAATCCTTTCCTGCACTTCTAGCAAAAAAAATTGGAAAAATTGCACTCAAACTTTGTCCACCATATCAATGTGATTGTTTTGGGTAAGATAATTTTGGATTGGATCCCATGAATTTCTAAAAGACTGGTGGTAGTCAGAGGCTTTAGAGACACCACCATTGGAGATCCATTGAGCAAAAAGATTTTCCAGGTCATGAAAAGTAAATTTAGCTACACCTATTTTCCCCAATATGCCAACATTTCTTCCCTTAGAAGCGTCCATTTATGGGATTTTAATCCATAAAATGACTTGATTACATCCATGACTTCATTGGAGGAGATAAAGAATTATAACTGATAGGAAATGTTGTATTCACTTTCCCCATCCACTTCAGCAGCCATTTTGTAAGAGTCCAAGAACCATTCAACATTTACCCCGTTGAAACCTAACTTCTTGTTCTGAGGTTTGATCTTGACCATCCTAGGTCAAGCAGAGGTGGTGGGAGTACCAGTAGATGCCATTTCAAAAAACAGAGTTCCTAGAAGATCCAAAGAGCAGATTTCCAAAGTGGGTCACAAGCATGAATAGAGTAGTTTTTCACAAAAAATTACAAGAATCTTGCCCAAGCGGTGCACAATTTGGAGGACTTACTTGTGGAATAAGTTGCCTCCACAGATCAGATCTAATAGGAAAGAAAAGGAACCAAAAAAAATATCCAATTTTGAAGTTGATTCCAAACATTTTGGGACTGTAAATCCCAAGTTTGCTGGTTTGATCCTGGCCCAGGGGAACAAATGTAAGACTCCAAATGGTGCTGAGCCACAGGCAGTTCTGTGAAGGGGAAAGGTGCTATTTAGGCTGCCCTCCTGAGCGTTAAAAAATATTTAAATGTAACAGGAATCAAGGTCCAGAACCTTGTGAATGAGGAATCAATGGAAGGGATGACTTTGAGAGTAGTTGTTAGCAAGGAAACAACACTATCTGAGGCAGGATGGTGCGGAAAAAGAATTTAACAAAATAAGTCATAGTTTTTTAATATTTCAATAGACCAAGGCAGTTGTAAGTAACAACACCCACAAGCTAATACCTCTGGTTGTCAGCAGAAGATTAGGAAAGATCAAATCAATCCCAACTAACCTCCATGTTCTCAATGAACCTTCCCAACTCTCTCCGCAATCAAGTTCTTGAAGGGTAACAGATAACTGTGGGTTTCTTTATAAAACAAAGAAATTGGTTTTATGAATCTCTAATAGAAAAAACAATAACAGATTCGAACAAGAATAACCCAATACTTCTCAAGGGACTCAAGAATAATGTTGCGGAATTCAACTTTAAAGAAATAAAGGGAGGTTTGAAACTCCAGGTTTCAAGCTTAAAGAAACCTCTCAGTCAAACGTGACTGGGTATGGAAGGATGATCAAAAAGAATGATCAAGACCGGTATGGTCAAAAAAAGGGATCAAGAGTGGTATAAAAAACTCAAGAATTCAATAAAATGAATTCTTCTTCAACCAGAAAGGCTATTGGTTGGTGATAAAAAACAAGGCCACAGAGGGGTGGATCAAATTTGAGTATGGAGGCTCAAAGATCAAGGGGAAATCATTGATATACCCAGCATGTATCCTCCAATAAAGGGGAAGTGCCCCCATGGATTTATTGCTTAGATGATTATGATAGATCGGGGATCTTCAATGATAGGATGGATAGATGATGAATTTCAGCAAAACGCAGGGAGAGCCTCTACTTTTATGGGAAAGAGGCCCTGTAGACTACTTACAAGGGATAAATAAAAATTAGGGCAGAATTTTCTTTTTTTAAATTATTCAGACAGATCAGGGAAACTAGTAATGAAAAACATCAATGCTGGAGAAAGGAAGATCATTACATGTGACAAAAAAAAAAGATGAGCTGAGAAAAGGAAACCAGTCTGCTTCACGGATGACAGTGGGCAGTGGATGAGCGCAAGATTAGGGGGCACCAGCCAAATTAGTTGCAAGGAGCAAGTTTGGAAGGTCGAGAGGTTAATACCAGCAAAGATGATCAAGGATGAGGCAGTCACTGACAGGCACCAGAAAGTTGGTGAGCAGCTGCAACGACTTTTGGCAATGGCAACAATGGGTGAAGGTAGCAGCAGGTGGAGAATTGATGGCTGCTGGAGAGTTGGAAAGATGGTTGCAAAGGTGGCAATGGCCTTGCAGACGGATGCAGGATGGTTGTTGGCAGCAGTCAACAAAGTTGATGATAATGTCAGCTGTTGTCCAACCAGATAAAGGAGGAAAGATTGAGCTGGTAATGTTGGCCATTTTTTGGCCCAATAAGGTGAAGAGGATGGGTGGTTGAAGATGGAGGCAATGATCCTCAACAATAAAGATGATTGATGACATCAATCATTTTTGTCGTTTTCATTGCTGTCTTGCTGATGTAAGGATGAGGATGATTGGCGCAAGGCAATGATGTTTGAGACAGTCTTTGTTGTTTGTTGCTGATGATGATAGCCACAATGGGAAAGTATGATGATGGTGATGTTGCTGGCAATGAGGATGAAGGCCGTCGGCATGGATGCTTGGTCAAAAACTCAGGCAGAAAGCGCAGCAAGAAGGATTTGCGCAGTGTAAGACTCAAAACGGTGCTGAGCCGCAGACAGTTCTGTGGAGGAGAAAAGGTGCTGTTTAGGCTGCCCTCCTGAGCATTCAAAATATTTGAATGTAACTGGAATCAAGATCCAGAAATTTTTAAATTAGGAACCAATGGAAAGGATGAATTTCGATATTAGTTGGAATTGATGGAACAACACTATCTGAGGCAAGATGGTGTGGGAAAATATTTGAACAAAATAAGTTGAATTTTTTCCAGAGTTTGATATAACAAGGCAGTTGTAAGTAACAACGCCCACAAGCTAATAACTCTGGTTGTCAGCAGAAGATTAAGAAAGATCAACTCAATCCCAACCAACCTCCAGGTTCTCAATGAATCTGCCCAACTCTCCGCAATCAAGCGCTTGAAGGGTACCTGATAACTGTGGGTGGCTGTGCAAAACAAAATAATTGTTTTATGAAGCTCTAGAAACAAACCAGTAAAGGATTAAAACAAGAATAAACAAATACTTCTCAAGGGAGTCAAGAATAGCATGGCAGAACTCAACTTTAAAGAAATAAATCAATGTAAAAAACCCCAGGTTTCAAGCTTAAAGAAACCTGTCAGTCAAACATGTCTGGTTCCAGAAAGGCAATCAGATGAATTATCAAGACCAAAGTGGTCAGAGAAAGGGATCAAAGGAGTGTTTTAACAAGCTCAAGAATTCAACCAAATGAATTCTTCTTCAATCAGAAATTCTATTGGTTGGTGATAAGGACAAGGATCAGGGGATAATAAACAGATATATCTAGCTTTATGATGATGATGATGACAATGATGAGACACACAGGGGGATACCCTTATTTATTGATTGGAAGATTAGATGATGGATCAATATCACAATGGATGATGATGATACTATGGGAAAAATGCAGGGGAGAGCCCCTAAGTATATGGGCAAGAGGCCCTGTAGACTACTTACAAGTGGATGACTACAAATCCAAGCGGAAAAAAAAATTATTTTTTGATGATAAAAAAAACTAAATTTTTTTCTTAAAAAAAAAATTCCCCTTTTCTTGAGGTGTACCAAATTGGTCACCACATCTATCCCCAACTTACAGAATGTCCCAAATCTGCATCTTGAGATTTTGAAGATATTGAGAAAAGGAGAAAAGGAGACAAGGAGACAAAATAAAAAAATTGGTCATTTCCTGATCTTGAGAGTGGTTTAAGAGCTGAGGGAAAAAAATTGATGCATCCAAGAGAGCCCTAGAAGTGGAATGAGAAAAAAAAGAGGCCTTCCCAGGTGCTCACATATGTGGCATAAAGCAGAGTTTTACAACAAAAAAAACGCAGTAGATGAACCTGGCATTTCACAATTGGGAGGACTTACTTTGACCCCACATTGCCCCCACAAAGATGAAACCTCTTGACTTGATCAGCAGAGAACCTTCTGGAAGAATGAGTACCATAAAGTTCTTCCAAAGCATAGGATCCACCTCTGACTTGACAAACCACCCAATAAGGACCATTCCAACAATTTGAAAAGAGCTTTCCCCACTGAGTCTCCAAGGATTGATTATAAGCCAAAACTAGATCACCAGGATTTAAGGGATCCCCAATTTGATTTGCATGCTTTTCCTCCAAATACTGAACTTATTTTTCTCTTGATTCCATCATCTTCTGATAAGCTTTGTTACAAATGTCTTCACTTTTCTCCAGTTTCTTGGATCTGGCAACTCAAAGACAAGTGGTTAAGGAAACCTGCTCCCATGAGATACCCAGGAAAGATTCCATTTCAAGATCAAAAGTAAGGAAATCCATTTGACCAAAAATTATTTTGTAAGGTGAGTTGCCAGTGGTCCCTTTAGTTGAGATTTGATCAGAGAAGAGAAACAGAGGAATAAATTTGCAACAATTATTTTCACTTTCACCAGCCATTTTGACAAGAGCAGCTTTCAAAGGAGAATTTCCTTGTTTCACCATTCCTTGGCCTTCTGGATTATAAGGAGTAGTAACCTAATGTTATCCTGGAATTGATTGGATCATTTCAGGAATTTTACCACCAAATTCAGAGCCACCATCAGTAGAATAATATTGAGCCAAGACATAAAGCATTGTCCAGTTCTCATAAAGGAAAGCTGCCACTGATTCAGAGCTGAGATTCTTAAGGAATTTTGCTTCAACCCATCCAGAAAAATCATCTCTAGCCACAATGAGATAATTAGCACCACCTGCCTTAATATGAATCAAATCCATAGCAATCCTTCCAAAGACAGTGGACTCCCCAGTAGAATAATTAATTTTAGCTGGGCGCCTAAGATCACATTTCTGAAAAACTTCAAAACTCTGGGACCATTGAGAGATGGTTTTATTCAGTGATGGCCACCAGAATTGTTTGGATATGCGTCAATAAGTTTTGGTTTCTCCAAAATGACCAAGACCCTCATGGATATTTTCAAGGATTGAATCTTGCTTAGAAGGAATAGTAACAACAATGAGAGCACAAGGATTTCCTCTTTTCATAATCCTGGAACCTTGGCCAAAGATATTAGAGGACTTTCTTTTAAGGGATCAAAATTCTTTGGTGGAAAGATCAGGGGGTCTTTGGAGATTTGAAAGATACTGCTCTGATTTAAATCAAAAACACTTCTGAAAGCCTGGATAATCTTGAGAGGAGAAAGAAAAGACAGGCCAAATTATAGGTTCCTCCTTGTTGAAGTCCACTCCAACATCCAATTTATTATCTCCCCAAGGACATCAAGATGAACCATGAGGCATGGTGAAAAATTTTCCAGGCCTGTGAACAATATAAAAAGAGAACAACTGAATAAAAGCCACCCAACAAGCATAGGAACATTTGGAAGGCTGTGAGAATCGATCATTTCAATGATGGATTGAGCATCCGCCTGTAATTCAAAATTTTGACCCCAGAGCACTGTTTTAAGTTTCTTCAAAATTTGAGCCACACTGCAGAGCTCCAGTTTTGGTTTAGAGTATCTGGATTCTACATCTGAAAATAACAAGGATTCATAAAGGGCAAGATGGTCCCAACCAATTTCATCTTCCTGATTAACAACAGCCCCAACAGATTTATAACTAGAATCAACAGCCAGATTGATCTTGCCAGCTCCTGGTCCATAAGAGATCTTCTTCAACACTATGTCTTTACCAACAATTTTTTTGAGAAACCAAAACAAATATTCACAAGCTTGGGTCCAAATTCATTCAGCTTCTTTCCTGTTTAGACAATGCAAAGGGGCATAGATTTTGGATAAAGATGGAATGAAGATTTAAACATAATTTAAAATACCTAGAAAGCCTCTAACTTCAGTGGGATTGATTTGAGTGGGCCAAGAAATGATCTTCTTGACTTTGGATGGTTCCATGCTTCTTCCTTCCTTGCAAACCGCATAGCCAACAATTTCCAGAGCATGAACACAAGCAGCCAATTTGGATCCAGAAACAGTCAGGCCCAATTCCTTGATTCAAAACAGAATCCTTTCCAAAGTAGTAGTGCATTCCCAAATTAATTGACAAATCCCTGAATGCAAAGATAAGAGCTAGTTATCATGATCAGAAACTGGAACTTTTACTCTGAAATTTTTAATAAAGATCCCAGCATGATCAGGAATTTAATCCTGGAGGATCCATATCATCTGAGCCTGATAGACTGCAACCAAATTGGTGGCACCTTGAGGCAATTGAGTAAGCTGGAATTGACCAAGAGGAGTATCAAAGGTAGTGAGAGGAAAAGAGATAGGATGTAGAGATTTTTTGTCATAGCCATCCATAATGTTTCCCAGACCATAGCAAGCCATCACAGAAAAGGATTCCACAAATTCTTCAGTAGCAGGAGGAACACCAGAGTCTTTAATTGTAACTTGTTTGAGAGGTTGGAGATTGTGAACTACTCTGAGTTTACCATTACTTTTAAGGACACATCAAACAGCACTGGAATAACTGGAAGTTGACTGTTCATATAGACCAGTATGGACTCATTTGCAGATCAACTTAATAAATTTGTTGACTTTAGCAGCAGGGATAAGAATCTTTTTCTTTTGCAGAGGATTGCACTCAACTATGGGGATAATGTAAGGGAGACCAAACAATTATTTCAAGAGACCTCTCTCTTCTTCACAGAAGGCAATAAATTTTTCCCTCAGTGATAAGAAATTTTTGATCAAATTCAACTCATCAGGAAGAAGCCATCCATCTGGACCAAATTTGACCACTTTCAGAAGTTCTTCAGTGACACAACCACAAGGCACAAAGGGACCAGCAAGATATTGAGATAAGCCAAAGTAAGTTTTGTGGGATAAGGGAGGGTGCATGAGAGGAGGATTAAGGTTAAGGGGCATGGGCCAATTGATGGGCTGGACCTTTTTTGAAACTGGTTTATACTTGGTGGAAAATTAGAAAAGTTCCTGTTTCCTCCAAGGGTTGACCAGCAAGACCTGACTGCAAAAACTGAGACCAAGTTCCAACATTTTCCATGTCCTATGTTCCAAAATGTTCTTAAAGGGTTCTTTTTCCATAAAAGAAGAACCAAGGGATAATATGTTGTCCATGGGTGTGGCACAAGTTATTTTTTTCAAAATGATTTTAGAAGAATGCCCTAGTGGTGAATAATTGGGAGGACTTCCTTTGACCCCCAAGTGCCTCCACTGAAGTCCATATTCCTCCATACCAAAACCATTGAGAAGGGAATCAGGATCAAGATTGATTTTATACTCATTGTGGAGATTAGCACCAGAAATAAAAGAATATTGAACAGGATTAAGGGAAAAAGGAAATGAAGAAACCACAGATCCAGAGAGAGAGGGAATATTTTTGGGATTTTTTATTTTGACATGTTTTTGATTTTTAATACTTTTCAGATCAGAAGAAAATGATGAGAAAAATGAAAAATAAGCCTCTGGGACGAGAGTTGATTCTTGAGTTGAAGTCCAAGGCTGGGAATAACTACAACTATCAGTAGAATCAACTACTCCACTAACAAATGAGAGGAATTATAATTTTCCTTCTGCTTCCCCCTTTAGAACTGATTTAAGAGGATGACCAGGGAAATCTCTTTCCCAATGACCAGAATCCAAGGAGCAGAGAGGAAATTCAATATTCCTTCCATCAGCATCTGGAAGAAGGATTCTCTTCCAAAATTGATCAGAAAACATCAAGGTAGCACCAAGGTCCAGTAAAAAGGGTCCACCCAAGATCATAGGTTCTTCCAAACAAGTAATCCAAAAATGACAGTTTCCAAAAATATTTTGACCAATTTGAACTGGAAAATCTTCATCAATACCAACTAACTCACAATACTTATTCCCTATTACATATACCGCAGAGTTGAAGCTAACTCTAGGACTGAGCTTGAGTTTTCAGGCCATAGAATATAAAATGAGGTTAAGTTTAGAATCAGAATCAACCAGGAGAGAAACCTTTTTACCTGATTTTACAAGACAACAAGAAAGAAAACCAAGCGGACAAGAGTACAGGTTGGAATCTGAGGAAGGATCAGCTCCGCCAGAGTCCTCAAGCAATGTTCCAGAGGAAACCTTCAATTTGTCAGAGCCAATTCCCACAATTCAACAGGAGACCCATTTCTTCATCCCTTCAGCACCAGAGGGAGAAATTCAAAGGAGCTCAGCAACAAATAAATCAGGAACTTTTAGATAAGATATTTTTTTAGTACCCCTTCCAAAGCATTGGGGTGGTCCTTAGAGATTCCCCTCTCAAACCAATTTTTGGGCTAAGTGGAAGGAAGATGCTCAGGTGAAGCAGGGATTATGACAGGATCAGCAGGTTGGGGTGTTGCAACAGGTGGAGGAGAAGGATCAGTGTGGTTTTGAAACCTTTCCATCAGAGTTTTGGTTTCTAAATCCATTTCTTCCACCACAGAGAAAGGATTTTCAGGGGAGGATCAACGTTTTACTGGTTTACAAAGGATAATGGATGATATAGGAGGAGCTTTGTGAAGTTTGGGTTCCTCATTTTGTTTCCTAGCCGGATTGGATTGATAAGCTCCATAGAAGCTAGAGGAGGAGATAGCAGGAGAATACAATGGTTGAAGAGTACCACAGGAAGATCAAAAATCTCAAGAGTCAAAAGACGCTTTATTAGGAGGAGATGACTGCAAAGAGGCTATCACATGATGGATAGGGCAAGATGAATCAAAAGGGATCAGAGCACCATTAGTAAGATAAAAATTATTTCCCTTCTGTTCCATCAACCTTTCCTCCTTATCCTTCTGGATTTCTGGGCATTTCCCAGTTCCATGACCTTCCCTATGACAATAGTAGCAGACCAGATTGGATCTAGGAACAAAATTAGAAGGTTTGGGAGCAGAAAGAGCAGAAATATTTTGATCCATTTTTATTTAAAAATCTTGGATAATCTTTGTGATTTCATCAATAGTTGCATTTTCTTTGTTAGCCTGAGTATTTGATTTGGGAAAATGACTGGCCTCCATTTTCCTCATAATTTTGTTCAACTCAGAAAATGAGGGAGCAGGAAAAGGTTCAGTGATGCGGGGTTTTACAAATGTTAGGGAAGTTTGACCTTCCATTAATTTATCTACAGCACTCCTAAGGACAATAAAAGCAGGAAGCTTGAAACAATTATCCCTAGTTGTGATCATAGATCCAGGATTAACCAATTTTTCCCTTATTTTCTCCTGGACTCCTAGAAAAAAATATTGGAAAAATTGGACTCAAATTTTGTCCATGGTGTCAATATGATTGTTTCTAAGGAGATAAGATTGGATAGGATCCCACAATTTCCTAAAAGATTGATAATTGGAGGCTGAAGAAATACCATCCTTTGAGATCCACTGAGAGACAAGATCATACAAGTCCTGTAGCCTAAATCAAGCTATATCTATCTTTACACAATATGCCCGCATTTCTTCCCTTAGAAGCGTCCAGTAATGAGATTCCAATCCATCAAAAGACTCAATTACTTCCATGACTTTATCAGAGGAAATAAAGAATTTTAATTTACAAAAAATATTTTATTCACTAGCTCCATCCACTTCCGCAGTGATTTTTTAAGAATCTAGGAATCATTTGACATTTGTCCCATTGAGAGCCCAAGTTGTTGTTCTGGGGTTTGATCTTGAAAATCTTAGCACAAAAACAGGAGGAGGAGGTACCAGTAGATTCCATTTAAAATAACAGAGTTCCTAGAGGATCTAAAGAGCATATTTTCATAGTGTCTCACAAGTGTGGAAAGAGCAGGATTTCACAAAAAACAACGAGAATCTTGCCCAAGCAGTGCACAATTGGGAGGACTTACTTCTGAGATAAGTTGCCTCCACGGATCAGATCTGAAAAAAAGAGAAACAGAAAAAAAATAAAAAGGATTGGATTTTGAAGTTGATTCCTAACATATTGGGACTGTAAATCCCAAGTTTGCTGGTTCTATCCTGGCCCGGGGTACCAAATGTAAGACTGAAAACGGTGCTGAGCTGCATGCAGTCCTGTGGAGGGGAAAAGGTTCTGTTTAGGCTGACCTCCTGAGTGTTACAGAAATATTTAAATGTAACCGGAATCAAGATACAGAACCTTATGAATGAGAAATCAATGGAAGGGATGACTTTGAGAGTAGTCGTTAGCGAGGAAACAACACTATCTGAGGCAGGATGGTGTGGGAAAAGACTTGAACAAAATAAGTCAAATTTTTTTCATATTTCAATAGAACAAGGCAGTTGTAAGTAACAACACCCACAAGCTAATAACTCTGGTTTTCAGAAAAAGATTAGGAAAGATCAACTCAATCCCAAACAACCTCCAGGTTCTCAATGAACCTGCCCAACTCTCTGCAATCAATCACTTGAAGGGTACCAGATAAATGTGGGTGGCTGTAAAAAACAAAACAAATTTTTTTATGAAGCTCTAGAAGCAAAGCAGTTACAAATTCAAACAAGAATAACCCAGAACTTCTCAAGGGACTCAAGAATAGTGTGGCGGTATTCAACTTTAAAGAAATAAATGCAGGTTTAAAACTCCAGGTTTTAAGCTCAAAGAAACCTCTCAGTCAAACGTGACTTGTTCCAGAAAGACAATCAGATGAATGATCAAGACCAAAGTGGTCAGATAAAGTGATCAAAGGAGTAGTTTAACACACTCAAGAATTCAACCAAATTAATTCTTCTTCAACCACCAAGGCTATTGGTTGTTGATAAGGATGAGGATCAGGGGATAATCAACAGATATATCCAGCTTTATGATGATGATAACAACAATGATCAGAAACACAGGAGGATACCCTTATTTATTGATTGGAAGATTAGATGACGGATCAATTGCAAAATGGATGATAATAATCCTCCAGGAACAAGGCAGGGGAGAGCCCCTCCTTTTATGGGTAAGAGGCCCTGTAGACTAATAACAAGAGGATGACTACAAATGAGAGCGTAAAAAAAATTCTTTTTTATCCAGATTTATGAGATAAGAGCAATGAAAATAACAAAAAAATGACGGCAACAGGAGGCCCTGAAATGTGAAAAAAAAAGATGAGGAAATCAAGGAGACCAGCCCGCATCATGGACAACAGTGGGCAGTTGGATGGATGTCCACGGCTTTGTGGAGGCAGGGTTGTGACAGGGGTTTTGGATTACATTTGATGAAAGGCGGATGAAGGAGGCTTGGGCTGGATTGAGCAAGTCAGTGAGAGGAGGTGGATGAGAAAATGATTGGGTGGAGATGCAATTGATGGACATTGGCACCTACATATGAGGTTGTTTGCATTGGAAAGCTTTTTTTGTTTCTGTGACAGTTGGATGTGCAACAGAGAAGACAATGTTGATGGGATTTTTGATGTTGGCGGCTTTGGTTGGGTGGTTGGTGAGACAGCACTTGGATGTGGGATGACCAAGGCACAAGGCAGTAGGCTGGGATGATCAATGTTGGCAAGTTTATGGACAAGGCCACTGACGGCTGCTTGAAACAGCTTGCAGTCCATCAGATGGCAAAGCAAGGTTGATAGGGGTAACAAGGATGGGATGGGAAGGCCCTTGGTTGGTGTCTGTTGGCATCGCTGATGGCTTACTGGATGAAGAGGGAGCAATTGGATGGCAAGGGTGGTGATAGGAACTAGGAGGATGGGTGGATGATGGAGATGATGATCATAGCTTGCACTCAGCCCAAAATCAGGGTGCAAACAAAACACAGAGGAATTGAACAGAGGATCTGGGGATTGGAGGAACCCAGGAGATTCCTACCTAGGCTGTTAGGAAAATGAGGAATTGGGAAGAGGGAAAATAGAAGGGTTTCCATCATGATAGCGGAAAACATCTATTTATTTATTTATTTATTTATTTATTTTTTGATGAGAAAAAAAACTATTTTTTTTTCTAAATTTTGCCTCTTCTCTTGAGGTGTACCAAATTGGTCCCCACAAGGGACAATCTGGTGGCTTGAATGGCCTGGGAGCCTTTCTTAGACAGATAGAAAAGTCAAAAGCTGGGAAAATGAAAAGAGGAAGGGTCCCCATAGTGAAACAGGAAATATTTGTTTTTTGAAAAAATGTGCGCATAAGAATTGTTTTTTTAGAAAAAAAATTTTTTCCTGAGGTTCCCAGATTGTTCACCACATCAAACCCCTGAACACAGCTCAAAACTTCCATTTACAGGGGTACACAAGCCAAATAAGCTGTGTATGGGGGTATACAGCCCCCCAGGGGTTACATGTGTTTGAGAGGACCCCTTGGGCGCGTTTGGACGTGTTTTTTTTCCCGCACGCGCATTTTAGAGGCGTGTATGGGCCCCCACGCGTCCATTGGGCTGTGTAGAGCCTTAGACAACTCCCACAAAACTGGGAGTTGTGAATTCAACATCACCCTTTTGAAGGCCTTAAAAGTGGCCAAAATTCATCATAAATATTTTACAGGGGTTTGAGATGCCTGTCCATCCCCTAGTATTTTTAAAGACCCCAAAGACCTGTGTGTTTCCCAGGTTTAACGCATGAATTTTAGATTTTAGGGGACATTTTGGCAACATCAAAACAGTATGAATTCCAGGTTTGGGGACATGAAAAATTTAGTAAGTTTTATTCATTTATTTATTTATACATTTCTTTTTGCCAACTCATATGGGTTTTAAATGAATTTTCACGCCTGTTTGCAACCCCTGCGTCACAAATTTAACATTTTCCCAAAATAAATTCATTAAAAAGGCAAAAATAAAGATCCAAAACTCCATTGATTTTTTTATTTTTGATTAAATTTTTGAAGGTGTTCTAATGCCACCAACACCCAAAGATTTATTTTGGGGTTTCATGAAAGCCAGCCACCCAACTTTAGCGTCAGAATCAAAAAAAAATGCTTCAAACAAATGTGAAATAAACTATTTGTCTGTGTAGTGGCAATGGCACACATACATAAAATGCTGTGACTTAAAGGATTACCCCTGTTAGAATATTAATGCCCTGTATTTATATGTATATTTATATTTTTATTGATTTTTGTGTGTATGTATAGCTATATTTATATGGTATTATTTTTCTCATGAATCCAATCCTTTATTTCATTCATTTTGAGGTCATTCATTTTGAGGTTGTTGCATGGTTGCACCCCTTTGATATTTCATGCAAAAAAACTTTATTTCATGCAAGTTTCAAGAATTCATTTTTTTGATTTCTGACTGCGCAGAACCGTAGTAGTGGTTCTTAAAACTCTAAAAAAAATCTTTCATAATTTTGGAAGCATTAGAACCCCTTCAAAAATGCAATCAAAAACTGAAAGAATTCCATAAAAGAAAATTTTTGCATGGGTTTTTAGATCCTTATTTTGGCTATTTTAATTTTTTTTCTGGGCCATTTCAGCTGAAAGAAATTTTCAACCAACATTCAAAGAGCTTTCAAATATTTTTTTTTATTTTTTGGATGTATCCTTTCACCTCAAGAATTCCTTCAAGAAACACAAAAGTTCAAAAAAATCAAATCTTTCTTTGGAAATTTGAATCCTTTTATTCTCCTTTTTATTTAATTTTTTGGGTGATTAAAGCTTTCAAAAAAATTAAACCAATATCTAAAGAGAATTTGAATATTTTTTAAGATTTTGTGGATTTTTTATTTTACCTTAAAATTTTACATCAAAAGAGCAAAAAATTCAAAAAATTCAATTTTCTCATTGGACATTTAGATCCTTATTTTTCCCATTTTGACTAATTTGTTTGGTTGTTTCAAGCTTTGAGAATTTTCAAAGAGCTATTAAAGAGCTTTTAAAAAATTTTTCCAGAATTTTTGGATTTCATTTTTTACCTCAAAAAATTCCATCAAAAAATTGAAAAATTCAAAAAATTCAATTTCCTCACCAGATTTTTGAATCCTTTTGTTTTCCTTTATATATTTGAAGCTGCAGTTTTAAAACAATTATGTGAAAAATTCCAAAAAAAATTTTTTTTTTTAATTTTTGAGGAAATATTTGTGTCTCAAAAACCAAAAAAAACAAGCAACATATTACTCTTCTTTGAGCCCTTCACATGCATATATTCAATAAGACTGAAAATTTTCTCCTGAGACCACCACCCATCTTGGAGTGCTCCAATTATCTTATAAACCACCCCCTTTACCTGCTCCACCCTCCCATCACCCCCCACCAATACCCCACCACACCTCACCACACCTCACCACACCTCACCTCACCTCACCACACCACACCAAACCACACCACAACACACCTCACCACACCACACCACACCACACCACACCACACCACACCACACCACACCACACCACACCACACCACACCACACCACACCACACCACACCACACCACACCACACCACACCACACCACACCACACCACACCACACCACACCACACCACACCACACCACACCACACCACACCACACCACACCACACCACACCACACCACACCACACCACACCACACCACACCACACCACACCACACCACACCACACCATACCACACCACACCACACCACACCACACCAAACCACATCACACCACACCACACCACAACACACCACACCACACCACACCACACCACACCACACCACACCACACCACACCACACCACACCACACCACACCACACCACACCACACCACACAACACCACACCACACCACACCACACCACACCACACCACACCACACCACACCACACAACACCACACCACACCACACCACACCACACCACACCACACCACACCACACCACACCACACCACACCACACCACACCAAACCACACCACACCACATCACACCACAACACACCACACCACACCACACCACACCACACCACACCACACCACACCACACCACACCACACCACACCACACCACACCACACCACACCACCAACCACTCATTAAAACAACTCAATGCTCCAGATACTTTCACAAATCTGTTTTCCCTCTTTCATCAAGTCTCTGAATACCTTCTTCACAGAATTTCTGCCAAATATATTCCACAACTATGAACTCTTATTTTCAATTAATTTTTTACCAAGAACATTGCTTTTTCCAATGGCTTAAGAAAACACCCACCCACTTTCCAGAACTTTTCCAACTGTTTCACCAGGCCCATCCTCCATTATCTCATCTAACCAAACTAGTGATTCAACTCCTCTGGCTTCTTTTTCATCTAATCACACTGCTGATTCCACTCCTCTTGACCCTCCTCCCAAGCTATCATATAATCAAAAGGAGGATCTGGTTCAAGCTATCCAATCAAGGGCAAAGTCCCATGGATATTTCATATCTACCAGAGTATCAAATTCCAAGAATCAAGCCTACACTTATCAATTTGATTAATCTGGGGAATATCATCCCAGAAAAGATACCACCAGATTAAAAAAATCAAGAAAGACCAATTGTTCCTCAGGTTATCAGGAAACCTTTGAAAAAGGGTGGTTGTTTGGGTGGTTAATTCTATATTTCCAGAGCACAACCATTGAACTTCTATTGATTGTTCCACTCATCCCATCCACAGAAGAATTCATGGGAAGCAAAAGGAGGTGGTTGAAAATTTATGCAAAGCTGGAGTTCCCCCATTAAAAATTCTCACCTCTCTCCTAAAAAACTCATCATCTCCTGTCCACACAAATCTCAGCACCATTTACAACCAAATATCCCAAATGCAAAGAAATTCCCTTGAATTTAAAAACAAATTTTGAAGCAATTTTAATGGAACTGGAATTTGGCCTTTTACTTCAAAATGAACAATGTGGATTTTAAGATTAATTCCTTATTCATTTCACAGCATGATTCAATTCAAATTCTCAAACTGTTCCCAAATCTCATTATGATGGACTGTACATATAAAACCAAAAAAAATTGGAATTACCCTTCTTCATATTCTTGGGGTAAACAATTGTTTCAGAAGCTTCTCAGTTGTCTTCTGTTTTTTATTTCAAGATAACAATAGAACTATGATTGGGACCTGACTCAACGTCAGGATATTACAGAAGATAAAGAATCTATTGTGATTGTGACAGAAAAGGAACAAGCAGTTATAAGTTCAATTGAAACAGTTTTCCCTTCCTCTCGTCATCTTCTCTGTGTCTGGCACATATTCATCAATATTCAAACCTATTGCCAGGAGTACTCCAAATCTGAAGTTGAATGGAAGCTATTCCAGAAACAATAGTATCAGATCAGAAGCCACTTATCAGGAAAGCTTCACAAAACTTTCTTTTGTCTGGAATGCTCCAACTTCTGAATACCTTCTTGAAATCTGGATTCCTCTAAAAAGAAAATTTTTCCCCTATTTGGAAAACAAACACTTTCACTTTTGAAGCACAAGTACCTCAAGAATAGAAGGTTCTCACTCATACATTAAATGTTTCATCAATTTTTCTATTGGCTCTTTCTATAATGTAGTTCAAGAAATATACAGTTCCATCACCATCCAAAACCATCAGAGAGCCATTGAAGCCTCTCAGAAACAATTTAAGAATCTAATTGGTTTACCTCACTGTGTGGATCAACTTTCTGGAAAAATCAGCCACTATAACCTCAAAATAATTCAACCATTCCATCAAGTTCCTGAATCTTCAACCAATTGCATCAACTTTGATTACTCTTCTTACATGGGTATACCATGTATTCACAAAGTCAAATTGGCTATCAGAAACAGTGAACTCTTCCAAATAGATGATTTTCATCCTCAATTGGCGTATCAAAGTTAAGAAAACCTGCCATTTTTTAATGGCAGTTTTCAACCCAAATATTCCATTTCAAACACACCATTAAAAATCAAAAAACCCACTTATTTGACATCAGACGTGTCAAAGTTACCTGAAAATAAATGGTTTTTTTCAAATATAGTACATAAAGGCCTTCAACAGCTCAAATATGCATCATTCCACATCATCACCCCTGGTTTAATCCTCCAACCTTATTGGAACACTTCATCACTCTCATTGCTTCATTGCTATCCTCATCAATACATCACTCTCATTGCTTCATCACTTCATCACTCTCATTGCTTCATCACATCATCACTCTCATTGCTTCATGACTTCATCACTTCATCACTCTCACCTTGCTTTATCACTGTTGTTACTTTATTGCTTTCATCACATCCATCCTCTCATTGCTTCATCTCTTCATCACTTCATCCCCCCTTTCATCACATCCAAACTGTCATTGCTTTCTTGCTTCATCACTTCATCCCACTTACTCTTTTTAAATGGCCCCTCAGCAACACACCCCCCGCAAGTCCACTCATCCAAATCAAACATCCCCCAGGAACTCAACATCCAAAAATCCTCCCCCATCATCTTCCAAAGGCTCAATTCAGTTCAAGAGAGCTGATCACATCATCCTGCTAAACTGGCTCAAAATTCTGTCCAACTACAATGCTTGCTTTGGATCCAACAATGAAACACAAGTTGGCCAACCTCCATCCTCTAAGGCTAATTTTTATCTATTGATGGCCAATGAAATCAAGAATACAACCAAAGGTAGGATGGATATTTCATCCAAGAATATGTGGGAGCAAATGAAGAACTATTGAACCAAGTCCAAAAAAGCCCACTCAATGTCAATCTCCACCTGCTTTGGTATCACCAACTCCAATAAAGCAAAGGGAATCAAGTTGGTGGTTGATTAGTTGGACTCCATTTGTCCTTCTTATGTTGAAATGGATGAAATCTTTGGAAAGAAGGCCAATATAACCCCTTCAGCCGCTTTTGGTTCCCAAAAATCAGATTCAGTTGGTGCTGATGACCTGGCTGTGGATACTCAACCTAGAAATGATGATCCCAATGAAACAAATGAGTGGCCCCAATTGGATGTGGAAGAGGATATTCCAACAGAATCAGCTCCAATAAAGTCTACATCAGCATTGATCAAAAACTCAAACCCTTCCTTGGACCCCTCACTTCCTTCTTTGGATTGCTCTCTCCTTGGGGTGGAAGAAATTAACAACTTGGCCTATGAGGAGCAAGTTATTCATGTATTGCCACTACCATCAAGATCTGCTCAAGCAAGCACCCAAGTTCCTTTCTCTTCTTTCTTGTTAATCCAGAATGATTTATATTTCACAATAACAGCCTCATCCATTCCTGATTTGCAAAGAACTCAAGCCAATGGGGCCTCCCACATCCCCTTCAAATGAGAGTGACAATGCTCCCACACAAACCTCCTCTGCAAAGGGAAAGCAAAAGGTGTCCAATTCCATCAACTCCAACGCTAACAGCCTTCAAAAGCTGAGAAACACTTCAAATTTTTCTGGCTTTGGGGATATAATGGAGAAGCAAGATTCAATTAAGTTCATTGATTGATTGTACTTTCTTTCAAAATCAAGCTCATTCCTATTCCCCTCCAAAAAGCAGTGAAATCACAAATATATTCCAAAAAACTTCAATTTGAAAAGGAGAAGTGGGATTGTCAAAAGTGAAAAGAAGAGAGTTTGGCTCATCAACACAAGTTGGATGCTGAAATTAAAATCAAACAGGCCAAGCTGGAGTTTAAAAAGAGGAAAAGGAGAAGGATCAAGTTCAAGACTGACTCAAAAAGGAGAGGGAAAGGCTAGCCACAGAAAAAAATGATAGGTTCTTGGTAGCCATGGCATGTATTGGTAGCAGTAGAACTGTGGATGAAATCAAGTAAATTAATCAATTTCTTGGTTTCTAAATATATTAACTTTGATAAAAATTTTAAAAATAAAAACAAAAAAATTATTTTTGATTGCAACAACGTTTGAGAGTATTTTTAACACCACCAATGAACAAATCTTTTTTATTTTTATTTATATTTTTTTGTAAGATAGATTTTGCCACTGGCCAAGTGCTTGCTAGTTTTTTGAGTTGCTCTATTGATTTGCATGGACATGGCCATCCTAGTAGGGGTGGAAGTATCCACTGAAGGAAAATTACAGTGTTTGCACTTGTTTGCTGCCCAAACCAATTTCACAATACCCTTTTTTTTAAAAAAAATCAATCCCAAAACCCAAGTCTGTGAACAAAAATTGGCCTTTGGGTACTTGAAATTCATCCTTGTTGTTGATAAGTCATCCATTCAATTTTTGGTTGGGACCACAAGTTCAAAGGAACAGTCAGAGACATCACCTTGGTCAATATGGGGAAAGTTTTAGAAGGAGTCTGAGGTGAAGGTGATGTGAGGGGAGCAGTCAAAAGCAGTAAGGCCAGATCAAAATTTCAATGAGTAGAAGGAAAGGATATTGTTTTCCATCATAGCTTCATGGTTGGAATCAAACGCCATTTTGGCTAATTTTCAAAATGTTTGGCTCAATATATAAGAAACCTTGTCAGACCTAAGGTTCAAAAAAATAATAATCTTTAGGGGAGGATTTCAAAGCATCTTTCTTCAAATATTGTCCAAATAGTTCAGAAGGGTCAATTGATTTTTGCCATCCAATTGCCCACATTTTCCCACCCCAAGATCTTGAGGGACCAACTGTCAGGTTGCTACTATTGCAGAGCAAGCTGCAAAATAACAAAAATAACATAAGTTATAAATATTAAATTTAAATTAAGAATGAGAATGAAATCCATAAATATTATTGCAGAAATTTATTCTCCACCCAAAATTAGGTAGGGTCACTCACCAACTCCACCCTTGAAATCCAACTCCTTATATTTTAATAATTGAAAATAGAAATAACCAAAATACCACGGCACCACTATGGGACCTTTTGGCCAATGAAATACTTCACACATATTGTCACGTATAGGTTTCACACCTAACATTCTGTCAGAATTGAGGTGTTGTGTGTATTTTAGGAGTTACACATGGAAATGTGTTGTGTCACAATTCTGGCACGCAGCCGTGGCAACCAATACACCCGCACGCGGCTGAGCAGCAGCAATGCCACCCTGTCAGCGTACCCTGACAAGCCGTGTACGCAGGCCCTGGAATCTGACAGGTACGCAGCTGTGGGACTACAGGCTGACAGAGTAACAGGCGGCCTGTTAAGCTCAGGTACCACGTAAATGTGCTAAAATCTAGACAGGGACATTCTACATATGTAATAAATTTCCCTGTGGATATTAGATAGTATAAAAATACATAAAAGTATATAAAAATATTTAAATAACCATTATACGTATTTTTCATAAAATAGAATTAAAAATACCAAAAATGTCGAAAATAAGATAACTATTATTTGTAAAAATCTATCAAAATACTTTAATATACAATTATGAGAACTTCAAGAAATCAGTATTTTCTTGAAATACTAAAGGAACTGATGATGTAAGAGTATTAGATGAATTCTGATAACTTATTTTTTTAATTTATTACTTTAAGCAAATCAACTGGATTTCGAAAATAAGGTGTAAAATCAATATCATGATTTTACTCCAATCAGTTGATACATAATGAGAATCCACTTGACATCAGATTACCTGTAGAAATGTCTATTAAGAGAATCATTAACATCCTGGGAATATTTAATAAAGATAATTACTTAAATAATAAATAATATGGATAAATTAGTGTTATTCACACGGTGAAATATCAATTGAAAAGGTAGAATAATTCCCATACCCTGTGGAATTAGATGCTACCCGTGCTACAGAACCAAGAACACGGAACATTCTACCCCTTTTTAACCTGCTAGCTTTAGCATCAATCCCTATGAGCCCCTGTATCTTGCGGAAGGACAATATTTGGACCCAAAAAGTTATAAATAAAGAGCTCTTTTGAGGAGATTGATATTGAGAGACAAGTTATATTTATATCCAGACACCATGCCAAGTTAATCAAATACTTATAAGAGATAAGTAAGTGATTTATTGCTTTAGTCTGATTAATAATATATGTCCCCAACCCTTTTATCAATTTAAACTGCTGAACAACCTTTTTAACTCCAGTAGTAGGTTCAACCCATCAGTACATGTCCCAAAAAGGTACCCAAAGGATTTAATAATATACCATTGAGTCTTATTATCCTTTTTCTTTCGTGGCAGCTTTGCTAAAAGGCCCTGTCACACCACAATATATTTTATATATATATTTTCTTTGGGCAATATATCCTTTAAGAATATAAATTAAAGGTTCCAAGGTAAGCAGGTATATGTGTTTTCAAAGTGAATTCCCTGAAGAGAGGTGTTAAAGATCCCCAATATTATTGTGGCCTATCTATTAATTTATTTAATAATCAATTTATTAATATTGATTTATAATATTAAACCATAACCAAACCAATCCAACCTTGCAATAGCTTTATTCAAATATTTTATGGATTTTTGCTGCATTTATTAAATAATATATTTATTATTTATTCTATCACCTCTGGTAGCTGAGGGACAGCAAGGGTCTTGGCATCCAGGAGGCAGAAACCAAAATTATTGACATTTTTTTATTGGTTAAGGAATGTTTTTACTGAGTTGATTTCCTTCTTCACTTGCTCAGAGAGTTCATTCAAAGGGATAAATTTGATTTTTGCAACCAGAGCCTCATCATCCAATTGATCTTGAGCATATACTTTTCCAGAGCTGAAGAAATGGAAAGGTTTGATATTCTTTTCGGCCTGTTCCAACTCTTCAGGGGTGGGTTTTTGACTTTCCTTGACAATGGCCAGATAAAGGTTCAAGGGACATAGTTTGCGTGAAGACCAAACAATATTTTCATTAATTGTTTCCTCAGTAACTTCCAATGCAATTTCTGAATCCTGCATTTGCGCCCTCCTTCTCTGGCAAGCCCTTTTCCTCCCACTTCTCTGTATGTTTTTCAAACTATCTCCTTCCATCTTTTTCCCTCCCAACAATATACTTTGATTGGGGTGAGGATCAAAATGGAAATCCATTAAGTGTAACATTTTAAGTTTGGTGGGTGAAGAATAGGCCATCAATAAAGGGTGGTAAAAGCAATGGAATTTCTGATTGCATTGCATTGAATCAAAAAAAAGTCATTAGTCCAGTATAAACCACTTAGATGATCAACAAACATAGAAAATAACAAAAAAAATACTGGAAATTCTCCTAACAAAAAAACAATAAAAATAAAAAAACAATCATCAGTCCGGTATAAATCACTTAGATGATCAACCAACATAGAAAATAACAAGAACATTACTGGTAATCTCCTACCAAAAAAAAAAAAAAAAAAAAAAAAAAAAAAAAAAATGTCAGTCAACTTCTAAAAAACTGGGTGTAGGAGGAGGAGCTGAAGGGGGGGGGAAGTCACTGGTTGGTCGATTGGCAAGCCATCAAGGGAATTCATTGGTTGGTTGATTGGCAAGCCATCAACCATATTCTTCCCAATTGATAAATCAATCAATTGCTTGCTTCCCAGTCAATCAATCAATTTTTGTCAAGCAAACAACCTTTTGCTTGCCATTCAACCAAACAATTGATTGCCTTCCAGTCAACCAAATAATCAAATGGCAAGCAATCAATCATTTTCTTGCCAATAAATCAATTGATTGACGGGCAAGCAATCAATTAATCACGTGGCAAGGTGGTGGTGGGGGAAGATGGGGAGCAGGAGGAGGAGGGGGGGGGTGCTTACCGGTGGTGCTGAGCAAGGGTGATTACCAGTGGGGCTGAGCAAGGAGGGATGAATGGCCTGGAACTTGTAAAAGGAGGAGGAGGAGGGAGGAGGTCAGCTCTTATGAATCAAGGATGAGGAGGGGGGGATTACCTGGGGCACTGAGCAAAGAAGAATAAGGAGGAGGATGACTGAGTGAACTTGGAGGTAGGTGGAGGTGGATGGTGAGGTTGTTTGGTGAAGAGGAGGGAGGTGTGGACTGGTGGTTTGGTTTGGTGAGGTGATGGTTTTGTGAGGAGGAGGGAGGATTGGACCAGTGTTTTGATGGGGTGAGGTGGGTGGTTTGGAATTTATGGTTCTGGTTTTTGTCTAAGTCCACCAAAAAAAAGAAAAAGAAAAAAAAGAAAAAAAAAAGAAAAAAAAAGAAGAAAAAAGAAAAAAAAGAAAAAACAAGAAAAAAAAGAAAAAAAAAGAAAAAAAAAGAAAAAAAAAGAAAAAAAAAGAAAAAAAAAGAAAAAAAAAAGAAAAAAAAAGAAAAAAAAAAGAAAAAAAAAAGAAAAAAAAGAAAAAAAGAAAAAAAAAAAAGAAAAAAAAAAGAAAAAAAGAAAAAAAGAAAAAAGAAAAGAAAAGAAAAAAGAAAAGAAAAAAAAAACAGGAGTCAGCCTAGGATTCTGGGTTAAACAACCAAAACAAAAAAAATCTGGTGATATTATTTTTTACCTATTTAAAAACCCAATTCTACTCATCAAAGTGAGCAAGTGTGAGGGGTAGAATCCGCTCTCTCATGGCCAAAGATGAGGTAGAAGATGAGGCTGGGATGCCTTGAGGAGGATGGGGAATATCTTCTTCAAATATTTTATCCCATTTATAGTTGATGTTGGCAAGAAGTTTGTGAAGTATTACACAACTGATAATCCAGTTGATGAGGAACTTCATGTGTTTGGAGAATTGAAGCTGGTTTTGCATCCCCTGTAAGCTGGCCCATCTTCCTTTGAGGATTCCTATGGCATGCTCAATCCAAACTTGTGATTGGCCAAGATGATAGTTGAAATCAGTTTTGGCTTGGTCATTGGTTGAAAGATTTTGGTATCCTGGAACCACATATTTCCCGCTAGCATAAGCTGAATTGGCCAGAAGGCATTGATCTTGGTCACAGTATTTATCTGTTTGTTTGGCAATCTGCATCCAATTGAAACCATATGAATCATGAGAAGAACTGGAAAGGCTAGCATGGAGGGATATGAACTTCTTGTTTTTATCACAAACAACTTGTAGTGCCACAGAGTATCTATACAAACCAATAAAACAATTTTGGTCAGTTTATTATCAAAGGCTTTGGAAAGGAAATAAATTAATTACCTTTTTTTTCCAATCAAAATAATGGTTACCATCTAGCTTGGGTTTCTGACTCAAGGGGATAGTGGTTCAATCAACAAAACCAATGCAACCAGGAAAGCCTTCAGTCTCCATTACTTGAGAAATCTCTGTGGGGTCTTCTTTGGTATTCCAACAAAGGACCGAGAAAAGGAAAGATAGAATAGCAATCATGACTCTTTTGGTGTATACGTCAATGGATCCGTAACTGACCAATGATAGATTTTCTAATTGATGAATTGCTGCTCCATTTTCATTTGATCCAAATCTACAAAGAGCAACAGCCATCTGGATAGTTGGATAGCGTGGAGGATTCCAAGAATTGTTCTGGGAGATGTGGCGGTCTTCAATCATCTCCAAAAGTTTCATGAAAGAAGGCAATAAAGTTTGGAACAGTTTCTGGAAGCTTAAGTCAGGGAGTAGTTGAAGCTTTTGCCTTTCATACATAGGGTTGTGGATAGTGTGTCTTTGTGGAAACATGTATTTCTTTTCCAATAGAGAATTCAAAGCTAACCAAGTTGATTCCAAATTGGAGTCTGAATCTGAGTCAAATAATAAAAACAGTTCAGTCAGTTTTTTTGTGTTTTCAACTTGCTGCCGCAAAGTTTGATTGGAAATGTTGAGAAAGATGGTGATGTGATGATGATTGGATGTGTTTGATGTGATGGAGATGTCAAGCCATGGAGATGTGAAGCAATTGAAATTTGAAGTTATGGAAATGTGAAGCAATGGAGATTTGAAGCAATGGAGATGCAAAGCGGGGTGTTTTGCATGCCATGGATGGTTGATGGATGATAATGACGGGTTTGATTTTTGAAACACACCATTTTCATGAAGCCCACCATTTTGAAATACACCAGTTAGGGGGTATGTGTATCTCCGAAACCCTCCATTAAAAATGGTGGGTTTGGTCAAATAAATGGCAGGATTCTAATGGTGGTTTTGCTAACTTTGATACACCCTAATGGCATGTCAAAGCTCCCTTATCAGTGAGTCTATTTATTTTTTTTGGGGGGATTCAAGCTCAAATGAATAATTTCCTGATTAATTTAGATTTTTCTTTCTCCATTTAACTCTGAACCCTTATTCAATTGAAGAATCTGAAAACCTTGAAGTTCCAACCAGATACAGGAAGGAAAACATATATTTTACTGAACTTTTTGAAAAATTCAGCAAGTTGCCACATGGATAACAGCTATATTATCTTGGTGAGAGCACAAAGCTATAAAGCTGAAGATATCAACTGACTCTGATTCAAGAGCCCAATTCCACTCCAAGATCTAAAGTAAGAGGAAGACCCAAAGTAGCAGAAAATAAGTTCCAGAAAATTTCTCAGTCCTCAAGCAAAAGAAATCCATCTGATTTTGAATATTTAGAAGAACCCAAGAGGAGAGGAAGGCCAAAGAAGAAATTCACATCAAATTCCAAGTTCATTCAACATTGTTTGGAAAAAATAATATATCAACTTTCATAATTAATCTTTTTCCTATGTTTTCAGGTTTCATGAAGGCGCAACAAAATTCAAGGGAAGTGGAAGGGAAAAAGAAGGAGTAATCAGAGGAAGATTTAATGTTATATCTATAGTTATTTTTTCTGCAATTTGTTGTTTTTTTTAATAAGTCCTTTTCCTTTTGTTAACATAGGGTGAATTTCTGACTGAAGAGGAATATTCAGAAGATTAAGAGGTTCCAGATTTGGATGAAGGGGAAAATTCAGCAGATGAATAGCTTCCAGATTTGGATTTAATTAAAATGGTGAGCTTTCATTTTTTTTTGTTGGTTAATTTTCTGGATAATACTTTTCATTGATTTTTTCATTCAAACTTTGATCACAGGTTTGGAACCATTGTGAATAAGTGGGTTGCTTCTCCTGAATACAATCCTGGGACAAGAATCAAGAGACTAAAGTTTTCCAATGAGGATGGCGATGCTCCTTTCCATCCTCCTGGAAGGAAGCTATTAGAAGCCTCGACAATCAGTTAAAAAGTGAGTACATTTGATTTTTTCTCATTTTTTAATTTTTTTCTGATTTGTTTTGGGTCTTTCCTCTAGGTTTCCTGCAAATTATTGTATTCTTCTTCTGGAATTTTTGACAAAGTCTCAATGGAAGGAGTGATTTTTATCTTTGTATCATATTTTCTAATATTAAAAATTCTGATTTTTGGTTTTATTTCTAATACAAAAAAATATACTCACAAAAACAGTAATTTCACATATATCACATGTTCAATATTTCAAAGGGGATGAAAACTGTGGGTTTAAAGAAGCAGCCATTTGTTTGGGGAGGAACTCAGAAGAATGGATTTAATTCAGAAAAGAAATGGTGGGAGAGCTTGATTCAAACCCAATCTTCAAGGACACAGCATTACTGCGTGACATCTGGGGTGAAACTTTCCAAGAAGCAAGAAGGCAACTGAACCACCTTTGTGGACCAGCTCCCATTGATATGTGGATGAAATTCCCATGCCATGGTTTCCTTCTGGCTGAAACATACAATTTTTCAGTGGTTCTGTTTTCTTCTTCAATGCCTTGCACTTATCTTCCTTTGAATTCCACTCCCACTCTAAATTCCAAATCTTCTCCTATTTTCTTCATTCTCTTGGAAGATTTAAAACATATAGTCTCATTCAAGTTCAAGTCTGATCATTGGCCAGCTCCCAGGTTAGATCCACTTTGGAAAAGCTTTGTGGCAAAGGATTCCAAATCCTGGAAAACCATTTTTCAGAGAAATTTAGAGCTTGGTAATGAGGTTAGTTTCCCTCCAAGAAAATCAAGTAGAAGCATAAAACTAATCATAGCTGAAAAAATTTTGATATTTTTATCCATATTTTATGGATTTTTTGAAGGTAAAATAATACATCCAAAAAATATATAAAAAAATATTGAAATTCTCTTTGACTGTGGCTCTAACTTTTATAAATCTTTAATGAACAAAAAAAAAGTAAATAAAAAGGAAAATAAAAGGATTGAAATGTCCACAGAGGAATTTGATTTTTTTGAATGTTTGTGTTTTTTTGAAGGAATTCTTTAAGGTGAAAGGATACATCCAAAAAATATGAAAGATTTTCTGGCAGCTGAAATAACAAAAAAATAGCCTAAATAAGGATCCAAAAATCCATGCAAAAATTTGTTTTTATGGAATTTTTTCATTTTTGATTGCATTTTTGAAGGGGTTCTAATGCCTCCATACTTACCAAATACTTTGGTTAGTGGTTTGAGAATGAGCTTATGGGGACTCCCAGTCAGAATTTAAAAAAATAAAGTCTTGAAACTTTCCTGAAATAAAGTTTTTTTGCATGAAATATCAAAGGGGTGCCACTGCGGGCCAAAGTTGAAATTTGTGAAATAAAAGATTGGATTTGTGAGAAAAATAATTACCTATTTATATCTATATTTATATTTACATACATATTTATATTTGAATTGATATTTATACTTATATTTATATTTATACTTATATTTATACTTATATTTATATTTATACTTATATTTATATTTTAATTTATATTTATACTTATATTTATATTTATATTTATACTTATATTTATATTTTTATTTTTATTTATATTTATATTTATACTGATATTCATTTATAAAAATTTATGGGCTCTCTACATTCATATATATCTTGATTTTCATTCTGATTTTAATTTTAATTTTAAATTCAATTTTATTCCTTTACCTATATTTTTTGATTTTGATTTTATTTTTTATTTCACATATATTTTTATATTCAATTTCACTTCACTTTCACTTTCACTTTCATATTCACTTTCAATTTCATATTCACTTTCACTTTCACTTTCACTTTCACTTTCATATTCACTTTCAATTTCATATTCACTTTCACTTTCACTTTCACTTTCACTTTCACTTTCACTTTCACTTTCACTTTCACTTTCACTTTCACTTTAACTTTCACTTTCACTTTCACTTTCACTTTCACTTTCACTTTCAATTTCACTTTCACTTTCACTTTCACTTCCACTTCCACTTTCACTTTCACTTTCACTTTAACTTTCAATTTCAAATTTACATTTAGCTTAAATTGGGTTTTACTTTAATTTTTAATTCATTTTCACTTTATTTTTCATGCATATTTATATTTTTTTTCTAAAATTTTCTTGAGGCAATTGTTATGATGATGAAATGAAATATTCCAAAAATTTCATGAATTTTCTAAACAAGATTTCCCCCTGCAAAATTAATCACAGGAATAATCACTAAATTGGGTTAAATGCAATCAGAAAGAGTTTTTTTCAGCTTGGTCCTCAAAAAATAAAGGGGAAAGGGAAGAAAAAAAAGTTTAGATTGGTTGGATGTGGAGGAGGTTGAAATTTTCAAGGAGCCTTTTTGGTTGATGGGTGATGTGATAAGGCTGAGGGTGATCTAATTTTTTTGTTTTTTAGTGGTAAAGAAAAAATTCAGAAGAGGTCTGGATTTTAAAACAGAGCTAGAAGTGACGGTGTGGGTTTACTCTCAAAATTTGGCCTCCCTCAAAAAAAGACCTGATTTAATCTATCTTCAATTTGTAATCAAATCACATCAATTAAACAAATTTTACCTGATATTTTTGGTTGTCATGAAAATTTGGAAGTTCCAGATTGAAAGGGGAGTGATAAATTCACAACCCTTGGTTTTGAACAGGCGTTGAAATCTGTTCACAACCCATTTGAGTTGTTAATGGAGGTTGAAAAATCCAAGATTCATAAACCAAACCATCCAGGAGTTGGGTTGCACATGTTGTGAATGACACTTCTGGCCCATTTGAGGAAGAATAGCTTCAAATGGGCCATCTAAAGGGGTAATTATGGGTATCTAGGCACCCCTGAACCACATTTCAGTGCTGTCAACCCAAATTTGGGGAATTGGATACATTGCTGGACAATTGGACCACAAAAAGAAATTTGAAACTCTACTGCACATTCTTCCTATTGGAAAAACAAATTATTGTCACAAACCATACACAATAATTCCCAATTGGATAATTTTATTTTTCTCAATGCAAAATTGAGTCACTTTGAAGTTGTTGAAACATTTTGATTGAATAATAATTTTAATTGTTTTTTTTTCTATTATGGGAATAGTGGCTAGCCCAAGCCCCCCTGATTTAAACATTCCTGCATTGAAGAACTTAATCAATAGTCCTTTTAAAAAAACTGTGACAGGAGCTGGGGATTTGGCTAGGTATCTGTTAAATAAAGCATTGAAAGCATCAATTGCATCCTCATCTAGGGTCAAAATTGAGGAACAAGATTTTTAAATAGTGGAATTGAGTTGTGGTTGTGGGTCACATTTCCTGTGCCATTTGATTGTTTGGTTTTATGGATGATAATGCAAACATGGGGGCTTTAACTATTTAACTCTGTAACCATGAGGTTTCAGAACCCCTTGAACCTCCTGCAGTGATTTCCTTTCCTATTAGGGAAGAAGAAAAACATTTTTTCAAAAAATGGGCATCCATTCATGGCGACACTTTGAAAACATTCAAGTCAAAGAGAGAGAAATATTTCAACCTAGCATGCAACAGAAATGGAATATATTTGAGGCTTTTACTCACCAAAAGTCAAAAAAAATCACACCAGGAAGGTTGGGTTTCAATTCATGATTGGCAGAAGTTGCACAGTAGCAGATCCCATGTGGCTCCTCTTCATTATAAATGAAAAAAACAATCATGCAACATCTAAAAAACCATCAGAGAATCCTAAACTGAGGAGAATCTCTGGTGTGGCCTTAGAGCAACTGAGGAAGGAATGCAAGATGGGCCAAATACAATTCAACTCATAAGGAAATTGAACAAGATTTATGGGGGGGAAATATTTTTAAAATAAAACAATCTAAGACAATAAGTGCAGTTTAAAAGTGTCAAGACTCAAGGGGGAAAGTGGTATGGATGTGCTATTCAAAAACATCCAAGATACTTGGTGGGTATCCAGTTCAAAACTCAGTGGAGAGGGTCACTTAGAGGCCCTTTTTTTGGCTCCTCCTGAGTCTATAATACTTCTATCTTGAATTTTCTAGTCATTTCAGCCAACAGGAAAACTTTTACAAATGCTTTTGTTTTTATAAAAAAGGAATCATTTGAGTTCTACAGTTGAGTGTTGAATGCACTAAAGTATTTGTCTTATGATACAGAGGGGCTTCCCAAATTATTTGTGATAGACTGTGAAAAATTTCTGATTTATGCCATTGAACATAGTTTACCTGGGTCATCAAAATATTTTTTGTGCTCTTGGAACTTGTCTAAAAATGCTGAAGCAAATTTCAAAATTTTCTTCAGTAATAATGATGAAGGACGGCAAAGGTTTATTACTCTGTGGGAAAAGTATGGGGCCTCTAAAAGTAAGGTGGAGGCAGAATTCAATGATGCAGAACTCAGAGTAGGCCATTTTATTGCTTTTTCTGTTCATCTCTGATGGGATTTCTTATGTTGAAATTTGTTTAAAGCGTTTCTTGAAAGACCATGAGGATGTGCTTGATTATATGAAAAATGAACTTTTCCCTATCAAAGAGAAATTTTTGACAGCATGGACTTGTTTCAACCCTGACTCTGGAAATGAAACAATGTCTTGGGTAGAAGGGGTCCAAGCTGATTTTAAAAAATTACTTGAAGGATCTTCAGAAAACATTTGGTATGTGTGAAAAAACCTGGAAGGAACCATTGATAGAATCTCCATCAAATCCATGAATTATCAAAGGAATATCAAGAGTTGATTTTTTTTCAATAATCAATATTTTTCACAATAGATGTGATAAAACAAGTTGAAATTTCATGGGACCAGCCTAAAATTATGCCAAAAGAATTACCAAAATGATGCCTTCTTGTGCAAAAGGCATAATTTCCCACTTTTTTTTCTAAAATGAAACCAAAAGGCATCATTGGTATGATTAAATTAAATTTATTACTATAATCAAACCAACCAGTGTAATTTCCCATGTGTCACAACTGCCTCTGGATTGCAAGGGGCTGAAGGCACAAGCACTACTACTCATAGAACTCAAGGATGATTTGTTTAAATTGAAAAGAAGAAGATGAGAGGAGGAGTGAAATTGATGAGAAGATGTAAAGATGGAATGGAGAATTCCAGGAGGAGGTTGTTGAATAAGTGGTTGTTGAATTCCTATAAGAGTAACACCAGGGAGGGACAAGGTGATATGAGTTAAACAGGCTGGGTGAAGGTTGTCTTGTGCTGAGATGACACCTACTGGCAGAGGGAATAACCAGTAAGAAGTAGTATACTAATTCCTTGGGGGGAATTAGTCCAGAAGGAGAAGAGAGGCCAGTATATGTGAGAACTGGGATGAGGCCTTGAGGAGGGGTGACTGTTGTTGGGCTGAGAGGCCCATGGAATTACCTGTTGACCAATTGGGCTGGAGTTTATAGTTTGAGAGATTGAGTATGGGCCTGTCCAGGAAGGTCATGTACCAAACTGGGTCATGGGTTGTCCAGCCAGGAGTATGTACTATGGGTTGACTGTATGTACTTCTCATGCCAGATAGAGTTGAGGAGAGATAGGGATGTGCGAAGCCATAGAGAGGTGGAGAGTATGCCTGGAAGATTACCTAGGGGACATGCAGCATGTAGATCCAGAGGTGGAAGGTAGATTCTACTGGATTGGGAATGGCTGCGGGTTGAGTATTGCTGATGAGGCTGAGTTGAGTTGTGGTTATGACAGTAACCCCCCCCCCCCCCCCCCCAGAAGAGGAAGGGGTAGCTCCTGATACCCATAAGAAGAGTTTAGAGTAAGTTGAGATCTTCACAATGGCTATACTGTCTTTCCCATCACCATATCCATCACCATCACCACCTGATACTTGTCCATCACTTTCCTCCTATAATAGATCATCCACCCCCCCATTCATTATGGAAGTCACCAATGGCTATCACCCTGTCAACCAGTATTTCCCTCCTTTTTCCAGGTGTAAAGAAACTGACAAGATCTGCATCACCAGCATCACTCCCAATTCTGGTAAGTGCAAGTATTGTCAAAGATACAAAAGACCGTGTTCTGGAGCCCACAACATTGGAAGGAAGGTACTAGGACCTGTTTTTTGGGTGAGGGACCAAAGTTGCACCATGTTTGAAGTGAAGGAAGTGCCGGACAACTCAAGCGTGTGGCTAGGAGTGGAGAGCAGGGTAGGAACCTTGGATGGTGAGTACTTTGAGGCTTTGGGATGCTGAGTGTGAACTGATTCCAGGCTGCTGGTGCTCCAATTGCAGTGGAGGCGTTGAAAGAGAAGATGAAGTGGTTGGAAAAGCGCAGATTGGAGTTAAGGAGGAAAGGGCAGGTGGCCTTGGATGGCACATCAAAGAAGGAGGCGGCAAGTTTGAATGCCATGGAAGTTTGTTGGGGAACCCCCTTTTTGTCTTTGATCAGTTTGCCTGAGGATTCCAAGGGTGTAGGAGGTCAGTCAAACCTCCATCAAAGTCAAGTAAACCCAGTCAGAGCCAATCAAACCGCCATTGAAAAGGTAAAAGTACCATCAAACCAGTAAAAGTTCAAAGAGTTTGGATCAAAATTGGTTGAATTTTGACAGTCAAAGGTCAAACCCATTGAAGTTTGATGGTCAAAGGTCAAAGCGGTCAAAGTTTGATGGCTGAGGTTTGGACCTGTCAAAGTTTGACGCAGTTTGGTCAAAGTGGCTGAGCCCTGTCAAAGAACTATCAAAGCGGTGGTGATCCAATCAAAGCACTGTCAAATTAGTGGAGAGGGAGTCAAAGAAGCATTGAAGCATCAAAAGGAAATTGAAGTTTGAAGCTTGAAGATAGTTTGAATCTCCGGGAAACTGCCTGTCAAAGCCGCTTCTGCCTCTGTCAAAGTCAAAGTCAAACCTGTCAAAGTCAAAGTCAAACCTGTCAAAGTCAAATTCAAACCCCTCAAAGTTGAAGAGGATGTCAAAGTGGGGAGAGAGGAGGACAAAGACAAAGTTGCCCCTGGAGAGCCTTATGATGAGGAAGAAGAAGGAGAGGAAGATGCATAAGAAGAAGAAGAAGAAGAAGAAGAAGAAGAAGAAGAAGAAGAAGAAGAAGAAGAAGAAGAATAAGAATACATGGAAAGGGAGGAAGGAGGAGTGGAAAAGTGTCAGCCTCCTGGATGCCAAGACTCTTGCTATCCTTTAGCTACCAGAGGTGATAGAATAAATGATAAATATATTATTTAATAAATACAGCAAAAATCCGTAAAATATTTGGATAAAGCTTATTGCAAGTTTAATTGGTTTGGATATGGTTTATGGCTATAAATCAATATAGATAAATTGATTATTAAATAATTTTATAGAGCAGACAATTATATTGGGGATCTTTAACACCTCTCTTCAGGGAATTAAGTATGAAAACACATAGGGCTGGTTACTTTGGTCCCTTTAGTTTAAAGGATATTTTTCCCAAAGATAATATGTACATAAAATACACGGTGGAGTGGCAGGGCTTTGTAACCAAGCTGCCACGACAGAGAAAGGATAATAAGACTCACTTGTATATTATTAAATCCTTTGTTTATGTGTTTGGAACATGCACTGATGGGCTAAACCTGTATACTGGGGTTATAAGGTTGTTCAGCAGTTTTAAATTGATAAAAGAGGGTTGAGGAAGGATATTATTAATCATGCTAAAGCCATAAATCACTTACTTATCTCTTATGAGTATTTGATTACCTTGGCACGGTGTCTGGATGTAAATATAACTGGGTCTATGGTTATCAATATCCTCTAAAGAGCTCTTCATTTATAGCTTTTGGAGTCCCAATATTGTCCTTCTGAGGGGTACAGGGGCTCAAAGGGATGGACACTGAGGCAAGCAGGGTAGCCAGTGGTAGCCTGTCACGTGTTCTTGGTGCTGCAACCCGGGTAGCATCTAATTCCACAGGTTATGGGAATTATTCTACTTTATAATTGATTTTTTGGACATGTGAATAACACTAATCTGTCCTTTTTATTTATTATTTAATCAATTATTCTTAGTAAATGATCCCAGTAAGTTAATAATTACTTTAATAGACATTTCTTTGGATATTCTGATTTCAGGTGATTTCTGATTATGTATGAAATAATTGGAGTAAAGTCATGATATTGATTTTCCTCCTTATTTTCAAAATTCAGTTGATTTACTAAAATAATTACTTGAAATGTAAGTCATGGGTATTCATGTAATATTTTTACATCACAAGTTTTCTTAGTATGTCACAAAAATTTTGGTGTATAGCAATGCCCATAAAAATATATCAAAGTGTTTTAATATATTTTTAGAAGTAGTCATTATCTTATTTTGGAATTTTTGGTAATTTGAATTATATTTAATAAAAAAACGTATAAAGGTTATTTAAGTATTTTATGTAATTTTATGTATTTTTAGACTATCTACTATCCACAGGAAAATTTATTACATATGTAGAATGTTCCCATGTAGGTTGTAGCATGTTTACGCAGTACCTAGGTTTCTCAGGCCACCTGTCACTTTGTCAACCCTTAGTCCTGCGGCTGCGTACTTGTCAGAGGCCCGTGGCTGCGTAAAAAACTTTGAAAGAGTGACAGATCTGTAGCTCGCCCGCGCGGGTGCATTGGCTGCTGTGGCTACATGCAGGAATTGTGACAGAACACATTTCCTTCTGTAACTCCTAAAATATACACAACACCTCAATTCTGACTGAATTTTAGCTGTGAAACCTATATGTGAAAATACATGTGAAATTTTTAATTGGCCGAAAATTTCAATAGTGGTTCTGTGGTACTTTGGTCTTTCTTTTCCTTAATTATTTAAAAATATAAGGAGTTGGATTTCAAGGGTGGGGTCAGTGAGTTACCCTACCTAATTTTGGGTGGAAAATCCATTTTTCTAATAGTATTTATGGTTTTCCTTTTCCTTCTTATGTTAACTTCATTATTATTATTTTTATGTTATTTATTTTACTTTTGCAGCTTGCTCTGCAATAGTAGCAAGCTGACAAAAAGGATAAAGGAAAGGGTAAGGAGGCAAAGAATTGGAAGATGATTCCCCTGGCGCTCAGTATATTGGAGAGTTAGTTGGAAGGCTACTGGCTGAGGATGGAGTCATAGGTGGAAATAGGAAGGTGACCCAAGGGGACATTGGTTTCTATGCTTGCTCTGGAGGGAAAGTAGTTGGACCCATGGATGATATTGAAGATGATCCAGTGGGAGACTTGAAGGAGATTGGAAAGCGTCTTGGAAGGTTTTCAAAGGATTCCAGAAGAAATGCTATTTTTGGATGGAGTTTGAATAGTGGAGAGGAAGAGAAAAAGAAGAAGGAAAAAAAAGGTGGCAAAGAAGGAAGTTTTGGCAGAGTTGGAGGATTTTTTATCTTTTTCTGGGGTGACATATGAATTGGGAACTACTTATAAGGATAAGGAGGAGTATGAAGGAAGAAAGATAAAATTGGCTAGTGTTTGGGTAGCTAAGATTACTGATTTGATTGATAAGATTGAAAAGGAATGGTAGATAGGAATTTTTTTTATTTTCTTTAAATTTTTCTTCATATTTATTGATAGAATAGAAATAGGTTTGATTTAATTTATTCTTTTGAGAGAGTTGGCATGAATTTGAGAATTATGGGAAAAAGGAGTTGATTGGAAGAACAAGGGTGATGATTATGAGGGTTTGGGTTTGAAAGGATAGAGGGAGTGGAAGTTGTGGAGGAGGGCTGAACAATTGGTGAGGTTGAATACTGGTTCCAAGGAGGTTCTTTCAGAGTCTTCTATAAAACCTTTTCATTTGACTAAGGAGAAGATTTTTCCACGCCTGATGTTGGAGTCCAGGATTTGAGACACTTCTCATTCTTCCTGGCCATCAATTTCCACCAATTCTGGAGGTGGTTGATGGTTAGGAGTATTTGAGTATGAAGAGTAGGGTTGAGGAGGGAAGCATAGAAGAAAGGGTGGATGGAAGACCATTGATCAGGGAGTTGAAGTTTGAAATCATGAGATCCTATACATTCAATAATGAGAAAAGGACCTAACCAAAGCTCATAGAGCTTCTTGGAAGGTCTGTTATTATTGATATTCTTTGCAGATAACCAAACTTTATTCCCAGGAGCAATACCTTTTTGAATATCTTTTCTATTAAGGTTGGCATATTATTTATACTTATCCATAGACTCTTTTAATTCTTTCTTTAGTTGAATCTGGTTCTTCTGAATCTGGTCTAGGTAGTGACTAGCAGGTTGGTTGTCCAACACATGTAAAAAGTCAAAACTTGAGTGCCTTCCATAAAGGGTAAAGAAGGGTGATTGCTGGGTAGAAGAATGAACACTGTTGTTGTAAAAGAATTCTGCCAAGGGGATACACGTGTCCCAGTTGTCCTGGTGATAACTGTTGTACATTATGAGGTATTGTTCTAGTACTTGGTTGACCATTTCAGTTTGACCATCTTTTTCCGGGTGGTAAGCCGTGGAGAGATTCCTTTTGATCTTTAGTTTTTCACAAAGTGTTTTCAAGAAAGAAGAAGTGAATAAGGAGCCTTGGTCACTTATGATTTCAGCAGGTAGGCCACGTTTGGAGAAGACATGACTAATGAAAAGGTTAGAAAGTTCTACTGCAGTCAGTGTACCGGTTGTTTTAATGAAGAAGGCCATCTTAGAGAAACGGTCCACAACAACAAGGATAGAATCAAATCCATTGGAGAGGGGGAGTTGAGAGATGAAGTCCATGGAGAGTGAGGTCCAAGGGCCATCAGGGATTTGAAGAGGTTTGAGAAGTCCTAGTTTCTTTTCATGCCTTGCCTTGTTCCTGTTTCAAAGGTAGCAGGCTGAAACATAGTTCTGAACATCCTTTGACATTCCATTCCAGGAGAATGATCTCTTGATTATTTTGAGAGTCTTCTGTTGGCCAGGGTGACCTGCAAGAGGAGAATCATGTCTTTGATAGATTATTTTTTGTTTAAGATGGTTAGCTTGGTCAGGTATGACCACTTTACCCTGGAACAGGAGTAAGCCACTAAAGTGGTCTAAGGAATAATCAGTTACTTCTTTATTCTTCTTCAAGCTTTTAATGATGCCTTGAAATAACTTGTCAGCTTGTTGACAAGAAGTCAATTCACTCAGTTGATTTTCAAGTTTATTAACTGAAAGAAAAAAAGTTTAGAAGCTTTAACTACATTTTGTTTTGGAAGCTGTTGAGAATTTCCAGGATTCTTTTCAGAATATGGCATTCCCCCCGCTGGATACACGTTTTCCCAAAGTGACAGGATATCTGGGATGGTTGAAAAGTTTCCAGGTCTGTAAGTGATCACCAAATTGAATTCAGAGAGGAATTCTGCCCAAAGGGCCTGTATTCTAGTAAGGACCTTGGAAGACATAAAATACTTCAAAGAGGAATGATCAGTTAGAAATTCAAAGGGGTCAGTAACGCTCAAGAGGTAGGACTGCCATTTTTGGAGCGCAAAGACAATAGCAAGGAGTTCTTTATCATGGATTTCATAGTTGAGTTCAGCATGGGACATTTTTCTGCTGTCAAAGGCAATAGGTTGTTTAGTGTTATCAGCAGTAACCTGGTGCAGGACTTCACCCAGAGCATAGTCACTGGCATCAGTCTCAACATAGGTCCTCAGGAGGTGATCAAAATGGCAAAGGACTGGAGCTTTGGTTAAAGCTTGCTTGATGTTTTCAAATTTTTGCAAGGCTTCAGGAGTGAGGTTGATAGGAGAGCTGTTTCCAGCAATAGAGGTGAGGTGGGAGACCTGTTTGGAGTAGTTCTTTATAAACTTGCAATAAAAGTTAGCAAACCCAAGGAAAGACTGCAAGGCTTTTCTGTTTTTAGGATCAGGCCAGGTAAGGATGGTCTTGACTTTGTTGTTGTCCATAAAGATACCATCCTTTGAGATGACATAGCCCAGGTAGTCCACAGAAGGTGGGTGGAAGTCGCATTTGGAGGCCTTTTCATATAACTTATGCTTTCTGAGTCTGGTAAGTACTTCACACACATGAGGGATGTGTTCCTGTAAGTTTTTTTTGAGAAAATAAGGATATTTTCAAGGTAAACCACCACATAAAATGTGAGGAGATCAGCAAGGATGTCATTGATAAGATTCTGGAAAGAAGATGGTGCATTGGTCAGTCCAAAGGGCAGGACCAGGTATTCATAGCTTCCAAACTGAGATCTGAATTTTGTTAGGTGTTCATCTCCTTCCTTGATGCGCAAAAGGTTTTAGGCGCCTCTGGGGTCAATTTTGGTGAAGATGGAAGAACCTGAAAAGACAATCAGTAAGAAATTCATTGAAGGAAGTGGGTAATGGTTCTTCCTCGTGACAGCATCAAGCTTGCAATAGTCAACAAACAACCACAAACTCCCATCCTTCTTTTTAACAAAGAGAAAAGGTGCTCCAGTGCTTGAAGTGCTGGAATGGATGAAACCTTTCTCTACATTCTCTGCTATGTAGGCTTGTAGGGTTGATTTTTCACTTTGAGATAGTGAATAGATGGGCCCAACTGGAGGGAGAGGGCCTTCCAATTTGATGTGGTGATTGTAATAGCGGTGAGGATGGAGTTGATCTGCTTTAACCTCAGAGAAAACATCTAGGAAAGAATGGTAATCAGAAGGAAATTTTTCCAACACATTTTCTATTTCTTCAGGGTCTTTGTCAATGTCAAAATTTTCCCAGTCATTTTAAGTATTCTTATGGTGATTAACAGAAATATTAGAAGGAGTAACCAATTGCATGATATGCAAGGATGAATCCCTAGGTTCCTCCTCCAGAGGAATGGTAAAGGGATCAGTGAATATCCAAGAAAGGTTGGAAATCTTTGAACTAAATGGAAATTGGGTGGAGTTTTGAGGATGCAAGGGTTCTGAAGTGGAGGGGAATGCAATGAACTGCAGTGCCAAAGGCAGAGTAGAAAAGAAACCATTTGAAGGTAGGTTGGCCATGTTGAGTTCAACAGATTTGGAGGAAAGTTTGTCAGTTGGCTGGTGTCTTGGGGTGATCAGCCCCATTCTCCAGTTTACTTCAGGATTCCAGTGGTGGAGAAAGTTCATTCCCAGGATGAGGTCTTCTGAAAATGGTGTGTTGAAAAGGAGAAACTACCATTCAAAGCTAGGAAAAGAAGGAATAGAGACCATCCAAGTTGCCTTGTGGGTAATTAGTTGGGAGGGTGACTCATTTGGACTGAAATTAAAAAGAGGAATAGGTTTTCCCAGAGGGATGGGCTGCAATGAAAACTTTAGAACCATAGTATTTGCCATTACAGATTGAGTGGCACCTGAATCAATCAAAACACTATAACTGAAGTCCTTTTGAAAGAGAATAAAATGTAAGGCTTTTGAAATTTGGTCAAAATAATCTTGTTGTATCTTTTGTACCCTAACATCAGTAGGGTGATAATCCTGGAGTACAGCAGGAAAACAACCTAGTTGGTTTTTGGCTTGGAGTTAGAGGAAGAGTTGGTGTTGGAGGAAGGGTTGGTGGCAGGCTTCTTTTTGCAGTTTTCTGTCTTTTACTTCCCTCCACAATACATACATAGTCCCTCATTCTCCCTTCTTGCCTTTTCTTCAGCCTTGAGCTTGCCATCAGGACCTAAGTCCAAGGTAGGTTTGGTTTGGGAGGATTGCCTTTTTGCAGATTTGTCTTTCTTCTTGGCCTTACCTTTTCCCTTGTCAGGCTGGGAAGAATTGGCTTGGGATTGAGAGGAATATTGCTTTTTAGAGTGGCTTAGATGGGAAGACTTCTCCTTGACTTGTTTTTGATACCTTGTATTGTAATCCAACACTACATCCATAAGATTTTGAAGAGTGTCTACAGAACCATCATAACCTGCTAGTTGGTCCAGAAGTGGGGCAGGGAGGCTTTGAAAAAATGGAAGTAGAAGGCTCTATCCCCCCATCCAAAAACTTGAGTCATAAGGGAGCAAAATCCTGTGATGTGGGTTGAGGCATATCCAGAGTCCTTAATCTTCAAATTCACAAGTTCTTTCTCTGCCTTGGCCACTTCCAGACAATTGCCAAAGAGAGTATGAAGTTGTTCCGGGTATTGTTGCCACTAGTTGAGTAGGAATGAGGGCTCTTGATTGGAGAGGGGATCCAAATAGGGTTTGATCAAACGTTTTGCATTCCCAGTGAGGTAGGAGATAGCAAACAGAAGTTTCCTTCAATCCAAACGGAAGTTCCCTTCATTTTTTGCAAAGATGAGTTCACAAGCTTTTAAGAAAGGTCTGAGCTTGGTAGGGTTACTGCCTTCAAATTTGTCTGGCAAATTCATCAATGGGGCTTTGAAGGTTCCAGAGTGGGAAGTACTAGTTGTTGGGGGTTGAGAGAGTTTGGCTACTGCTGAAGTCATGGTTTTAAGCAAGGATAGGAGAGTAGGGTCCACAGCTGGAGGTTGAGGAGGTTGAGTTGGAGGGGCTGGGATTGCAGTTGAAGCAGAAGGTTTGGAATCTTCTTCTTGAGGTCCAGAGGTTGGTGAGTTAAGATAGCTAAGGATCCTTGAATCAAAGCCTTAATCTTTTCTTTCTTCCTCCTCTTCCACATCCTCAGGGAGAGAGATTAGACTGGTATTGTACAATGGGGAATCCAATCGATAACCCTCTTTGGGATATTGACCAGTCACTCAATTAATAAACATTCTGACAACAGGAGGAGCAGGGGACAGAGAAGATTGTGGAGGAGCTGGAGGAAGTATACCAGTGTCCATGGTGTTGGAGGCTGGTGCAGGGAGGTTGGAAAAGGTCCTCCCTTGTCCATGGGCTTGAGGAGTAGATTTATTGTGGTCTTGTATGTCTATAGTAGCGCCACGTCCTTGAGCTGCCCTAGTAAGAGGTGGACTGGTTATGATGGAAGGTTGTGGACATTGAGGAGGCATTTTTTCCAAGTATGCCGTAGGGAAGTGACCCAAGAGAAGTACCCGGAGAGAATGAGGAAGAAATTTTGGCGGCAAAATGGTCTTGAGTTTGTACAAAGTTTTGTCAAAGCTTGTCAGAGTGGGTCAAATTTGGAGGTCAAAGAATCAAAGTTGAAGCGTTGAAGTCAAAGGTCAAAGTGTTGAAGTAAAAGAGTCAAAGTCAAAGGTTGAAGTGTCAAAGTAAAAGTCAAAGTTTGAAGTCAAAGTAAGTTGAAGTTCAAAGTGTTGTTTAAGGGGCAATTTCAGGAGAAAGGTTGAGGTAGATAAATTCTGCAGGATGAACCTTTGGAAACATGGAGGCCACACACTGTTTAGCTCTATACCTTGCACGCCCACAAATATTGTAGGTAGTGTTATCCGTGAGATGGAATGGCTTGACAAATGGATGGAATTGGTCTATTGAGATATAGAGATGGGTAGTAACCAAGGGGAAGGAATTAGTATAATGTCACAACTGCCTCTGGCGTGCAAGGGACTGAAGGCACAGGCACTACTACTCATAGAAATCAAGGATTATTTGTTGGAATTTCATAAAGGAGATGACAGGAGGAGTACAAGTGATGAGGAGATGTAAGGATTTAATGGAGAATTCCAGGAGGAGTTTGTTGAATTCCTATAAGAGTAACACCAGGGAGGGACAAGGTGATATGAGTTAAGCAGGCTGGGTGAAGGTTGTCTTGTGCTGAGATGACACCTACTGGCAGAGGGAATAACCAGTAAGAAATAGTATACTAATTCCTTGGGGCAAATTAGTCCAGAAGGAGAAGAGAGGCCAGTATATGTGAGAACTGGGAGGAGGCCTTGAGGAGGGGTGACTGTTGCTGGGCTGAGAGGCCCATGGAATTACCTGTTGACCAATTGGGCTGGAGGTTATAGTTTGACAGATTGATTATGGGCTTTTTGAGGAAGGTCATGTACCAAACTGGGTTATGGGTTGTCCAGCCAGGAGTATGTACTATGGGTTGACTGTATGTACTTCTCATGCCAGATAGAGTTGAGGAGAGATAGGGATGTGCCAAGCCATAGAGAGGTGGAGAGTATGCCTGGCAGATTACCTAGGGGACATGCAGCATGTAGATCCAGAGGTGGAAGGTAGATTGTACTGGATTGGAAATGACTGAGGGTTGAGTATGGCTGAGGAGGCTTAGTCAATTTGTGGTTATGACACCATGCCAGGAAGGTGTTTTAACCTCAAAAATACATGGAAATACAAAAAAGGTGTCAAAATAGACATTCTGGGCTTGAAACATTTTTAAGGTTTACAGAAGTGCCTGTGGTGGTAGAACTCACTTTATGAGGGCTTTTTGCACCACATAAAATGTGATGGCACTTTCTAGCAAGTGCTTCCAAGGAATATTCAGGTGAAGAGGTCTCCATGCCTTAGTTGAAACTATCTCCATCCTTCAACCAAGCTTTTGATGCCCATCAATTGTGAAAAGTGACTTTTCAAATGCCAAGTTGCTTTGCACAATGCACTTTGATTGTGCACATTATTCCAAGTAGCTGTGAACCGTGCACAGTCACTGTGAAAAATGTGCAGCACTTTGCACATCAATTCACAGTAAATTTGCAAAATTTGCAGTAAATGGGCAAAATGCACAGCAAGTGTGCAGTAGGGCTTGGTCAAGCTTGACCAAATCTTGGTTAGAATCTGGTTCCAAGATTGTTCATTTGTTTGGTAAGAGCTCCTTGAGGGCACTTGCTAGAAAGTGCCATCATTCTTTTTGTAGTGTTGGGCCCTTCAAAGCCTTTAAGCATCAATTGGGGCCCTGGAAGGCTAATATAAGGCCTCCAGAGCTCCTGTGGGGTCTTTCCGGCAAGAAATGCTTTGGGAAAACCAAATATGGACACCAATTGAGGAAATTAAATATGGTAAAATTCAATAAATTTCAATTTTTTGGAAAGAATTCACATCTGGCCTCAGATTTGCAAAAAAATAATTCATCCAATGCTAGAAAAATAAAAAAAATAAAAATAAAAAATGGCCAGTGATAAATTTTCAACCCTGGGTAGTGAACAGAGTTTCTCAACTCAAAGAGTTTTGAAAAAAACCATTCAGGACTCACACAATTTGTAAATTTTTAATTTGTTTTCTTTTTTTTCTTATTTCTTTCTTTTTTCTTTTTTTTCTTTTTTTTCTTTTTTTTTCTTTTTTTTCTTTCTTTTCTTTTTTTTCTTTTGTTCCTTTTTTCCTTTTTTCCTTTTTTTCTTTTTTTCCTATTTTCTTTTTTTTCTTTCTTTTCTTTTCTTTTCATTTTTTGATGATTTTAATTTAAATTTTTTTTTTGGCTCACAACCCTTGAGTTGTGAAGATGTCACAAATGGTGTTCCATGGCTCAAAATGGGTTGTTTGGCATTTCTTACAACCAATTGGAGTTTTGAATGGCTGTTCACAACTCTGTTGATGATGGGACGTGGTAAACAACTTGAATGGGTTGTGAACTGTGCCACACAACCCATTTCAAGTTGTGAATGATTTGTGTAGGGTTGCAAATTTATCACAGTCCAATAAAAAATACAGATTATAAAAATTATAAAAATTCATTTTGTTCACACAAAATTTGAAATTTCTGGTGGAACATAAGTACCTTTTTACCAAAAATAAAATAACATATAGAAATGATACATATACCTATTTTATGAGTTCAATTCAAATATTTTGAAATACTGAAACAAAAATATCATCCATCACATAAATAATTATTGAGAATATGAAAAATTGATTTCTTTGAACAAAACTCAATATTTCTAATGTTAAATTCATTTTTCCCAAAGGCAATAAAAAAATAGAAATGCTGCATATATCTATTTCATGAGTATGATTAAAATATTTTGAATGAATCCAATTCATCCTTTGTCAATTCAGTAAAAAAACCAAAAAAGTGCAGTCTATCAATCCAATTCAATAGCATCATGCTTTAATGGGGGATGTAATTTTTTTCCCAGATCCAAGTACTTCTGATATTCTATTTCCTATTTCTTAACACCCTTCCTGTACCTATATCATTTCCACAATTTATCAACAGGTGACATTGTAACATAATTCTTGATGAAACCTCCCTTTTTAAATTACTCATTTAAAAATTGTTAAATGTTTCAGGGACTGATATTCTTTTGCCAAACTCTTTCTGGCATTAAATATGAAAAATTAAGACAAAAAACAATAATCAAATCAGTTATTGAATTACTATACCATTGTGAATGTTACTATACAACTTATTTAAATAATACCAATCTATCATGCATAAAAAGTGCAAAAATTACACCAGGGGAAAAATGAAGGCACATTCAGTCCTGTGCCTCCCTGTAATTTTGGTGTTACTGAAAGAATTAACTTTGGTGCAACCGGAGGTCAAGCAAATCATTTCTCCAAAATCAAAAACCTGTAACTCTTTCCCAACCAACATTGAATTCAGTTTTAATTATGATACAATGCACATTCATCACAGGTTCAACAAAAGACATAGGCTTCAAATTTCAAGGCAATTAAATAAAAATATTTACAAGGAAGATGATAAAAAATTAAGCATAATCATGAAAAATAATAATTTTGGTTATTTCCATAACAGGGACTTGAATTTCCTCTATCATCCCAAAAACAAATTAACCATTTTTTTAATTTATCCTGTTCATTGGATTTACTGACCAAGTACTCAATTTTAGCATTGAAAAGGGGCATAAATGGACTGCCTTAATTGAGACAGGAAGCTGATTTTGAAATTTTTTGTTTGAAATTCTTAATGGAGCCTATGATTTTTTATAATATCTTCTTGCTGCAAACATTCAGAAATTTATTTTAACTTTCTCACTTATTTAAAATTTAACAGATCTTAAAAAATGTTGACAGGAATAATCCAACAGAAAAATAAAAAAATGAAATAAAGATAATAACTGCTTCTCAAACAGTGGAATGCTTTTTCAATGATTTTACAGCCTCAATCCACTTGAATTTTCATCCCAATCCCATTTCCTCTTTTCTCTATTTTTTCCTGCTCTTTTTTCCCTATTTTTATCTAAAGAAAATGTATGAAATAATTCATTGATCTCTTCAAATCAAGTTATTTGTATTCCAAGGCTTCATAAAACAATGAAAAATTTATAGCAGGGAACCAGCTTGAATGAAACCATCCAAAAAAGACTTTTGGATTAACATCTCCTCCCAAAAACAAAAATTTAATTTGTTTGGAGTTGTTGTTGGACAGGAAAAATCTGAGTTATGATTGATGCTGAGAAAAAAAGGGGTGGATCTTTATAACTTCATTTTTGAAATCACTTGACCCATCCGGAGCAAGGAAAAGTTTTAAAATAAAAAAAATTGAAAACCAATAAAATATTGATTTTCCAAAACAAATTGAAATCATTCAGAATACCACCACCCAAAAAATTTCAGATTGGGGATTTTTCAATAGTAATTTTGTTTGCAATTTTTTTGGGTTTTATGGCTCAAACAGTTTTTCCAAATAATTTTGATTTAACTGGAGTATGATTCATTGGAAGAAAAAAATCCAATTTTGAAGAAGATGTTGGACCCCTGCACAAGGACAGTGTGTATATGCATGCAATTGTTTTTTTTTTCAATCTTGAATGCATATGGTTTCCCCCAGAACTTTGGGCAAATTTCTGGGGGAAATTTCTGTCTATATCTTGAAACATTTGTGGAATTAATTTATATTAGGCATCTTTTATACAGACAATTAAACACCAAATCACACATTTTCAACATGTATAACTCCATGAGCCCTGGTTTTTAATTATATCTTGAAGGGGATGCAACTCAATTTCCACAATTTCAAATACCTTCAATCTGTGTCCCCCCTTTTCCAAGAGTAACTCTTCAATTTTCTAGTCTGAATTATATCTATCTTTAAAAGATTGAAGAGAATTTTCAAGAGAATTTATAGTTTCATAGTAAAAAAATCAAATCCCAATCATAAAAAAATTCCATAAAATTCACCAGTTGGAAAGAAAAAGGCCAAGGTTTTTTGAAGGGTAGCAGCAAGAAAGTTTGAATAGTTGAATGGTTAAAAATGTAATTTGACAAATTTAGCAGTAATTTAGTTTAAAAAAAACCTGTGCAAGATATTTCAAAACTTACTAAGTAAAAATCAGAGTCTGTGGATTCAATGAAAAAACCCAACACCAGATTACACTACATCATGAGAATATATCCAAAAAAGAAAGCTGTGGGGAAATTGGGAGTGAAGTTAAATAATCAAAGCTTTTGAATTCTCCTTATAAATTGATTTTCTACAATGTTATTACCAAACTGAAATATCAGCAATGGGAAAAAAAATTGGAAAGAAATTATAGATTGGTTTTATCCTACTAATGATCATTTTTCTCCACTTCTGTTGTGGGATTTTTGCAGCTAATGATTCAGATTTGAAAAATAAGCCAACAAGAGTAATCAATATTTTTTTAATTTGAAAACCTTGTTCTTGTTCAAGAATTCTGGCTAAAATAATGCTTTTATTTTTTAGTTAAATAGGGACCTTCTTTGATCAGTTTTTCAGAAATTCAGTGTTGAAAGTCCTGACCATGATAAAAAAACAGAAAAAAGAGTGATGGTTCTATTTACATTCAACCAAAAAAATGGCTAAAAATGCCCTGAAAAATTTGTAAAATTTAGATAAAGTTCTTTTAGTATGAATAAAATATCTATTTACACTCTCAATTTCATTTTATTTTGTAAATAATAATCTAATGAGAAAATATTTCAAAGCTCAAATCCTTCAGCAAATATTCTTGCAATACTGGGGTTTTTATCAAACTTGTGACGCATGTTCAGGCCCATCCTTTTAAGTATATTAGGTCAAAGAACAGTTTTGAAAACAGGATAGAATTCATTTTTGAAATGAATAATGATCCAGCTGGAGTGGGATTTTTTCCCAATTTCAAGGTCCAGGTTTGCAGCAGTCACATTCTTGCAAGGTTGATTGATTTATTCAACTTTTCATTTTTTTTTGAAAAATACTTGAAAGTTTATAATGAATTTCCAAGAATGAAAAAAAATCAAAAAAAAAAATTGTATAATATAGATCAAATTGATTTCTTGATCATGTTTCACCAAAATTTATATCATCAATTTGAAGAAAACTTTAGTTGAAATGTGACCTCCTTTCCAGCATGAATAACATTTGCTTGCACATTGGTTATAGAATATTTCAACAGAAGTTTTGGTGTGGCTATTTGGGATTTATTTGGATAGATTTCCTGAATGAGGAAAGAGTTAAAACCCAGTTATAACCAAGTTGAATCATTTTTAAATGGTGGCACATGCTAGCGTGTGCCTTGATTTTTCCCCTGGAGTCAATTCTGTCTGAAGGGATAAGTAAACTGGCTTCAAATGAATAAAGCCTGAATTAAATTTGTTTACAATAGTAAAATTAAAACCTGTAAAGTAAAAATAAATTTTACAAATCCAAAGGACTTCTCACCCAAACAAAAAGTTGAAGAGTTTTTTATCTTTTTATTTTGATACTAAATTGCAAGGCCCCATTTAATATTCTTCTGGATATTGAGCTATATGGGGTTGTTAACTCTTGCTGTATCCTGGATTAATAATAAATCATAATAAATAACTCCTGAGTAAGGGACTTTAGTGTAAATAAACTCCTCTTTCAACTTAACAGGAGCCCTCAGAGGACTCAGGGGAGCACATTTATCTCCCTGGTTTTGTCCTCAAGGTCAAAAACCCCATGGAATCATCCCCAATGATAAATAAGGGAATATTTAATTGTTGGGGTGGATATCCAATCTAAATTTTTTATTCACATGCCTTTTAATTAGCAAGATAACTTTGGGTAATTAACAGATTATGAGGAGGGTACAAGGCTCTCCCTGTGATTTTAATCAAGGTATCAAACCCCATGGAATCATCCCCAGTCAGGAATGAAGGATACATACTCTTTGGGTTGGATTTTCACTGTAAGGTTTAAATTTAAACCCCAGACCATTAATTGATCAGTATTATGAATACAATATCATTCCTATGAATTTTTAAAGAGCCTTAGAGAATGTATAAGTCAATGAAAAACACCTTATACACATTCCCTTTCAGGTTTTTATCCACTAAAATCATGTATCTTGGTATTCATTATAGATAAAAAGTATGTATACTTTTTGGCAATCATCTTAAAATTTTTATTATTAAAATTGAAGTTTAAATTTTTTTTAATGGGTTCATTTTCAAGATATCTTTTAATTGGCGAGGTACTAATCAATATAAAATAAGGATAAGATTAATTTTTATACAATTTATCCCAGAGGAATTATGTTATTCTGTGCATCTATATTCTATTAATTTGGAGGCATCTGGGTCCTTTTAGTTTGGTTTAAAGTTATGTTTGATTTGCTTCTTTTTTATTTGCATTATCAATTTGTTTTTCCCATAATTGCCACTCACAAAAACTTACTTCTCAAATATGATAAAGAATTATTATAAATTTTCAAAAGACTTCATGATAATTTATTCTAGGATCTAGTCTGGCTTAAAACAGTTGCTTTTGTTTCAGATGATGCAAAAATAATCCCAATAATTAATGCCTATAATAACAAGAAATATTAGTTGAGAATATATTGGGGCAACTATATTTTTCTTGTGGCTGAAAAAATGACATCCATTCACAAAAGCAACAAAAACAGGGGAATTGGGATAACAGGAAAATCAAAAGGTAAAAATTTCAACAATTTTTACTTAGAGATCCAAAACATTTTGCATTCATATACATTTGTAAGGAGATTATCAAAATTTTGAGACCCCATCCAATTCTTTGTGCAAACCTTCACAAAATCAGAATAAATTCCTTCTAGAACTTGATCTAAAGCCAAGTTATCACCAAAGTCCTTTGAAATACCTTGCTAAAATTCCTTCTACCTTTCAAATTCCAATTTAAATTCATTTCTGACATCATAGAATTTTCCCCAACCTGATGAGCCACAGCATATTAACCAAAATTAACATCCCTTGGGAATCATGAACAGATTCCACATAATTGGAGAAACAACTTGTAATCTAGCAAATTAATATACTCCTTTTTGGCCACATATAAAAATATGAATTTAAAGCAGATTAAAACAGGATAGAATTAATTGAAGATTATTGAACTGGAATAGTAAAACTTCAAGAATACTTAACTGGTTGCATGGCTTTCTTGAAGTAAGCCTTCAGGTTCTTTGAAGGAGAATTTGAACTCCCAGATTGAGCTTTCAAGGCTAGAATTTTTCTTTTTTCTGATTTATATTTTATTTGTTCATAATTTTTATTTGAGCTTAATATTCTGCCCTTTGGACTTGCATTTTCTCCATTCTTGATTATTCTTTTGTTTTTCCAGATCTCCTTTTGAATTGAAGTCTTCCATTTACTTCAGATCTTCAGCATGTTTTTTCATCTAAATCTTGTCTTGCCTTCAGACCTTCAGAATTTTTTTTATCTAAATAATTTCTTGCCTTAATATCTTCAGCATCCTTCCTTTAACTATCAAATCCTTCCTTATTTTCAGCTTCTCTGTGGATTTTCTCATAATTAGCTTCATAAGAAACCCTCCTGATTTGTTCCTGTTCCTGAAGTGTCCTTTCAATATCCAAATTTCTATTTCTTTCCCTGTCCTCTTCTTACTTCATCATTTCCTTCTCCATTTTTTGCTTCCTGATTTTATATTTAAACCTCTGTTATTGAATTTCAAAAAATGAAGGCTCCCTTCTTTTTAAATACTGACTGAAGCTTTGAGCTTGGTCTTGAGGCCTTCCCCTTTTTGATTCTAGATAGACAGTTATTCAAAATAGTTTCAACTTGTAGCATCCAGAGTGGAAAATATCAATCTTTTAGAAGATCTGGAGTTTCCTATGTTCTGGAAGATTTCTGACACTACCAGAAATATATTTGAGCTTTTCTTCACAATTTTTTAAAAAATATAAACATCTTGAATAATCATATTCAGTATTCACATGAAGATGCCACTGTGCATGAAATTCATTTTTCTCAATTAGCCTTCCAGAGTGGCTGATGACATCTAGAATATGAATGCAAGGGATGAACATAGGCCTAAAGAACTTTCTTCTAAATGATTTTGTTCTTTATTGAGGGATATCTGCATTTTAGTTTTGAATTTTGTCAATTCATATGGTTCAATTTCTTTTTAAAATCATCAAATACACCCAGATGATTGATACATTTTATCAAAGTTTGCTAGCTATGATGGTGTTTATATATTTTTGTTTATTCACCATTTACCTTGTTATAATGCAATGCAGTTTGAAAATATTCCCTAATGAATTGACCAGGAGGACTTTATAGAAGAATGGGAACCTTCAGCCCTTGAACTGGTTGTGTTTCCCAGGTTCAAGTGGCTGGAAGTCCACTTGGCTACAAATTTTTTTCTCATTCTTGATCCACAATTTGCTGATTTACTGTGACAACTCTAGCTCTTAATACATGAGGGACTCAAATCTGGACCAATTAGCTTCATATTCCTCCATGTTCATTGATCCAAAAAATGTGCTCCAACAAGAAATGAATTAATATCAAGGATCCTCAGATCTGAAAACCCTTTTTCATCTTGAAAATATGTTCTTTTTGATATTCCAATTTAAAGGAGGTGAGAGATTTGCCTATGAAGTTTTCCAATTCCATTGTTCACCTTATCAAAAAAACTTTAATCATTTAAACTTTCTTCTTTGAAATCACCACCAAATTGATCTTCAATGGCATTCATTAGAGCCAAATCTCTGTCTTTTACAAATACTTTGGCAATATCTTCTTCAGACCAAATCAATCTGACCTGTTCCAAGTCCCAAGAATAGGATTTTTGTGTTTGATGGCTGCTTAGTGGAAATTCTATTGAAAATTGTTGGCCTATTGAAGCCATTCAAAAAAATTCAACAAGTGATATCTCTAGCAATATTTCTTTTATGTGCAATCCATTATTTACAAATGGTGAAATTTTCTAGCCAAAGATACTGATGAAGGGTGAGTAAAGAAGAAGGATTCTTAAATTCCATCTGATGAGCTCATCACTGAATGTATCCATTTTTCAGATGAGTTACTCATCAGATTCAGGAAATATTGAGGAGATTGTTGACCAAAAATAAGTTCTTCTTGATTTTATTTTGAATTTTGTAAAGATCTTTGCTTCTGTTTAAATTCTTAGCATTTTTCTGGTTTAAGGATTTCAATTTTTTTTGGAAGGGATAGCTTCTGAAATCATTGATCTGAATTTTTATTTCATTTTGTTGAATACATGAATTGATTATACGTAAAACTGGGAACTGATAGAGAGGTGAAAGTCAACATAGAGATAGAGAGCAAAAGGGAATGAGAAAGATCACAAACATCCGGCATGGGCTATGTTGAGGCATTGATGTAGATAGAGGAGCCAGGATGACAACGGTTGAGGAGCAATACTGAGAAAAGAGATGACAGAGACTGAGCAGGAAGTGAGATTTTCAACACAAGATAAAATAGAGAGAAAGAAATCGGAGATGCAGAAATATCTCACCGGGCACACAGACAACACTTGAGAGAGAATTCAGGGAGAAGAGGAGAGAGAGAAGGAAGATTGAGGTTGATAGATCGGGGAGTAGTTGGGGATGTGAGGTGAGACTGAGATGATGAGGTTAGAAGGTATGATTAAGTGAGATGATGGAGAGCCCGTCAATTGAGAGGGGGATGAAGCTTGGAAGAGAGGTCTTCCAAGCCTGAAGTTTGAGGTATAGAGAGAGTTGGAGTATCTCCACCCCTCCACTGTCTGCCTGCAAGTCTTGTCTGTGTACCCAGTGGTATGATTAGACCAGATAGCTTAACACCCCACCATGCCCAATGAGATATTACCAAATAAAAACATGATACATGAGAATGAAAGAAGACATGACAGGAAACAAACCAAAGAAAATATCATGAAATATTTGAATGTAGAAAAGGAAACAAAAAAGCAATGCTCTGAACGGAGCATGCCTTAGTTAATGCGTCCGCCAACATCTGAGATGATTTTATTAACTTGAGTTCAATTCTCCTTGCACCAATTTCATCTCTCATACCTTTAGTTTTTAAATCTAGATGCTTGGTTTTTGAGTTTGGCCCAAACTTGCGTATTTTGTTGTCCAATCTTCTGTTGTTGATGTTGAGAGGAATAGCTTTCAAAGGTAAGTCAAACATTTCATTTACCAATGCCTTGATCCACGTAGCCTCATGGTAGGCATCCACCAAGGCGTTTAATTCAGCATTGGTAGAGGACCAAGTAATGTTTCTTTGTTTGAAACTGTTCCAGGAAACCAAGCTCCCAAAGAAATTGCATAGGTAACCGGTTTGGGATTTGCGGGTGTTGGGGTCGTCTGCCCATGATGCATCCAAGAAAACCTCCAATGGATTTGATTGAGGGAGATGTTTGAGTTCAAGCTTATAGTGTTGAGTCGCCTTGTGATACTTCCAGGTCTTCTTCAGTTTATTCCAGTGTGTAATCCCTGGTTTGAAATTGAAGCAAGCAAGACTCAACACTGCAAAACTGACGTCTGGCCTTGTGTAACAGGCTATATGATTCAGTAGCCCTATTGCAGCTCAATAATTGATGTTCAAATATTTAAATTCTGCGTGTTCTTTTTTGGAGGCGGGTCTGAGCTGCAGATTACAAGTAAGAGGTTTTGATGAATCCTTGGTGTCCACCAATCCCAACTCCTCCAGTCCATGTTGAATGTGGTTAGGCTGGCTGAGCATTATCTTGTCCGCCTCAACTTCAATTTTCATTCCAAGGATGGTATTTGTATCCTGGCACGTAGATCCCTTGAATTTGCATATGAACTTTTCTTTGAAGCCTTGACCGTCACCTCCCAGTATTAGATCATCAAGGTGAAAGAACATTCAAGATTTCCCATCATTCAAGAGGTACAAACACGGATCACAGGTCAATTTGTAAAAACCTATCTTTTTGAACAAATCCATCAAGGTCTCGTACCAATTCTTGGGTGATTGCTTCAGCCCGTGCAAAGATTTCTTCAATTTGAGATGTTTTGAGGGTTGATTTGAACCTTTTGGAGTTCTGATAATGACTTCTTCATTGATTGGCAAGTGTAAAAATGCACTCTTTACGTCAAATTGGCGGACCTTCTGGGCTGACTTCAGGGCATATACCAGTAATAGTCAGAGCGTTGATGGTTTACCTGTAGGCGCAAAGGTTTCAAAATGATCTATCCCTTCGATTTGACTAAAGCCCTGTATGCAAAGTCTTGCCTTGAATTTGACCAGATTGCCATGACAGTTTTCCTTTGGTTTGTAAATCCAGGTTGTCCAAAGTGGATTGGCAGGTTTGGGTCCCCAATATTCCTCCCACACATCAAAGGACTCAATGGAGTTGAGTTCCGTATCCATCTCCCAGATTCATTTTGTTCTTTCTTTGCCAGTTACTGCGTCTTCATAATTCTTTGGCTCATAATAATGGAAGAACCCATAGCATTGAGGCGGCTTAATAGCTGATCAATCTCCAAGATTCCTCACCAGAAAAGCTGCTGGTATTGCTGCAGGTGGCTATTTCTTGGTAATTATTGAATTATCTTTGGGTGGTGATACTGATGGGTTCTCTCTATCAGAAGATTCCGAATCTGAAGATGTACTACTGTCAGGATCCGAGGATGACTCGTTCTCCAATACGTTCCTGTATTTTGTGAATGCGGGAGTATTTTGTTGTTGCAAAGCGCCACAATCCTGTTCTGATGCTGCTGTCTGATCTTTAGCTTGGTTTTTTGTGTTCAATTCCTCCTCCCAGTCATCCGTTGAGATGTTCAATATTGAGTTTTGAGGGTTGGGCATCTTCAAGAACTTCACGTGCTTAGAGCAAATGATAGAGTGGGATTTAGTTAGGATGCGATATGAACTAAAGAGTGGATTGAAGCCTACTAAAGTTCCCTCTTCCCCTTTTTCCTTAAATTTATGCCCTTTTTCTCTCCGCATAAACAGATATACACATGGGCTTCCAATTGGCTTGAGATATGACTGCAATAGTGAGTCGCTATGTATTCTTGACCATGGTGAGTCGAGGTGATCTTTGCGCAGAATTTGATTGAGCATAAGCGCACTGGACTTGAGTACCTCGTGCCAGAGGTTTTCAGGCAGGCAGGCGTCCTTGAGGATGGTCTGGGTTGATTCAACTATTGTCCTGTTTGCTCTTTCCGCCTTGCCGTTGTGTTCAGGGTGGTAAGGCTCTGAGACAACCTGGCATATGTGGTTCTTATTGTAAAATCCTTGCAGTTTTTGGTTGATAAATTCGGACCCGCCATTGGAGCACACTTGAGACGGATAATACCCCCTGCGTCGATGTTCTTTTTCTATGAGATTGATTATAACCTCAGGAGTTTCCTCCTTTGAGCTTAAGGGAAACGCGCCAATATACCCTGTCGCACTGTCCACTAAGGTTAGTATGAATTGGTGGCCTCCCTTGGATTGCGGCTGGATAGGTCCCATGAGGTCAAGGTGAATTCGTTCAAAGGGTTTATTTGCATTGATGGACGTTCCCTTGAACATTGACTTGGTAATCTTGTTTTTGACACAATGAATGCATTCAAAGTTGCTTTTGACTTCTGTCGGTACGTGTTTGGTGATGTTTTCTAGTCTGCCAATGGAGGCGTGCCCGTAGTTCCAATAGATTTCCATGAGTTCCTCTTTGGCGGACCAGGCCACGTTTTCCAAATGATCCCAAATCTGAGTCCAATCAAACCAAAGAGTATCCAGAGTATAAAAGTTGTCCACTATTGTCCCACCAAAGACCTTGTGTCCATCCTTTGAAACATTAAACTGATTTTTGCTTGCATTTAATGTGCATCCCAATTGATTGAGTGCGCCTGCACTTATCAGATTGATGGTGAGATTGGGAACGTAGAATACATTGGAAAGTTCCAGTGTAAAGTCATTCCAAACCAGCACCATGGTACCCCTGCCCTTTATCTTGAGTTCTGCTCCCTCCTTACCAGTTTTGATAGATTTATTGTTGCAAGGAGACATATTCTTGAAATATTGGCTGTCATTGATCATGTGGATAGAGGCACCGCTGTCCAGAATGAAACAAAATTTAGGATTTCCATGGTTGATCCACATTGAGAGAAGTGCGAGATAGTGGGAAACTGGGTTAGGGTCTTCTTTTGAACTATTTTTGCAAGAATTCCATTTGGCTTGTTCTTCTCTCCACCAGTCAGGTGCAACTTCTGGATGTAGATGCCAGCAGTTGTGGGCCAAGCAATGTTTATCCTGTTTAGGGTTGTGATAGCCTTCAGTACATCTCCGGTGCTCTCCAGATTTGTGGGCATGGTTTGAAGCTGTAGTTTTTGAATTTGTCAAGGCCACTTCTGTCCGAGAATGTTGGTTGTTGCAAGTCGTCTGTGCTTTAGCTTTGTTGTTAAGCTGAGTGAGGTGATTCAGTACGTAATCCACTGAGAGCTCCTTATTGGCATGCATGATTTAACGTTTGATGTTGCTCATTGACTCTGAACAGCAGGTGATAGGCCAAGATATTGTTCGGGAGGATAATTCCAACTTCAGGCATCTTCTTCAGACAGACCTTTGCCTTGGTTATGAAGTCATCAATTTGATCTGAGACAAATGTCAAATATAGGAAATCGTTAAATATTCTGGCTCGGTTCGAAGCCTGCAAGGAAGCGTATTTGTTGATGATAGCCTTCCACAATAGTTTTGCAGAGTTATTATTGAGCAAAGTGACAATGTTGTTGTGTGTGGCCGCCTCGAGTCTAGATATGATAAGAAGTTTGATTTTGTTGTTAACATCTGGATTGAGTACTGAAGAGTTTTCATTGATGGGTATGGAGCATCCGCAAATGTCAAGTATGGTGTCCATTTTATCTTTCCACACGCCGTAGTTGTCCTCACTTAATCTTGGGATTGTATCAAGGGCTGTCCTTAACATAGCCTGTCTGAATCCTTCTGAGGTTGATCCGGCCATTGTTTCCCAGTTTTATTCAATGGCATATATGGTTGAGAGTTGTGAGTGAATAGAGTTTGATTTTGGCTTTTAATCGTGTTGAATATATGAATTGATTATACGTAAAACTGGGAACTGATATAGAGGTGAAAGTCAACATAGAGATAGAGAGCAAAAGGGAATGAGAAAGATCACAAACATCCGGCATGGGCTATGTTGAGGCATTGATGTAGATAGAGGAGCCGGGATGACAACGGTTGAGGAGCAATACTGAGAAAAGAGATGACAGAGACTGAGCAGGAAGTGAGATTGTCAACACGAGATAAAATAGAGAGAAAGAAATCGGAGATGCAGAAATATCTCACCGGGCACACAGACAACGCTTGAGAGAGAATTCAGGGAGAAGAGGAGAGAGAGAAGGAAGATTGAGGTTGATATATTGGGGAGTAGTTGGGGATGTGAGGTGAGACTGAGATGATGAGGTGAGAAGGTATGATTAAGTGAGATGATGGAGAGCCCATCAATTGAGAGGTGGATGAAGCTCAGAAGAGAGGTCTTCTGAGCCTGAAGTTTGAAGTATAGAGAGAGTTGGAGTATCTCCACCCCTCCACTGTCTGCCTGCAAGTCTTGTCTGTGTACCCAGTGGTATGATTAGACCAGATAGCTTAACACATTTCAGGTTGAATTCTGAAATTAATTCATTAACCACCAGGATAAAAAGAGGACTTGTTGTTTTTTTCTGGATTTCTTACAATCACATCCCATTGGCTTGAGTTTCTGCTTTTTGATTCATAAATCTTGAAAGAGAAAAAAACTCTCCTTGAGGAGGTATGACATACTG